>CAWUFW010019016.1:0-201257 GCA_963921515.1 Calotriton arnoldi | reverse complement strand
CAGACAATGCAGGCCCATGTCACCAGCTGTCTTAGCTCCTTCATCGAACAGTCGCGCTTCCTGGACTCTCATCAGGCAGGTTTTAGACCTGCCCATTCAACTGAGGCAGTCATTCTTGCAGTTATGGACGAGCTTAGAAGGGGCGCAGATAAGGGTTTTCTCAAGCTCTGGTACTCCTTGACTTATCCGCCGCGTTCGACACGGTCGATCATGGTCTCCTGATCGACCGTGTCAGCAATGCCGGGATCCAGGGGCCAGCGTTGAAGTGGATATCTTCCTTTCTCAGTAATAGACATCAAGCCGTCCGCCTTGGCAATTTCTTTTCCAAAAAAAGTACTTTGATCTGTGGGGTTCCACAGGGATCTTCGTTGTCGCCGCTTCTTTTTAATTTGTATATTGCACCTCTGATTCGAGCTCTCCGCGAAAGAATGGTCAATATTTTTAATTACGCTGATGATCTCCAGCTGGTTTTTGACATTCACTCTTCTACCTCCTCAGTGGCTAACTTTCAGGCTACTCTCAGTTTTATTTGTAACTGGATGAATTGCAATCAATTAAAGTTGAATCCGGATAAAACTGAACTCATCTTAACTGCTGGATCGGCTAACCCGTGGAATTCCAACTTCTGGCCCTCTTCCTTGGGTAGTCCCCCTCTCCCTGTAGCTTCTGTTAAGAGCTTGGGGATTGTGATCAGCAGCGATTTGACGATGAAAGCACAGATCAGTTCGGTGGTCTCAGCCTGCTTCTTTCATCTGCGCAGAATCCGTAAGATTGCCAGATTTCTTACCACTGAGGCTCTAATTTTGGTTACCCTTGCTCTGGTAATCTCGCGGATCGATTACGCTAATTCTCTATATGCAGGCATTCCAGCTTACCAACTCCACCGCCTGCAGCTGGTGCAGAACCATGCCGCCAGACTAATCGCCCGCCAGCCTAGCCGATGCCATGTTAAACCTCTGATGCAGAGCCTACATTGGCTTCCAGTAGGTAAACGCTGTATTTTCAAGATGGGATGCACCATCTTTAAGGCCCTTGCCGGCAATGGCCCTGCTTTCATTTCTTCCAAATTGCAGCGGTACGCCCCTCCCCGAGAACTGCGTTCCTCCACTCTTAACTTATTGACCGTTGTACCGTTCAAGCGCAAAAAGCATGGAGGACTCAGATTTGCGGTCTTAGCCCCTCAACTTTGGAATTTACTGCCTTTTGAAGTAAGATCAGTGACCCTGTACTCCCAGTTCAGGCAAAAGCTCAAGACCTGGCTGTTCTCTCAAGCCTATCAGTAATACTGCCTCTTCACTCTCTGCATCGTCCTCCCGCCTTGAGCGCCATGAAACCGTTTTCGGTGTACGTGCGCTTAATAAGTACTTTTAACATAACAAAAAGCACACTGCCTGGCTTCAAAATGGCCGCCAGCCTCATGGCCAGGCCCACAACAACAAGAAACTGAAGACAGACAATGCAGGCCTATGGCAAAAAGCACACTGCCTGGCTTCAAAATGGCCGCCAGCCTCATGGCCAGGCCCACAACAAGAAGCCTAGGCCACAAAGGGAAACACATGCAGGCCTATATGGCAAAAGCAGCACACTTATAACTCCCACCAGAAATGGCTACCAGCCACATGGACACTCACAAATCACAAGCAACAAGCAGGAGGCCTGGAAAACAATGTTCTGAAAACAGGCCTATAATAGCCAGGCAAAGGTTGCATGCTAAACCACACTGCTTTGCCTGTAATGCAATAAAATGCAAAAACGAAAATCCACAGGGCTAAACAAGGCCTGCAGCACACCACACACAACTAACGCATGTATTTAACACACAGCCCCACAAACTGAAATACACCCAAAAATACACATTTTGCAATTCAATCCAATGCCATCCATGCCCCTAAATGATGTTTGAAATTAATAAATACATCACACAGCAAAGGAACAGTTGTTTCATCATGTTTCATCATGCACCCACCCATGACTAGCTCTGGGCCTACTAGTGGCTACCCACAACTATTTATTTTTAAAAATGATGAAAAGTACAAAAATTGTAGTTGCTGCTACTGCAATGCCCCAATCAAACAACACCAACTTACTTGTAAAATCTCAAATCCCAAAATCCTCAAATCCAATGATAATGATGCAGCAGACACAAAGAGTGATCCTTCCAGCTCAAATCCAAGTGGAAAATGAACAGGAGAGGGACAAAGCACTGGGAGGAGCCTGCTGGACAGGAACAGGAAGTAGGAGACTCTGTGGCACTCCCTCCCTCTCCCCCCAAAAACATTTGACAAAAAAGGACAGCCAAATATCAATCTGAGTTTTTTTTTCATCCAAATCATCAGTTTATAGAAGGTTTTATGCTGCTCGCGATATTATTCTTCTCCAGATTGAACATTTTGCGTGTTCGGGATCGCAAGCTTTACCAACATTGCGCCGGATGTCCGATGGCGCGCCCGAATGACGTGTTCGCGATCGCAATCTCTCTCGCGGTGTACGATGGCGCGGCGAATGACGTGTTCGCGATTGCACACTCTCGCGTTGTCCGATGGCGCGGCGAATGACGTGTTCGCGATCGCAAACTCTCGCGGGATCGCGCGGCCGGCTACCGAAATCTCGTGGCGCACGCGAACGGATAGGAAAACCCGTCGGCGAACGCAGGAATCCCGGTAAGTCGCCATCGCGCGCGCTAGAACGCATTTTTAAAGCGCAAACAAGAAAATAATTCCGCTACGCCGCGGATCGCGGTATTGTTGGCAATTCCGCGCTCTCCGCGGAATGCGAAATTGCCTAAATTCCGCAAATTCCGCGAGCGGAGCGGAATTTGCTGCCCAGGGTTAATATCTACATAAAATATTGCAATATTAGCCTATGGACCTAAGTAATTTCAATGGGGAAAAATGAAATGGGCAGTTTTTCCCTCACCAGGGCATATAAAACATCTTTTATAAGGCCCCTGCTTATCTGTGCATGACCCCCATCCATGAGACACCTAGGGGAGACCCTGGGGGTACCTAATATGTAAAAATAAGGTAGATAATCACTTTGTAAGTGCCGATACCACCAAAGTCGAATTTAAACACAGTTTACATTTAGAGGCAGTCTGCAAACCAGGCTGCCTTTAAAATGACAACAGGCACTCCTCATTTCACACATGCAAGTGCAAGAAAACTTCTGGGCCTCTAAATTCCATGACCTATTATATACTAGGGACTTATAGGTAGCTTTCACCCCCTGGCCCTATTATCTACAAGGGACGTATAGGATCTGTCATTGCCAATTATAAGTGTACCCTATTATATGCACATTTTTACACATAGCACTGGTTCTGGGCATGGTTAGCAGAGCCCAGGGTACAGACAAAGTCAGTTAACACCAGTATCATTCAGCAAAACAAATGGAGGTGAACAGGGCAAATGATGACTTTCTAACACCCTACAAGACTTTCAGCCAGAAGAGTAAAGGAGAAACCTCTAACTCCAGTGCCAAAGAGCAGATTTGTGCTGTACTGTCATTGTCAGTTTCATTTTCAGAGCCTGTGAAGGCACAGTACTAGTGCACATGTGTAGAGCTAAATATTGTGTCACCTGTCATCTTCATTGATAATACCTGGGCCTTATTGCTTCAAATATGAATTCAGCCTCCTGTGTAGAATTGCTCAGACCAATGCTGGAAGAGAGGTCACTAGTCCTGCCCTTTGCCTGTGTTTCAAAGTTTGAGGTGGCATCTGCAAGTTTTGTAGACACCACCTGATGTGTAAGAAGACTAGAATGAGTGGGGTCGGAAGAGGATTGTTAGAAATTGGGCTACTGATTGACTGGGATGTGAGTCCTGGTCAAGCAGCCACCACAGTCCTAGTCAGGGTAAGGCACAAGCAAAACCTAAATTAACTTGTGCTCAAACCCCTGGCAGCTTGGCAGCTTGGCAGCTTGGCAGCTTGGCAGAGAGCTGTCATGCTTAACTTAAAGGCAATGTGTAAAGTATTTGTGCAACTCTTCAAGCGTTAAAACAGTGAAAACACAAACAGAAAGATCCCACACCCAGTTAGGAAAATAGAAAAAATAAAACAAGACCAAAACAACAAAACTCCTATCAGTAAAACCGGAGATATGAACTTTTAAAGACTACACTGTAAAATAGGGGAAACATTCTTACACCACAGTCAATGCCACAATGTGCCTTTACACCGCAGTCATTACCCCGACTGCGACGTTGCCACGCATTCCTTCCTTTGCCATGCAAGTCATTACAATGCATTCTAGCAGATGGCCCACTTTGGTACAGCTAATCCCTAAATTGTAAATTAAGGGGAGTCAATAATAGTTAATTTGAATCTCCTTTCCCGGCCAGAAACAGGAGACAGTCCCTTAGAATTCTTTCCCAGCCGCTCGGCACTACGGATTTCATCTAAATGTTCTTTAAGCAATACGTGGGCTTTCCCTCCATTGATGCCCGGACCACATCCGCTAGTGATTCCTAACTAGTAAGTCTGCAGCCTTTGTCTTACTACAAGAGAACACCGCAATACAATTGAACTATTATTGGCTCCCCTCTCTTAACATGTTTCAGGAACATCACGATTTATTCAAATTCAGCGCGAGTCACTACAGTGCGTAGGCTCGCACTCTGCATGGTTGCACCAGTAAGTTCCCTTGCATTGACTACTTCCAAAAGTGGGGTTTCTAATTAACTATATGGAAAATTACTATTTTGCCTCCCTTATCCGCCATAAATGTAGATGTAGGCGCCCCTACTCGCGCCCACTCAGGTTGGTTTTATTTCCATCGTGTTCATCATTAATTGGCACCAACACAGGTTGGTTTTATTTCCACTGGTTCATCACAAATTGGCTTCTCACCACTGTGATGACCTAACTCCAATCAGCACTATCCATATTAAGTATCATTCACCTTTTTAACCACGTCTTATAACTATATTAGGCCATTAAGTGCTCTGGCCTTACAACCTCCTTTTTCTTTTCTCTTCTTTTCCAGTGATATCGATATCAGGTGCTCACACACCTGTCCTGAAGATGATCTCAAATGTTTGAGATCGAAACGTTTTACTATATAAATTAATGCATAGGAGTTGAATATTATGTTTCTTAAGAGTTGCATGTTTTTACTTTTCTATCACCCACTAGAGCCCCTTTTTGTTACTTACCTGTGAGCACTGGATCATATTTAAAAAACAAAAAAAGATTGTATTGACTTAGAAAAATCTCCTGATATACTGTAATGAATAAGTTAATTGCATTATATACTATACTGTTTAGCGGTTGTTGTACTTTTTAATCGTTGCATTTGCCTCACATTGAATATTACAGAGCCCTGATTAAAAATGTAAGGAACCTATTTTCAATTGCTTTTCCCTTTACACAGAAAAAAGAACCTATACAGGACCACTGGCCCGATTGACCCACTGTTTACAAAACATACTTTAGGTACCCCAGGTTCGCCAATTGTGGGGTTCCCTGGTTTTGAAAAATATGCAGACCCACTATTAGCACTTAATTTACAGAACCTGGTTATGTGGTATACCACTCTACAAGGGAATTACAAGTAAATTAAATATGCTGATTGCGTATAATTTAACAATTTTACAGGGAAAGAGCACAAGCCCTTTAGCATTGGTTAGCAGTGGTAAAGTGTGCAGAGTTCTAAGGCCGACAAAAACAAATTCAGCAAAAATGAAGGAGTGAAGACAAAATGTCTGGCGATCACCCTGCAGAAAGGGCCAGGTCCAACAAGGATGCTCCTCTGTAATTCTGCCCTAGGGAGGATGCAAGATACAATGATGACACTCAAGGGCAGGCCATGTGGTTCAGGCGAAGGTAACAGGCAAAAACTATGAGTGATCTGGCCTCCCATGGTGACTGCATGTTACACAAAGCTGAGATGCCAAATCATCATGAAAAGTTGCTCTTGCTGTGCTGTTGCATTCCGCCTTTGATATCCTGAATTCTTGGTATTTCAATCAGGGAAAGTGCACCGAGGATCAGTCCGAGTCTCAGAGGCGGCTGCAGACAAATTCAAAATGAACTAGTCTCTAGAGAAGCCTGATTGTGTGCTACAGTGGTCAATAAACAGAAAGCAAGTTTAGAAGACACACAGATGATATTTAATTAGTTTCTCTTTGATGATCAGCGAGAAACATGGCAGCAACAGAGTTGTCTATTCTGTTACGGTATTTTCAACTTTTCATTTCATGTTCTCCCCTGCACACGTACTTCCTATGTAGCAGCTGTCAGTGTGCATATCTGTCTCTCCTTTACCTGCCCAATGTGTGCCAACGGCTCAGACCGGGAACGGTATAGACCCTGTACACACTTTGGTGCTCCGCGACTAGACCTGTCCCTTTTTTGTAAAACTTATACATTAGAATACAACTGTAACTTTCTCCATAAGAATGATGTGCACGGCCTAAATGTAGAAAGATTACTTAAAGAATATAAAGTAGAAATACAGAGGCTGGATCATCAGTCAGTTAGTATAACAGTACATAAATCAAAGGTACAAAGAACTCAGTAAAGTTCAATAGAAAATCCAGCACAGATTTGCCTTCTAAAGTCAAGAAAAATGGGTCTCCAACAGACAGTGAAAGCAGGTCTTTTTATAGGACTTTAGACAAAGGATTTCATACATTCACTACACAGGAACATGGTTCCCAGGATATGCATCTATGAGGAAGGAGTAAGAAGAAACACTTTACTAAGGAATACATTTGAATATTTCTCACAACACCGTTACATTAGATTAAGATGTTCTCGGAGTCTATTCTGTTTTGCAACATATTCAGAAAGACTGATTAACCATTTTGCTGCTGGGCTGGAATAATGCCCCAAGGGAGGGAGCACAGCAACCCTCCCTCTGTTTTCTCCATGCTTGGATACTGTGGTAGGCCCATCTTGAGGTATAAAACAAATCTTGTTCCGTTAGATTGAGTTGGGCTTGCTTGCTCAGTGCAATATCGCGTTTGTGTGTGCCCACTCTAGTTTGAAAGTTCACCAGCTCCCACTGTTGATGCAGCAATTTTGGAATGATTGTTAAAACCGACAAGGCCACAAGGTCTGTGTACTTGTAAGAAATTGTGTTATTTGTTGTGCAGGATGTGAGGCCTATGCAAGTAATAGGTCCACAATGTCTCCTTACTGGGAACCAAGCACACCATTGTAGCACTTGGCTTTCTCAGGATAACGAAGCAGAGCAGTCCAAGGGGAGGTGGTGTGGGATAGTCATCACCATTCGCTAGCACGCAATATTAAGACTCAGTAAATTATTGTCCAGTCAGTGCTTTTTCTTTGAAAAAGGAAAAGTACATTTATTACACATACTACTAAATGTTATGCATTAATTTACATACAAATATATATATATATATATATGATATATATGTATATATATATATATATATTTATACACATATATATATACTTATATATCATATATATATATATTTGTATGTAAATATATATATATATATATATATATATTTTCCACCAAATGCCCGTGAGCTGTGAGGAGGCACTCGACAGCTTGCCCACCATTCGGTGTTCCCAATCAGATTGCCTCGACCTTCCGGTAAGTAGAGTTCAATAGCCTGACGCGTTTCGAGGCATGACGCCTCTTCCTCAAAGGCATTAGCTTCTTTCTCATCTGGCGCAATGGCAGTTCTCTTTAAATCAATTATTGAGCGTGCTTTGATTCGCTGATGGCACCCAGTTGGCCGCGCTGAGTGCGCTTACATCTGTAATGCACGCTGGGACATGTGGTCCTGCAGAGAAAACATAAATAATTCCCTTTAGTAGGTTCAGTGCGCCATAATTTTATTAAAAGCATTCATAATATCCTTAGTAGGAACCAGAAAGCCAGGGCAATACAATCTTCATTTTCGGCTCACTGTGCTGATCTCGGCTCGGATATAGTTCCAACCGCAGCCTCTCTTGATTTAGAGATGGTGCACTCCTCCATGGCGGGGCCGCCGTGCATATCTTTTCCACCAAATGCCCGTGAGCTGTGAGGAGGCACTCGACAGCTTGCCCACCATTCGGTGTTCCCAATCAGATTGCCTCAACCTTCCGGTAAGTAGAGTTCAATAGCCTGACGCGTTTCGAGGCATGACGCCTCTTCCTCAAAGGCATTAGCTTCCTTCTCATCTGGCGCAATGGCGGTTCTCTTTAAATCAATTATTGAGCGTGCTTTGATTCGCTGATGGCCACCAGTGGGCCGCGCTGAGTGCGCTTACATCTGTAATGCACGCTGAGACATGTGGTCCTGCAGAAAAAACATAAATAATTCCCCTTAGTAGGTTCAGTGTGCCATAATTTTATTAAAAGCATTCATAATATCCTTAGTAGGAACCAGAAAGTCAGGGCAATACAATCTTCATTTTCGGCAGAAACCTACCAAGGGAAGAGTAAATGCTTGAAGAGGGACTACAAGTCTCAAAATGCTTTGCAATAGACGATGTACTAAACCAAGCCCACTATGGGTAATGAACTAATCAAGTATGCAAATAAATGAAAATAAAGGAGAGCTTCTTCTGTTTCTCGTTCCAGCAAGCCTGTGAACAAGATGTGAGAGACATCGAAACGCGTCAGGCGATCACACGATTTTCCGCGATACCAAGGAGACTGAAAAGTGAAGTCCTGAGGGACGGCTTCCTGCTGAGTGACCTGCCAAGCTTTCGGGCCTTTGTTTAACAAATTCTACTCGGCTGCCCTGCCGGGGGCGGGAGCACCACCTTTTGAAGAGGGGCTGTGACTGGAACCTTCCTAAAGTCAATCAGCGCAGGAAGCCTTAAGTAAAGGGTTCTCCTGAAACATCACGGATCCTACCAAGGAAGAAAAAAAGCTTTAATATATGAAACAACAACAGAAATCTACCAAGGGAAGAGTAATGCTCGAAGAGGGACTACAGGTCCCAAAATGCTTTGCAATAGACGATGTACTAAACCAAGCCCACTGTGGGTAATGAACTAATCAAATATGCAAATAAATGAAAATAAAAGGGAGCTTCTTCTGTTTCTCGTTTCAGCAAGCCTGTGAACAAGATGTGAGAGACATCGAAACGTGTCAGGCGATCACACGATTTTCCGCGATACCAAGGAGACTGAAAAGTGAAATCCTGAGGGACGGCTTCCTGTCGAGTGACCTGCCAAGCTTTCGGGCCTTTGTTGGACATAAATTCTACTCGGCTGCCCTGCCGGGGGCGGGAGCACCACCTTTTGAAGAGGGGCTGTGTCTGGAACCTTCCTAAAGTCAATCAGCGCAGGAAGCCTTAAGTAAAGTGTTCTCCTGAAACATCACGGATCCTACCAAGGAAGAAAAAAAGCTTTAATATATGAAACGACAACAGAAACCTACCAAGGGAAGAGTAAATGCTCGAAGAGGGACTACAGGTCCCAAAATGCTTTGCAATAGACGATGTACTAAACCAAGCCCACTGTGGGTAATGAACTAATCAAATATGCAAATAAATGAAAATAAACGAGAGCTTCTTCTGTTTCTCGTTTCAGCAAGCCTGTGAACAAAATGTGAGAGACATCGAAACGCGCCAGGCGATCACACGATTTTCCGCGATACCAAAGAGACTGAAAAGTGAAGTCCTGAGGGACGGCTTCCTGCCGAGTGACCTGCCAAGCTTTCGGGCCTTTGTTTAACATATATATAACATTGGACATAGAATCGCTCTATACGAGCATTGATCACCATGTAGGTCTAACTGCCATCAAACATTACTTGGATACTAGACCCTTGAAATTTCATAGTCACAATTTAATGCTTCTTGAATTGACTAAATGGTGCCTATTCAATAATTTCTTTATATTCGGGAAAGACCTGTATATACAAAAACGTGGAGTAGCAATGGGAGCCTGTTTCTCCCCCAGCTACGCGTGTTTGCACTTGGGCTGGTGGGAGGAACAGGTTCTAAGAGGAACCTATGCTAGAATATTTACCACCCATGTATTATATTGGCTACGATTTATTGATGATGTGTTTTTAGTATGGAAGGGAGACCGCCACAGTGCAGAAACCTTCATTTCAGAAATTAACATCAATAATATCAATCTGAAATTCACATCGCATATAAGTCAGCAAAGCGTAGCATTTTTAGACACTACGGTATATGTGGCAGGAGGCAGACTGGAATCTACTTTACACAGGAAACCCACAGCAGGAAACGCTACTTTACACGCTAAAAGTTCACATCCAAAACATTTGATCAGGAGTATCCCTTATGGGGAACTCCTTAGATTAAAAAGGATATGCAGTACTAGGGATGAGTTGAACAAATGTGTACACAAGAAACATTATTGAGATTTAGAGCACAAGGATATAATGAAGTCATATTGAAAGAAGCCAGTGAGAAAGTAGATTCAGTAACTAGGGAATCCTCACTAGTAAGTGATAAAAATAAGAACAGAACAGATCAGGCACCTGAGTCTAACACCATTAACAAAGATAAACAATGTGTCGCCCTCGCTTAATTACAACATACAGCAGGCAACAAAGGCAATTAAAAGCAATCGTTAACAAAAATTGGCCTATACTTTTGACTGATGCAGTACTTGCCCCTTCTTTAACTTCCAAACCAACAGTCACCTTTAGATGGGCTGTGTCTATGAGGGCACAATTGGTAAAAAACAGCCCAGAAATAACATCAAGGGTAACATGGCTCCAACCAAAACATGGCTTTTTTAAATGCTAGTCATTCAGAGCCTGTAAATTTGGGATCAACAAGACCCATTACGATACATCTTTCAGTCCCAGTAGCATACCAATTAAGGGTCATTATTCTTGCCGCACTGAATATGCAGTATACGTCCTCACATGTACTTGCAGCTTGAACTATATTGGTAGTACCAAGCTGCAAGTGCATGTACGCATACTGCAACACTTAAGGGCGATTGTAAATAACGACAGCACTTATCCAGTGGCACGTCATTTTAAGATTGAGCACAACAACAATCTTGAATGCCTGACCTACTATGTAATAAATGCGATTCCTGTATTGCGACATGGGGGCAACAGAGAACGCATGCTGAGACAATTGGAAACTCGCATGATAATTGAGTTTGACAGTAAGGCCCCAAGAGGACTCAATACTACGGAGGACCTCCATAACTTCCTGTAAATTCATAATGAGTTGCATTTCTGTAATCTTTATGTAACAATGCATCAATAGCTTAATTTGAAAATGCTGACTCCGAGATCAAGATAGGATATGTAGTAATCTTATCATGTATAACAATCAGCCATCTTAGAATCACTTGTACATAATTAGATTTTTTCCATAATATACAACTTATAACATAAAAATCCCCCCCAAAAAATGATCTTATAGATGTGTATTTAATCTTGGCATATTTTACACTTTATATAAATATGTACTGTATAGAACTTTTTAGTAATTTTTTGTACATAACAAGCAACGTTTGCACTATGCACTTTAGGAGGTGGTATGAAGAAGGACATCATATACGTTTACAGTAGATCATAGAATTATGAAGCTATGGGGAATTTGGATACTTATTCCATGAGTTATGAGTATTGCAAACAATCGGTAAAATGGCCTAAAGAATGACCCATATTACTGAGCATTCGAGCTTGCATTTATGCAGATATAATAGTGATAGACCTGAAATAATCTTGAATGCACAATCAGACTGACCTTTTATATTGGTTTTAGACTATTATTTATATATTATACATTTATATATTTATTTATATATTTATATATTTATACAGTCTATTGATGTCATTGTAAGTGCTGTGGTTATATATGTTTTTAGCAGCATGTGTTTATAACTGGGCCATATTTGCATTTTACGGTTTTTATTCTTATTTTGTGAACAATTAAGATTCATATCCAAAAGATTATGGTATTTACGAACCATGTAATTTATATGTGTCGGCTGACATTGTAATAGTGAAAAATTAGATCAATTACTGGTTTTAGCAAACGTATATATGAATGGCAAGAGTCCTTTTTTTTATGTTTGGGGACACGTGACACTGTTGAAAAAAATATAAAATGTCTTACCGCAAAGCAGTCTTTATGTGATCAAGGCCGTTTTACCGGCCGAAACGCGTCATGACATAAACGAGAGAGACAAATAAAACCATTCGCACAAACAAGAGGAGTTCGTGCAGTCTTTATCGCAGTAAAGGAGGTTAAGGAGTGCTCTTTCATTGGAATATATATATATATACACATATATATATATATATATATATATATATATATATATATATATATATATATATATATATATATGGATTTCCGTATTTTGTTAGATTTCCGTATTTTGTTAGATTTGTCAGGCTTGACAAAGGCTTAACGCCAAAACGCGTCGCCCTTTGGTTTGTGCACAATAAAATTTGTGCTTCTTCTGGTGTGCCGCATCTCATTATTTTGGACGAATCTAACAAAATACGGAAATCCTTCTATGTTAAACGGCTGCTGCCGCCGTTTGCAGGCACCGACGCCGGAGGCTGGGAACCACGAAGTGCAGCATCTGTGACTTTCATATATATATATATATATATATATACACATATACAAGGTCGATATATATACCTTGGTGACACTCTGAAATTACATTTGACCCCTGAAGGGTTATGACTTCCCACAATCACAGTACCACCTCCACTTATACCAAATAGACCATCACCATATGAGAGGGTATCACTTTAAATAAATCAAGCCTATTGGCATTGTCAATCAATCAATCAGTCAGGGGTTTATATAGCATGGCTACTCACTCATAAATCAGGGGTTCACCACAACAAGATATCTGCAAAGCCTATTGGCTTTTTCAAAGTTGCACCACATTAATAGACAAATAACCCACATGTTAAAAATACCATTATTTCACTATAATCAATAAACATGTAACCATGCAATCATTAATGTCAATAAAGCATTTCAACATTGATAAGAAATCCATGTCAGTATTGTGTTGTCTATAAAGCAGCTGAAATGAACATCACATTTGTTTGTGACTTTTTTTATACACCCTTTGGCCACAGAAAACGCAGCAATAGAACCACCCCCTAGAGAGCACTATATTCCCAGCTGAAGAGCAACATCACCAGCCTTAAGAATGCTTACTCAAAGACAAAAATTCAAGGGGGGTCATAATTTCTTTGACCCTGTAAACCTAGGGTCACTTATCAAATCTTTTCGGGGGGGGCAGAGATTGCTTCACTCCTGGACCCCAACACTCTCTCATAAACATTGGTGGTGCCACTTTTTTGTATACTTTAGTGTGTCACCCTAACTGGAACGGGTATGCCTAGACGTGGTCCCATTCACACTGTGTCACTGGAACCCAACTGTACCTGGCTAATAAGCCCATAACTAGGGCGAAACCGGTCATGGGTTGCTTTTGTTCAGGTCCAGGTAGAACCTGGCTTGGCAGTTCGGGCTGGACTGTTCAGTTTCGGTACTTCTCGGGAATTCCCGAGAAGTACCGAAATAGGCATCAGAGGCGGGCGTCCTGCTTTGACGAATGTGTGACTACAGGCGTTCGCCCCTTCCGGGATCTGCTTAAGGCTACATCAAACACATAGCTAGTGTTTTTACATTTTCCCAGTGGGTCCGTAAGTACGTAGACACCACTGCATGTACAGCACACCTTAGCGTGTGTGCTGTGTAAAAAAACATATACACGTGGCGTGTTTTTGCTACAATATCACTCTTTTTTTTCACATAGTCTGGTCCTGAAGAAAGCCTCCAAATCCATTTTTCAAGAGGCTGAAACATGTTGACCATATGGATAACTATGATCAATTAATCTTGATGTTGTCCTTATTCTGTTTTCTTTTAACCTAGTCCTGGGCCGCTGGGAATAAAAAAATCGGTCAGTAAGGATTCCCAGAGACATTTTTAATCTGCACCACTTTTTCAGCACTTCTTCTTCACACAACACCAATCCCGCTCCGCTGTAATCCAGGCGTTGAAGCACAACTGGGTGGCACTCGGCTACCAGGTTGGGAACCCTATGATGAAGCATGCCACCAGCTAGGTTGGTGGGTGAGGGTTCTTTTTACAAACCTAGTGGGTTTCTGGCACTCGAAAATCATAACTGAGTCGTCTTTACTAGTGGGTTTGTCCACTTTGTTTATGAATGTTACCCTGGGGATAGGGACGTACCCCAAATATAATCCTCGCTCTCTCCATTTGTTTACATACTTTAGTTTGACGCCCTAAGTGGGATGGGTATGCCCAGACGTGGGTCACGTGCACACTGTGTAACTGAAACCAAATTGTACCCAGCTAATGAGCTTATAACTAGGGCGAAACCGGTCCTGGGCTGCTTGTGTTCCAGTTCAGGTAGGACCTGGCCTGGCAATCTCAGCTTGACTGTTTTGACCGAGGCAGGGTCAAGACTGATTTGCATATAGCTGGGTCCAAACTGAGGTGACATGGTGTGCAAAGTAATGATGGATTGGGATGTGGCCCGAATAATTACCAGTGGCTGAGATTAATTCAAGCATTCCATCCATCACCTTTTTGTATACTTTAGCTTCACAATCTGGAGCCACCTCATACAGTAAAAACTTTGGCAGATCAAACCTCTGCACGGCATTATATACTCCTGGGAGTGTGACTATCTAATGGGTGGCTCTGGCTATGCTTCCTTTTTGTTCCGTGGAACTTTGTGCCTCACAACTTCCTTTCTTTTTGTCCTTTTTTTGTTGGGGGTGCCTGGTCCCACCCTGACATGCTTTTACTTAAAGGACAGCAGAGGGAGCCCACTCACCGGCTGCCTCTGCAGGCTCCCTTCACGGCCAGCCTCCTTTACTGCCAGGTGCATGAGCCGGCAGCTTGCTCCTCCACTGCTCGCTCTATGCAGGCAGGTTGCACTTTGTATGGAGGCTGCCCTGCTTCCCACAGACATGGACATAGGGAGCAGGGGTGAGACCACCACAGTTGTGGGTAGTCCAACAGCGACACACCGTTTCTTCCATCATTGGAGGCCTGGCGATGGGTCCCAGTGCCTTTCTCCCCTTCTTTGGTTAGTGCAAAAGCGCTCCCCTCCATCTTCTTTCATTGGGGGCCAAAAAAGCGAGTAGCTGCATAATTTGGCTCAAGAGTTGAGGTCCCCAGGCCGCAATAGTTCTGGGGAGGGGGATCCAGGCACAACTCTTCCCAGGATTCATTCATTTTTAATAAGCCTTGGGTCAACCTGTGTAACCTGGCCTACCTCGGGGGTAATTATTTTTCTGAACTGGCTGTGGAGCTCCAGGTGCTCTGTTTACAGGGGGTTAAATATCACAGAGTTTCAAAAGGCCATAACCCGGACCCCATAGGCTGATTTGGGCGATCCTGGGCTCATTTTACTCCTGGTGGCAAGTTCTAGCCACCAAGAGCAGTTCAAGCAGTGCTCCTGGCCTATAAAGTGATGTCCTTGGTGAGTTGGTTTTGGAGTGACCCACTGATCCTGGGGTCAGCTGTAGGTAGAGCCCTCAGTCTATCAGATTGCTTGTCCTTCCAGCTTTCCATGGTGTTGCTGTGGTTACAGTCCTGGTGCAAAGTCCAACATAAGCTACTCTCTGTTGTGCAGGAGTTTTTAAATTGGGGTGGAACGTTCTAAAAGTCAGGCACCCCTGGACAATCCCCCGTAAATTCTAGGGTGCCACATCACCCCTGTCCCAACCCTCGCGCACAGCATGGGCATGGGCAGTCCCAATCCTGGTACAGTGTGACAGATAATTAACAGATGCAGATTTTCTTCGCCACCTCTTCCTCCTCAGGAGCTGAGGTAAGCACTTTTAGTTACTCCTTTTGTGTGGGCAGGCCGTTGTTCCCTCTGCAGGTGAGCAGAATAATTTACTTGGCCCAGCAGGGTGACAATAGGCCTGGACTCTGATCCTGAGCTGAGCCAGAAAAGTATGAACAAGCTAATCAACCCATAGGATGTACATGTATGATCTTGGGACCTGCCTAGTGAAATTGGATGGATCTATTTTCACCCCAGTTTCATACCTCACTGGAATCTGTGTGCTAAGGATAGTGCATCTGCACTCTAAGGCAGTTCTCACCTATATGTATAATACAGTGTCACTGCAGACAAAACAGTAAACTATACTGACTTTACCAGTGAGTGCCCACTAATATTATTAGGGCTCTCCCAGGTCAACAGCTAACCTTGCACCGGGTAATCAAAAGAGCTCAAAATCAGGGCGTACTAAATGGGTGGTACCCAATTGCAACAGTCCTGGTGCGACAGGCACAACCTATTGGCTTCACCAATGCTTGTTAAATTTGATTTTATGGTATTTATTTAAAGCACTGTTGGCAACATCTTGATAACACCAGTGGAAATATACCACTTAGCCAATCAAAACCCAGTGAGATAGAAATGCTTCTTGGCAGGACAAATACATGGATAGAGAAGAAAGTCAGTGAATCAGGAGTAGGGAACTGAGCTAGATAAGAAAGTCATTGAATTATGACTAAGTGGCAGACCCAAATCCTACTCTAGTCTATAGTGAAAACAGTCGGCCAGTTTAGTAACAGAGAGATAACCATGTCTAAATGTTTAGGTGAGACCTAAAAATGAGCCGTTATCTGCCTGCAGGCCATGACTCTAAGAAAAACAAAATACATGAATTTATCATAGCTCAGTAAAAATATGAAGCTCTAAATTTGTCAGAAAAATTAGATTAAACCTCATACAAGTGAATTTAGGTCTTACATACAATGATACGGAATCAATTAAAGATTTCTGGGGAACCACCATGACGTAGGTTTGATTCGCATGGTGCAGTTATTTTTTTTACAAGAAAGGGACTGCAAGTCAGTTGAAAAAGAATCATTACTACTTATGGGGGCATTGTGTCCTTTGCATTACAGCGACTATTAGAGTCACTCCAGGTTTGGTATGCATCAAGGTAGTTTCAAGCCCATTCATAAACAGTGACCAAGGAGTCTAAGCCCAGGAATTCTGCTGACAAGCAGTTTCCCAAATTCGCCCCTTAAGAGATTCCTTTAAAGCAGACCTACACCTTAATCATACTTTTAAATGGAGACATTAGTGGTACTTCTTGGAGTAAGAAGCTGATTTTGCAATGTTCATGTGTTGTTTCTTTGCTTTAATACTGCGGGTGTGCCTTTGGCAGTCAGAAGGTGGGGCAAAGGGATAAACTGGTATGCTTCATATGGCCTCGAAGAAGGAGGCAGAACACATGTGCCTCGGGCAGTTAAGGGAGTGTGAAAGGGAGAAATAAAAGTATATGACGTCACTGTAAAGGGATTTCCTTTTTTGCCCTGTGATTCTAACTGATGGGCTCTTATTAAATGTTTTAAGAGAGGGAAAGATTATTTCTCTGCGTGGCAGTGCTACCTCCTTTCCCACCTACAACATATATACCTTTGTATGTAAATTTTCTGGAATAACAACTACACGTCTTGCCTCAAGGCACTCCTGAGCAGTCCCCTGATGCAAAATCTTAAAGGCCTGATGGTGAACACAAATTCATATCAACAGATTTCCGTAAATAACAATACATGAACATTTTTTTACCTAACATCATTAAAGGCCCAATAAATTTGGATGAATGCTCAACAGTCGATTTCCTGCTGTCAGGCCAAATGTGTAACTGTCCGACCCCAGGTTTCTGGTCAGCAGTCTGGTTTTATATTGTATACCAATAAAACATTTTGACACCTATATGTTTACCTTTTCTTTCACTATCAATTGTAATGTCCTCTAATCAATGCCTCTAAAATTGGAAATGGACACTAGATTGATCACACTACTGATGGAATGTTCATATCAGTGCATGGATGCTGGCACACAACCCTGGTGATGTGAATTTATCTAGGAATTATCCCTTGAAGATGGACTAATACAAATTTGCATTCTTTTGCCTTTGCTGTTTAGTCTTTACAACTCCAATTTACCATTTACTTTTTCCAAAAGCTAGGCCTCTTCATAGAAAATTTGAGACTGGAAATTACCCATTCAAATGGAAAGGGTTTAACTATTACCATTTCCAAGATGAACACTGTGCCTTTTGGTACGGGTAGGGTAGAACGGAATTAATGGTATCAGGGCATCAGTCTCCCCCTCCCTTAACCTCAGGAAGGCCCCAGGGTCCCCATTCCCTGGGGTCAGCTATTTTATGGAGTGGGGTATTGGGGCCCCTACCCGAGCTGTAGACTGGCCCCCAGGCCCGATCAAAGCAGTGTCCCTGGGACTCCATCCTGGAAGAGTGCATGCAAGTAATACAAGTTACTTCTCTGCTCGCACACTCCCAGGATGCAGCACCCCACACGCTTCTGGGCGGGGAACTAGGGGTGGGCGGAATTTTTCATTCCGACTGCAGAATTGGGGGAAATTGATAAATCCGGGTCACTATTTTTTGCCTTTACCCTGGTGCAATTAATCTAGGAGACCTACTTTAAAATATTAGCTGGCTCTCGCTGGCATACAGGATGTGTGCTGGGGGAAGCCAGCAGGGGCGACAGGGACCTTGGGCGAACCCCCCACCGCCACCATTATCTGCCCATGTTGTGGGCTCCCCCAGTGCACCCAAGGTTAATTTAATGTGTGGGTGTCCTGGGCTGGACAGTGACATCCCCAAAAAAAGACAGACTAATAAATGAACGGAAGGAGCCACTAATGTATTATTCTTGACGAATAATGGTAGCTAGGGAACTTTTTACTGCACCACCTGTATTATCCACAGGGTACAAATTCTTGCTGCACACCTCTGTAAACCAGCTACCTGATGGGCTAACATTAGAGCCATTTTTTACATTTAGAGAGGCAACATGAGTAAAGAGTGAAAAGGTTTTTGTTAAGTAAATCAGTCAAGTACACAATAATGGTCAGGGAATTTTCTTTATCCTTTATGTTCTTTATTCTTCTTCATTTTGTACAAGAGCACAGCTAACGCATTTCACCCAATCACAGACTTATTCAGGGCTGCAATATGCAAGGTATACAACTAAATATTGCAATAATACATATAGTATGTTAACAGTTTCTAAAGAAAAATAAATACCTCACAAGATCATCGGATTTATTTATCTTTTTTTATTTCCCTGTTATTTTTGTGATTCTTAAAATAATTCTTTACTATCACTGCCACTGTATTTGTTGTCTACAAAATAACACCACCTTTGTTCATCTGCATGTGATTTACAGTACCACTTTTCACATTTATTCAGCCTCACAGACTTTCCTAACTAAATATTTGTTTGTTTTGCACTCATCTACACCATTATCTTTTTTAAACATTTCGTTATTGTTATTTTTTATACACTTAACAAAGTGGGCACTTCGTGTCCATGTAAATCAATAGAGGACACACTGATACATCGCAATACTGAAACAAACAATATGTATACAGCATTGTGATATATATCAGTCTCTTCCGGATTGGGTCATCTCACGTTGACTGGGGGTGAGTGTCTGAAAAGTTTCAGTGCTCCGTCCATCATCTCTTGTGTTTGCTTTATTCGCCCTAAGTTGACAGGGTATGCCCAGACGTGGGTCCCTTGCTCACTTTGCCACTGTATTCAAGCTAGTCTGGCTGATGAGGGGTGTTGCCCCGAAACCGGTCCCAGGATGCTTGTTTCTGGTCCAGCGAAAACCTGGCTTGGCAGTTCGGGCTGGACTGTTCCCATGAGGCACAGGGTCAAGACTGATTTGCATATAGCTGGGTCTGAAAGGGGTGGTGAAGTGAGCTAAAGAACGATGATGGATTCTACCCAAGTCTGTGACTGAGGGTGAGTGTCTGAAAAGTTTCAGTGCTCCGTCCATCATCTCTTGTGTTTGCTTCATCTCACGTTTAGTACCATCCTCTACCTAACTCCCATTCCCATCCACGGTGAACTGTGCCAAGTGTTTCCGCCCTAGGGGACATAGTATTTTCAAGGAGTAAAGAAAACAGCCATACCCTATAACTCCAACACATCTGATTTCAGTGTCCATCAAGGCCAGTACGATATAGTGCAGGGCAAGCCCGTGTTGGCCAGCTATACATCTCTGTGGTCCACTGCTGTTCTTGCATCAGCTGAGTCCGTCGGTCTGTAGCAGTCATCCTTCCACACCCCTCCCTGCCACCCCTCTGCCCCCGACCCATCTGTCAGCCAGTCTGCCGCCATTGGGTCCGCCGGAAGGTATGGAGGTCAAACTTTCAGAGGGAAGGGAGAAGGATGAGGTGGATTGGGGGTGGGGAGATGGAAGTTGTACTTGTGAAGTCAAGGCCTGTAGTTCCACAAGATGAAGGATCGGTCCCTATACATCTTCCAATTTCTGGAGTTGGTCTTGCAGTTTATAGATACTTCCCTCATAAGTGGCCAGTCTAAACAGTCTGCCGTCCATTCATTCTGTGTTGGCACCATGGTTGTTCTCCAGTGTCGGAAGATGTAAATTTTTCCTACAGTCAGGGCTGTTGACATCCACCTCCTCCAAAGGGATGTGATGTCGTCAGCATCCAGCAAATAGTGAATTAAGGCCAATTTAGCTGATTCAGCGAAGTGGAACAGGCTAGTATTGTGTAGCTTGTGCCAGACATCTGCCCAGGAGTTGCAGAGTGAGGTACACCTCCATAGTATATGATAACGGTAACAGTCTGACTGGGTGCATCTCCAGCACCTGTCGTCCAGCAAGACCCTGTCTCGTTTCAACTGGCATGGTGACCAGTACCAGTTATGCAGAATCTTAAAATATGTAAACTTCAATCTGGCCTCCCTCAGCTCCCAATCATGCAAATTCAGGAGATCCCTCCAGTTCTTGTTTTCACATTGAATACCTAACCTCTCTTGCCAATAGGTCCTTCTGGTGTTGGAGCAGGAATGGTCAATAATTATCTGATAGATGTTAGCGACTGTGCCCTTCATTCTCCCCTGCTTCAACAAGTATGACTGGATCAGGGAGTCCCATAGTGGCACTTGGGACAGCCCTCTTGTGTCTTTCATGCAGTGTAGGACTTGCTGGCATTAACAAGCTTGCAATTCAGGGAAGACAAATTCTGTGCACAGCACCTGGTATGTCTTAAAGTTCCTGTTCTCATACACATCACCAACCACTTGGATACTACACCAGTCTCAGATCAGATATCTGATCGGGAGGCAACCAATTTTAATGCCAACGTTGGAACACAGTGGGGCTGGCAGATGGAGTGATACGTCTGCTCCTGGGAGTCTGTGGGCATCCTTTCAGGTTATCCACAGGGCCATCAACAGTGATGGACAGACTCGCAAGTCTGGGGGCCTCAGCCTTTTGAGGATAACTAATCTGGGGTAATGCCCTCACAAACGTCCTTTTAATTTGGACCAAAATTGGCCATTTGTCACCCTCCACCAGGAAGTATGGTAACTGTAAGTGACGGTGTGCTACATAATACATATACATATCTATCAGTCGGAGTTCCCCTACTCTTGTATCCACAAGTAGCCTTGCATGCTTGAGCTGAAGCTTTCTCCCAGCCCACACAAAGGATTGTATGCACTTGTTGAGTGAACAATGGAGACCCTTGGGCAATGGACCCCTGGTTTAACTACATGTTCAGCATGTTGCTGAACACGTAGTTAAACCAGGGGGCCCTGACCATTATCACAACCTGTACCTGTGCTGCAGAGTCAACCATCTAAGGAGCTCGCTATCATTCTTAGATATCAACAGCTGTAAGTTGTCCAATGCTATATTATCCAGCCATTTGTTGACCAAGATCCCCAGGCATTTCAGCCTGGCAGTCAACCATGTGGCACCTCCTGGCTGTCTGAACAAGCAGTTTGTGATGGGGGGGCTTCACTCTTTAGTCAGTTTATCTTATACCCAGAGAAAGCCTCTGTTAAAGACATAATCAGTGGGACAGATGTCTGAGGGTTGGAAAAAGTGAGGAGAATATCGCCTGCACATTACAGAATCTTGATTTCTTCCACCACCGTGGCAATGCCCCAGATTTGTTTGTTTTATCTAATGATAACCACCAGAGATTCCAATGCCAGAAGAAATAAAAAGAAGGGCAAGGAGAAGCCCTGATGCATCCCCTGACGTATTCGGAAAACCCAAGACATGATTCCCCCCCCCCCCGGTCAATTGTGGTAAGGTTGGGATACATCCAGCAGATTTAGGTATCCCCACTCAACCCGATGGAATGCCTTCTTGGTGTCTATAGAGAGCAATATATTTTCATCTTCATCCTCCCTCACCTGCCATAACATGTGTGCCAGGGTGGATTTGTGGTTTCTAGATGACTGCCCTAGGTCAAATCCCTCCTGCAAATGGTTTATCAGGCAGGGCTGGACCTTCTTGAGTCTGGTTGCCAGGACATTAGCCAGAACCATCATGTCCGGAACGATATCGGATTGCAGGAGGCGCAGTGAGTAAGATCCTTGTTAGCCTTCGGGATGAGGACTATTGCCTTATTGTACTTGCCCAGGAACCCGCTTCATTCTTCCGCTTCCTTAAAGATCTTACATAAGTGCGGCATCACTAGCTGTTTGTTCTATTAATAAAATTATGTGGGGAAAGCATCATCACCAGGCGCTTTGTTATATGGTATGTCTAAGATAGCTGTGGCTATCTCTTCCTCTGTAATTTCCCTCATCCAACAGTAGCCTACCTACCTCAGAGAGAGTCGGTAGGTGCATTCCGCCCAGAAATTCCAATTTACCATTTGGTTCATCTGTGGTTTTGGCACTGTACAGGGCTTCTAAAAACAGGTGAAGGAGTCTGCTATCTGTATTGTGTGTGTGACCAACTGACCAGTCAAGTCATTGACCACTAGTATGGCTATGTAACCTCCTGCTGGCAGAGCTGCACCACCAACAACCTGCCTTCTCCCCTTCCTTGTAATGGTGCTCTCATGTGCATGAGAGGGCGTACTCAACCCTGGTAGTAAAAAGCATATTCAGAACCATTGCGCCCTTTTGAATTGCCAAAGGACTTGGGAGGATGGGAGGTGAATTGTTGTGTCAGCACTCACGCCTGCTGTTCTACTTTTTGTTGCTTCTCAGTTAGTTCCCTCTTACAAACAGCAACATCTCTCATCAGGATGTCTCATATAGCAGCCTTCCCAGCTGCCCAGAAGGTTTGAGTGGAGGTTACCAATTCTTTGTTTTTGGCCAGATATTGGAGCGGATGGGCAGTGAACTTCTGCTTATCCAGAGGTCGTTTGTAATGGGATATGTTAATGCACCAGCGCAATATGCCCTAGATCCAGCTCCATTTACATAAGAGAGTGATCAGCTACTCCCCCTTCCAGTATTTTAGAGACAGTAAGTGTTGTCTATTTTAGGTGATCAAGGAGATAGTGGTCAATCCGCAAACAAAAGCTATCCACCCCCGATATGTAAGTATAGTCTTGCTTCCTTGGCTGTGTGAGGCGCCATGGATCTGTCAACCTAAATTCTGACATAACATTCTTAAATAATGCGAGGTCTCTCAAGTTTGTCCTTTCGTTGGGGGCGTGGCCAGCAACATGGCGGACTAGCCGCAAAAGCCGGAGCTCCGGCTGCCCAAATCAGATCCGACCAGTTATCCTGCTTTTTCCTCACTCCCGAACCACTCAATCACCCACTAAAGAGGTCAGGTACCTGCTGCACACGCACACGAGTGCCGTGCTGTCCGGATCCACCGTGGAACGGGTGGCGTCGATGTCTGGCCGAGGGCGCGGATGCTGAGAATGGCGCCTGCATCAGAGCCCGGTCCGGGAGCGCGCTGAAGTGAGGCGCTCGGACTCCCCGGCGGGCTCGGTCTCGAGGCAGAGGAGGGAACTCCGGAGGTCTTCTGCGGGCGGGAGAGTTCTGGGACTGGAGCGCAGACACGGCTGAGGGCGCGGCTGAAGAAGACGGCGTCTGCCGCCTGGGCCGGGAGCGCGCTGCAGAGAAGCCCTCGGACGCCTTGCTGCGATTGGCCTCGGGCGGAGATTGGCATTCTGGTGATTCTCTGTGGGTGGTGGCGACCCGTACCGGAGGAGGCCGTAGAAAAGCAGACCCGGCCCTGAGGGACGGTGCTCTTGGTGGGCTCCAGTACAGAAGGGGCACAGGTTTGGTGATCCTTGCAGCGGCCTCTAAGAATAGGAACCACGGTTGCGGATGGCCCGGTGTGCAGGGGCGGGGCAGACCAAGTCTGTGGCTGATAACACACGTACGGCGAGCTGCTCCGGAGTGGAGGCCTGAGAGGGGACATCAGTCTGCAGTGACGCCGGCCGGGGCTGGTGAGACCGGGCCCCGGCGGGGTGCTTTGGATGTGACAGCGGCAGATCGGCTGGAGGGAATGTAGGAGAGTAGGATCTGCTTCACAGGGGTACCCCCACTTTTTGCTGATACTTCACTGGTTTTCGACATTAGTCTGGCTGGGGCCCTGCTATTCAGAACCCCAGCCTAGCTGTTTCCTCTTTAAAAGGGTCTCCATGTGCCTTAGGCACATCACTGATTGGGATCTGGAGTGCCCTTGTAAGTCCCTAGTATATGGTATACTATGTACCAAGGGCATAGGTACCTCAGAGGCCTGCCAGGGGCTGCAGCAGGTATTATGCCACCCCTGGTAGGCCCTCCAAACTGACACCACAGGTCTGCTACTGCAGCCTGGGTAAGGTGGTGCATGCACCCCTTGCTGTGGTATAGGTTACCTATATCACTAAAAGCATACACACATATAAACCTATAAGTCACTCCTAAGGCAGGCCTTATCAATCCTAAAGGCAGAGTGCATGGTTCTTATGTGAGAGGGTGCCCCTGCATGAGCAGGGCCCCTCTGCAGCGTTCGGAGACCATCTCTGATGCTGTTTGTAGTGCAGCCTGACCATATACTCTTAAACGCATTATATCCTCGCGGTAAAATGCTAACTATGGAATGGCTGCACCAAAACATGTCGTGTTTGGTGTCAAACATCTTGGAATACTACCCCCCGCCAATCCTGGCGGCGGGGGTAGCATTCCACCCTTCTAGAGGAAAGGCATGTTAACTCTGACGAGTCCAGTAACTTCTTTCCAGAGCCCTGGCATCACAAAATGGATGCTGCTGCCACAGACACGAGTCTGGCCTCCTGCTGCTGGACGAAACTCCGGCAGGGGAGGCCTGGACAATAGGTTTCCTGTCCCAGGGAGGTGTGACCACCTCCCCAGACAGGACAATGTGTATTGGGGCTGGGCGGGAGCACTTTCGGGTGCTTTGAAGTCCTGCACTGGGGGCACATTTGGTGTCCCTGTGCATACCCCAGTTCAAACCGGATCAGGGGCTTGCAGCCCCTGCTTTGGCGCGAACTGGACAAAGGGAAAGGGGTGTAGCCACCCCTCTGCCCTGACCCACCCATAGGTGGGGCCACAGAGTAGTCCATCCCCTATTTTTGGAATAAAGGTAGGAACCCAGTCCTTAGGACTTTAGATTATACCTGGACGAAACTCTGAAACAGAATCCTGGACCTTCGACGCTCTACTCACGATTAGAGGACTGAAGAATCTCCCTTGGGGTCAAGGAGTGACTCCCCTGCTTGGCAGGCACCAAAGAAGCATCTGTCCGGTTCGCATCACTGAAGCTCCCGTCGGACGCCGAAGTCATCGCATCACCAGAGGTGGATTCTCAGACTTCCCCGAGGCTACCCTGAGTCCCCAGCAAAGCTGAGGCCCGTGGCTATCGTGGGTAACGTGAGACCGTGACCCCTGGACACCGAGCACATTTGCAAGTGCACCATCTTCTGGGTCTCCCAAGAAGTCGTGCTTTGGGCTCCGAGTAGCCCTAGCCTCCAGCACCACCTGCACCGAAGATCACTGGCCCCCACTCCACGAGTGTCCTGTAAGCCAGCTCCACGTGCGGCGTCACGAGGCTCCTTCGCGGTCGCTAGCCCGTTGGCTAGTAGCCCTTACCGAAGGCCAATCTTTTCTTTACTTGGCAGTCTGGTTGCTCCAGGCCTGCCCTCACTTACCCTTGCTGGGTGAGTTCCCCAGACCTTGCTGGTCTGCATCATCGACGATCTACATCTTACTCGAGACTTGCCGTTGCCAAGGCCTGTTGGGTTCCATCTGGTCGCCGACACCTCTGCACTCGACAGACATCGAGCAGCAGCCCGAATCCTGCTCCTGGTCGCCGACAACGCCTCCCGGACCTCGTGGCTGAAGAGTCAAGACGACCGTCAACGAACTTGAAGCACTCGACATCGGTGGGCATCTGTCCATCGCCCTCCTGGTCACTGGCTAGTGACCCAGACTCTGTCCCCTCTGCTTTCAGGTTCTTCAGAACTCCGATCCACTCTTGGATCCACCCGGACACTTTTCTCCTGGTCGCCAGCAGCACTTTGCAGCAGATCGCCATAAGAAACGACGACGAAACCCGACCCCGAAAGGCACCTATGCACCCGGCTTCCCTGGGTGAGGTAACACGAGTACTCCGGTGCTCCCGTGGGTAGAGACTCTTCAAAGTCCTAGATCTCAAAGGGTTTTGTCCTAGTCCTCTTTAAAGTGTCCCTTTCCTCTATTTTCCCGATCCCGACTTTCTCCATAGAAGTTAACGGCGTATCGCGGTTGTGTATTTACACTGCACGCGTCTCCCGTGGGTCCCCTGTGTCACTACCTTGGGTGGTTCCTTGTGGTCCAAGCACTTCTAGAGGCTCTAGGCCTAGTGTCTAGTTCAGTCGTGGTTCGCATACCACTTTATTGGTATATGGTTTGGTACGCCCCTAGGGCCCAAACGTGTATTTGTGCTATTACTGTGATTTAAGATCTTATAACCTATGTACTTCGAACTCTAGCCTCATAAAGAGACTAGAGGGGTGTGTTTAGTAATAAATACATATATTTTGAATATATACCTGGTGTGGTGCTCTTTCATTTGGTCACTCAAGAGATTATAGACTGGTAAAACAAGCTGCTTTACATTCCTTCAAGACTTAGCCTGAAGGCTGCTCTCCACAGCTACCACTAGGATAGCTTTCAATAAGGTTGTCTTTAACCTACCTACCATAAGAGTCGATTTGGACTGGTGCAAGGTGCCCACTATAATTAGTGGACAGCATATGCCAGGCCAACTTCTCACATTGGTGTGCAGCGTGTGGGATTCCAGCTTGCTATTGTTTTACCAGATAATCTCAATTGAATTGATCAACTGAAAACCACTAAAGGTACCTAAGGTACATATAATTTAAGCTTAGAATATCAGTAAGTTCTACTGAACTTAGAGTTGTGTGTTAAGGGATAGCACAACCCTTTCTACAACTCAAGAGAGTTTAGTAGGCCACACTAGAGTAGGTAGTGCATACACCACACCACACTAGTAATGTCTTTAAAAGCAGGATCCAAAGATGCCCTGCAGGAAGCCATTGAGCTTCCCCCTCCAAGTATGACACACTCCCATTCTTGGAACTGAGAGCTTTGTGTAACGTGAGGAAATTAAGGACAGGCCAAAGTCCCACCACCCAACACCTCCAGGAGTTGTTGGTGGCTTATGATCTTAGTAAGTCTTCAGAGACTGAAGGGGTAGGAGCAGAGGGTGGGCCAGCAGATGAGGAAGGGGCCAGGGGTACTACTACCCCCAGCCCCCCTCTGAAACTGACCAGGAGGGTGACAATGACCCTGACCTGGAAAACCCAATCCCTTCTGGGGAAGATGAAGATGAGGATCTGGAGAACCACACCTTTGTCCCCCCAGGAAGGATTATGAGTGTGCTCAGAAAGTCTAGGTCTCCTTCTCAGGAGTCTAACCACTCTGGCACCTCAATAGGGAGCTCTGTTTCTTCTCACAGGAGGGAATCCTCTCATGAGAGAAGAAAGAGACTGGTCCAGTATGAGGAAACTCAACTGGAGATCAGGAAGAAGCAATTGGCTTTAGATAGAGAATCCCTAGATCTCCTTAAAGAGAGAAGAAAGTTGGGACTAGAGTCCCATGGTGGCAGCCATATCCCTAGAGATAGGGAAAGGTCCTATGACCATAGGAACCTGAGCAAGATTGTCCCTCCCTACCAGAGTGGGGATGATATCCACAAATGGATAACTGCTTTAGAGAGGGCCTGTAAAGTACAGAAGGTCCCTCAGGAGCAGTGGGCAGCAATCTTGTGGCTCTCCTTTGCTGACAAAGGTAGAGACAAGCTCCTCACTGTTAGAGAGGAGGATGCTGACAATTACAAGGTCTTGAAGAGTGCTCTTATTGATGGGTTTGGCCTAACCACTGAACAGTACAGGTTGAAGTTCAGAGACACCCAAAAGCACAGACTCAAGACTGGGTAGACTATGTGGATTGTTCTGCCAAGGCTCTGGAAGGCTGGTTGATGGGCAGCAAGGTGTGTGACTTCTCAGGATTGTATAATCTGATAATGAGGGAGCAGATTCTTAATAACTGTCAAAACCAGCTGTTGCATCAGTACCTGGTTGACTCTGATCTGACCTCTCCCCAAGAATTGGGAAAGAAGGCAGACAAATGGGTCAGAACCAGGGTGAAGCAGAAGGTACAGAACCAAGGTGGGGAAACCAAGAAGCAAGATGCTAAGAACTCTGACAAGGGTGGGGAGAAGGGTAAAGATCAAAAGTCTTCATCAGGCCCCCAAAAATCTTCTTCTGGTGGGGATTCCCAGTCTACCAAGGGTAAAGGCCAAAGAAAACCATGGTGCAAGGTCTGTAAGCAAAAGACCCACTGGACCAGTGATTGCACCAAGTCCAAAGACTCCAGTCCAGCATCCACCAATGCCCCTAAGGCACCTGTTCCCCCTAGTACAGTTGGTGGAAGTGCTCCAGCCAAGGGTTTAGTAGGGTTCACCCTGGGAACTGAGTTGGGCTCTGACTTAGTCAGGGAACTGACTCAGGCTGTGTTA
The DNA here is from genome assembly GCA_963921515.1 of Calotriton arnoldi. Classification (NCBI taxonomy): domain Eukaryota; kingdom Metazoa; phylum Chordata; class Amphibia; order Caudata; family Salamandridae; genus Calotriton; species Calotriton arnoldi. Next base: position 172,499 of record CAWUFW010019016.1, on the reverse strand, counting down.
GTCTGTGATGGAGGCATGGATGTGACCTCCACTGTGAGTCCCAGTAATCTGGGCAAGTACAGACAACAGCCTTTAATCAATGGACGAGAGGCTTTGGCATTTAGGGACACAGGGGCAAGTGTCACAATGGTGACACAAGACCTTGTGCTACCTGGGCAAGTTATACTTGGTGAAATGTACCAAGTGACCAATGCTAGCAATGTCAGAACAGACCATACTCTGGCAGTTGTTAACTTCTCCTGGGGAGGGGTAACTGGCCTTAAGAAGGTTGTGGTAAGTGCAAACCTACCAGTCGAATGCTTGCTTGGCAATGACTTAGAGACTTCTGCTTGGGCAGAAGTGGAGCTCAGGACCCATGCAGAAATGCTGGGGATCCCTGCAGATGTGTTTGCTGTGACCAGGTCACAAGCTAAACTGTCTAAAACTGAACAGGCCTTGGATTCTGGAAGAATGGACCAAGTGCCTTCCAAGAGGAGGAGTAGTAGGGTTAAGGCAGTGCCTTCCCCCTTGGCTCAGGAGGAAGATCAGTCCCTTGAGGGGGATGATCTCAGCCCTGAAGAAGGAACTGTCCCAGAGGAACTTGAGCCTGACCAGGTTGAGTTCTTGGGGACAGGGGGACCTTCTAGGGCAGATCTGAGCCAGGAGCAGCAGAGCTGCCCCTCCCTTGAACCCCTCAGACAGCAAGCTGCTGCTGAGGCTGCTGGGAAAGCTAGTGGTCCCCATACAGTGTATTGGGATGATGGACTCCTGTACTCAGAGAGTAGAGACCCCAAGCCTGGTGCTACCAGGAGGTTGGTAATACCTTTGAAGTTCAGGGGCTTCCTATTGACCCTAGCCCATGATATTCCCTTAGCAGGACACCTGGGCCAGAACAAGACTTGGGACAGAATTGTCCCTCACTTTCACTGGCCCCACATGTCTGAAGACAGTAAGGAGTTTTGTCGCTCCTGTGTAACCTGCCAAGCCAGTGGCAAAGCAGGTGGCACTACAAAGGCCCCCTGATACCACTACCTGTGGTGGGGGTGCCCTTTGAGAGGGTGGGGATTGACATTGTTGGTCCCATGGATCCCCAAACAGCATCTGGGCACAGATTTATACTGGTGGTAGTGGATCATGCCACCAGGTATCCAGAGGCTATACCCCTTAGGACCACTACAGCACCTGTGGTGGCAAGGGCCCTCCTGGGAATTTTCTCAAGAGTGGGCTTTCCTAAGGAGGTGGTATCAGACAGGGGTGCAAACTTCATGTCTGGGTACTTAAAAGCAATGTGGAAGGAGTGTGGAGTTACTTATAAGTTCACCACACCCTATCACCCACAATGCAATGGTTTAGTTGAGAGATTCAACAAAACCTTGAAGGGCATGATTAAAGGGCTCCCAGAAAAGCTTAGGCGTAGATGGGACATACTCTTGCCCTGCCTTTTATTCGCATATAGGGAGGTGCCTCAGAAGGGGTTGGTTACAGCCCTTTTGAACTTCTGTTTGGCCACCCTGTGAGGGGTCCACTGTGCTTGGTGAAGGAAGGATGGGAGTTACCTCTCAAGCCCCCAAAGCAAGATATAGTGGACTATGTACTTGGTCTCCGCTCCAGGATGGCTGAGTACATGAAAAAGGCAACCAAAAACCTTGAGGCTAGCCAGGAACTTCAAAAGGCCTGGCATGACCAAAGAGCTGTCCTAACTGTTTACCAGCCAGGACAGAAGGTGTGGGTGTTGGAGCCAGTGGCCCCAGCAGCTCTCCAAGACAAATGGAGTGGACCCCACACTATTGTTGAGCAGAAGGGTGAGGTCACTTACTTAGTAGACCTGGGAACACCCAGGAGTCCCCACAGGGTTCTCCATGTCAACAGACTTAAGCCATATGTGGACAGGGCAGACATGGGCTTGCTCATGGCTACTGATGAAGGGCAGGAGGAAGAGAGTGACCCACTCCCTGACCTGCTCTCACAGAACCCTGACGATGGGTCAGTTGATGGTGTAGCCTTGGCAGGCAGCCTCACTACCCAGCAACAAACTGATTGCAGGCAAGTCCTCAATCAGTTTAGACACATGTTTTCTCTGACACCCAGTCAGACCACCTGGTGCACTCATGAAGTGGACACTGGGGACAGTCTGCCTATTAAAAACAAGATTTATAGGCAACCTGACCATGTCAGGGACTGTATCAGGACTGAAGTCCAGAAGATGTTGGAATTGGGAGTGATTGAGCCCTCAGATAGCCCTTGGGCTAGTCCAGTAGTCCTAGTACCTAAACCTCACACCAGTGGTGGGAAAAGAGAGATGAGGTTTTGTGTAGACTACAGGGGCCTCAATGCAGTCACTAGGACTGATGCCCATCCAATACCCAGGGCAGATGAGCTCATAGATACTTTGGCCTCTGCCAAATATCTCAGCACATTTGACCTAACAGCTGGCTACTGGCAGATCAGACTAGCTGATGCTGCAAAGCCCAAAACAGCATTTTCAACCCCTAGTGGGCATTATCAATTTGTGGTGATGCCCTTTGGTCTGAAAAATGCACCTGCCACTTTCCAGAGGTTGGTGAACACAGTTCTCACAGGACTGGAGGCCTATAGTGCAGCTTATCTAGATGATATTGCTGTCTTTAGCTCCACCTGGGAGGATCACCTGGTCCACCTCAGGAATGTTTTACAGGCCCTGCAAAAGGCAGGCCTGACTATCAAGGCCACTAAGTGCCAGATAGGGCAGAGTCAGGTTGTGTACCTGGGCCACCTTGTGGGTGGAGGCCAGGTTCAACCTTTGCAGAGCAAGATCCAGACCATCATGGACTGGACTGCTCCCACTACCCAGACTCAGGTGAGAGCCTTCTTAGGCCTGACTGGGTACTATAGGAGATTTGTCAAGGGGTATGGATCAATAGTGACACCCTTGAATGACTTAACTTCTAAGAAAATGCCCAAAAAGGTTCAGTGGACAGTTAGCTGTCAAAAGGCATTTGATGACCTCAAGCAGGCCATGTGCACTGCTCCAATTCTGCAGAGTCCTGATTACTCCAAGAAGTTCATTGTTCAAACTGATGCATCTGAATTGGGGGTAGGGGCTGTACTGTCACAATTGAATGAAGAAGGTCAGGATCAGCCAGTAGCTTTTATTAGCAGAAGGCTGACCCCTAGAGAGAAACGTTGGTCAGCCATAGAGAGGGAGGCCTTTGCTGTGGTCTGGGCTCTGAAGAAGTTGAGGCCATACTTGTTTGGTACACACTTCCTGGTTCAGACAGACCATAAGCCCCTCTTATGGCTAAAACAAATGAAGGGTGAAAACCCCAAACTGCTTAGGTGGTCCATTTCCCTACAGGGGATGGACTTTACAGTGGAACATAGGCCTGGGAGTAACCATGCGAATGCAGATGGACTCTCTAGGTATTTCCACTTAGAACATGAAGACTTAACTGGGCAAGGTTAGTTTAATGTCCCTACGTTTGGGGGGGTTGTGTAGGAGAGTAGGATCTGCTTCACAGGGGTACCCCCACTTTTTGCTGATACTTCACTGGTTTTCGACATTAGTCTGGCTGGGGCCCTGCTATTCAGAACCCCAGCCTAGCTGTTTCCTCTTTAAAAGGGTCTCCATGTGCCTTAGGCACATCACTGATTGGGATCTGGAGTGCCCTTGTAAGTCCCTAGTATATGGTATACTATGTACCAAGGGCATAGGTACCTCAGAGGCCTGCCAGGGGCTGCAGCAGGTATTATGCCACCCCTGGTAGGCCCTCCAAACTGACACCACAGGTCTGCTACTGCAGCCTGGGTAAGGTGGTGCATGCACCCCTTGCTGTGGTATAGGTTACCTATATCACTAAAAGCATACACACATATAAACCTATAAGTCACTCCTAAGGCAGGCCTTATCAATCCTAAAGGCAGAGTGCATGGTTCTTATGTGAGAGGGTGCCCCTGCATGAGCAGGGCCCCTCTGCAGCGTTCGGAGACCATCTCTGATGCTGTTTGTAGTGCAGCCTGACCATATACTCTTAAACGCATTATATCCTCGCGGTAAAATGCTAACTATGGAATGGCTGCACCAAAACATGTCGTGTTTGGTGTCAAACATCTTGGAATACTACCCCCCGCCAATCCTGGCGGCGGGGGTAGCATTCCACCCTTCTAGAGGGAAAGGCATGTTAACTCTGACGAGTCCGGTAACTTCTTTCCAGAGCCCTGGCATCACAAAATGGATGCTGCTGCCACAGACACGAGTCTGGCCTCCTGCTGCTGGACGAAACTCCGGCAGGGGAGGCCTGGACAATAGGTTTCCTGTCCCAGGGAGGTGTGACCACCTCCCCAGACAGGACAATGTGTATTGGGGCTGGGCGGGAGCACTTTCGGGTGCTTTGAAGTCCTGCACTGGGGGCACATTTGGTGTCCCTGTGCATACCCCAGTTCAAACCGGATCAGGGGCTTGCAGCCCCTGCTTTGGCGCGAACTGGACAAAGGGAAAGGGGTGTAGCCACCCCTCTGCCCTGACCCACCCATAGGTGGGGCCACAGAGTAGTCCATCCCCTATTTTTGGAATAAAGGTAGGAACCCAGTCCTTAGGACTTTAGATTATACCTGGACGAAACTCTGAAACAGAATCCTGGACCTTCGACGCTCTACTCACGATTAGAGGACTGAAGAATCTCCCTTGGGGTCAAGGAGTGACTCCCCTGCTTGGCAGGCACCAAAGAAGCATCTGTCCGGTTCGCATCACTGAAGCTCCCGTCGGACGCCGAAGTCATCGCATCACCAGAGGTGGATTCTCAGACTTCCCGAGGCTACCCTGAGTCCCCAGCAAAGCTGAGGCCCGTGGCTATCGTGGGTAACGTGAGACCGTGACCCCTGGACACCGAGCACATTTGCAAGTGCACCATCTTCTGGGTCTCCCAAGAAGTCGTGCTTTGGGCTCCGAGTAGCCCTAGCCTCCAGCACCACCTGCACCGAAGATCACTGGCCCCCACTCCACGAGTGTCCTGTAAGCCAGCTCCACGTGCGGCGTCACGAGGCTCCTTCGCGGTCGCTAGCCCGTTGGCTAGTAGCCCTTACCGAAGGCCAATCTTTTCTTTACTTGGCAGTCTGGTTGCTCCAGGCCTGCCCTCACTTACCCTTGCTGGGTGAGTTCCCCAGACCTTGCTGGTCTGCATCATCGACGATCTACATCTTACTCGAGACTTGCCGTTGCCAAGGCCTGTTGGGTCCAATCTGGTCGCCGACACCTCTGCACTCGACAGACATCGAGCAACAGCCCGAATCCTGCTCCTGGTCGCCGACAACGCCTCCCGGACCTCGTGGCTGAAGAGTCAAGACGACCGTCAACGAACTTGAAGCACTCGACATCGGTGGGCATCTGTCCATCGCCCTCCTGGTCACTGGCTAGTGACCCAGACTCTGTCCCCTCTGCTTTCAGGTTCTTCAGAACTCCGATCCACTCTTGGATCCACCCGGACACTTTTCTCCTGGTCGCCAGCAGCACTTTGCAGCAGATCGCCATAAGAAACGACGACGAAACCCGACCCCGAAAGGCACCTATGCACCCGGCTTCCCTGGGTGAGGTAACACGAGTACTCCGGTGCTCCCGTGGGTAGAGACTCTTCAAAGTCCTAGATCTCAAAGGGTTTTGTCCTAGTCCTCTTTAAAGTGTCCCTTTCCTCTATTTTCCCGATCCCGACTTTCTCCATAGAAGTTAACGGCGTATCGCGGTTGTGTATTTACACTGCACGCGTCTCCCGTGGGTCCCCTGTGTCACTACCTTGGGTGGTTCCTTGTGGTCCAAGCACTTCTAGAGGCTCTAGGCCTAGTGTCTAGTTCAGTCGTGGTTCGCATACCACTTTATTGGTATATGGTTTGGTACGCCCCTAGGGCCCAAACGTGTATTTGTGCTATTACTGTGATTTAAGATCTTATAACCTATGTACTTCGAACTCTAGCCTCATAAAGAGACTAGAGGGGTGTGTTTAGTAATAAATACATATATTTTGAATATATACCTGGTGTGGTGCTCTTTCATTTGGTCACTCAAGAGATTATAGACTGGTAAAACAAGCTGCTTTACATTCCTTCAAGACTTAGCCTGAAGGCTGCTCTCCACAGCTACCACTAGGATAGCTTTCAATAAGGTTGTCTTTAACCTACCTACCATAAGAGTCGATTTGGACTGGTGCAAGGTGCCCACTATAATTAGTGGACAGCATATGCCAGGCCAACTTCTCACAGGGAAGATAACCGTAGACCTGCTGGACCGGCGGGGGCAGGGCCAAGTGACCACACTGAACACGGTGGGATATCCGGATTGTTTGGGGACCAGGCAGTGGAACCTAGCCACGTCGGGTGTTTGTCCTACGCCCAGAGGGTGACGCCTGCATGGGGCGGTGAAGAACTCCCCCCAGGAGGGACAACTGCGACCCTGAGGCCCTGGCAGAGGGAGTGCCGGGACTCCTCCTATCCAACCATAGACTGTTGATTCCCCAACCTCGTGGGAAGCCATCTGCTGAGCAGTACAGACGGGGGCTGCCGACCCTGATTGTGAGCCCATACGCTGCAGCCAATTGAGAAGACCGGCTGAGGTAGGCCGTGACTATCGGAGATGGGGGCCGGTGGTCCTGCGCTGGGGTTGGGTCCCCTGCTGGAAATCACCTCGAGGAGAGACACCTCGGCTGCACTGTGGCGGTGGTAACGGTCGGATAGCACCAGAAGTGCGAAATAGAACACCGGACGGAGAGTCCGACAGTCCTAACTGGTGCTGCCTTGCGGGGGCCCGTCCTGACTGTGACGCTCGGCCGCCTTTGGCGTGCGTAGGGGCCAGTGCCCTAGTGGCGAGGAGGCGTGGGCTGTCTGAGACTCTACTGTATCTACGGATAGAAGGAAGCAGTATGGCCAAGGATAGAGAGCCCAAGCCCTAGCGGTAGGGGAAACTGGATAAATTCACGAAGGTGGTGACACCCCCCTGAAACGATGGCGGCCACCGCCTCAGCGTCGGACACCGCAACAATCCTGCGAGCGAGACAAGCCTCAAGAGAAGGGTTGGAGGGCAGGATAGCAGAAGTACGTACTGATGTGACCCTGCTGAGGCAAGATCTCCGCAATGTGGCCGAGAGAGTAACGCATGCTGAGCAGCATATCTCGGAAACAGAAGATGTAACAGCTAACCTGAGGGGGGAAGTCACCAAACTTACAGCGGCCCTGAAAGAGACAATGTGGAAGGTGGACGATGCAGAAAACAGGGCGAGGTGGAACAACCTGCGATTTATTGGTTTTCCGGAGGGAATCGAGGGAATGGACATGGGATGATACCTCCTTAAATGGTTGACAGACACTCTCACGACTGCCTCATTCTCCTCTTGTTTCGTGATAGAGCGAGCGCACAGGATGCCCGCCTCTAGGCTGCAGCCAGGGACGCCGCCCAGGCCGGTGATTGCCCGGTTCCTCAACTATCAAGACAGGGAGCTAATCCTCCGAGATATGCGTCGCCAGGGAGACCTTCGGATGCAAAACACAAAAATAATGGTGTTCCCAGACTATTCTAGGGAGGTACAGAAGCAGCGGAGAACTTTCGACTCCGTTAAGGAAAAGCTGAGAAACCTCCGCATTCAATATATGCTCCTCTTTCCGGCCAAGCTTAAAGTCATATTCCAGGACAAGACCTATTTTTTCCAGACTCCGGAAGAGGCATGGTTATGGGTGGAAGAGAGGCCCATCAAAGCGCGAACTGCGGAGCGAGGTGGCTCAGCCAGTCGGACGCCGGAAACGGTGGTGAGACCCAAAACCATGAGAGCCAAAATCAAACGACGACTAGGACTCGGGTCAGACTCCCACAGTGGCACCCCGAGGTGGCGCAAAGTGAAGATGGAACAAACAAGGCGAGACTGCGACTCGGAGGACGACTCAAACCGAATGACAACGGATCGACCGCACTCTGGCAGTAGACCCCGGAGGCAGGCCACACCGGATCCCCAGGAAGGGAGACACACAGGGGACTCAGATAGCAACCACCCGTTACTAAAGAACATCAACCTACTAGAAGAATCAACATCGCTGAAGGAAATGAAAGAGACACTGTGCCCAACTACGCCAGAGGGAAGTGAGGAAGAATGAAGATCCAGGGCATGTCGGATGCTGAAGGGACAGTAAGAAAGCGCTAGTTGCATACCTAGACCTAATTTAGCCCAGGTGGGGTTGAAGTGGTTCTTAGACTTGGTGTGCCACGGGCCTTAGGCTCTCATTTGCTAACCTAGTCTTATCGTTGGGATAGGGCGGGGGGGTAGACAGACCTCTCAAACTGTGCCTACCACACAGTTGTCATGTTGACACATTGGGGCAAGTGTGGGGGAAGTGGGAGAGATTGGGTGGGAGGCGTTGGGGGGGAGTTCAGAAGGGGGACATACAGGGTGGTTTCTGAATTATCATGAACGACTTCAAGGCACACGAGCTTACACATCAGGACACAGGCAGCATTTTAAGATTCCACATCGCGGGTAGGCAGGGCAGAGATACTTTCGGGAGCTATGACTGACAAGGGATACACGGTTATGACCTGGAATGTAAACGGGCTGGGACACCAAATTAAGAGGGGCCTTGTAACCAAATACCTTAAAAGACTGAAACCGGACATAGTGCTCCTTCAGGAGACCCACCTTAGGGGATCGCGCTGCACTTTTTTGGGACGAGGCTTGTACACCACTCTGGATCACGCTGGATGCACCTCTGGCTCTCGGGGGTGGCAATACTGGCACGGAAGGCTACTCCCTTTCGTATTACTCAGACGTGGGCTAACCCCAGTGGCACCTATGTGGTGGTACAGGGCATCTGGGGACACAGGGAGAACATGCTAGTCAGTGTCTACGCTCCCCCGCGATTGCAGCGGCAGACACTTGAGAAGGTGGCAGATGTGTTGCTGGCGGCAGACTCCCCCTGGCACTTGGTGGGTGGGGATTTCAACAATGTGATTGATCCTGCCATTGACAGGTCAGCGCAGGCAGGTAATCTTAGGGGAACCACACAGTTGGCTGACTTTGCCCACACCCTGGGTCTGCAAGATGTCTGGCGCCGGCATCACCCCACCGACCGGACGTACTCATATTTTTCGGGAGCACATCGAGTATTCTCTAGACTTGATTATTTCTTGGCCCCAGCAGGAGAACTAGGCGCAGTCACATCGGTAGATTACCTAGCGAGAGGGTTGTCGGATCACCCCCCCCTTTGGCTCAAGGTAGGAGGGGAGATCCGATGCAGAACGGGCAAATGGAGGCTAAACGCGTGGGATCTTAAGGATCCTGTGATAACTAAGGAGCTAAGAGTGGAAGCAGAGCTCTGTTTCCAAGACAACAAGGGGTCAGTGGCCTCCGTCTGGTTCATTTGGGAAGCCTTTAAGGCAGTGCTGCACAGCAGAGCCCAAGACGCTATTGCGCATAGGAACAAGAAAGAGGTGCAAGAGATAGTGCAGCTGCAGGGCAAACTCCTGGATCTGGAGCGACAAGTGGGAGAGGGCCCCAGTCCGTACATCCTTAGACAACTCGAAGTCACCCTTGCGGAATACCAATCACTCGCACATAGGAGGCAAAACAGCAATACTAGGCCCTCCGACATCGGCTATACGAAACCGGGGACAGGGCGGGGAAACTCTTAGCCTGGTTGGGCAAGAAGGAGATAGCGTCCAGATGGGTGTGAGTCATTCATAGTGAAGGAAGGGACCTTATTAGAGCACAAGACATAGCGAATACCTTTGCGGATTATTACTCTGCCTTATACAAACAACGGACCGCAGTGGGTGACGCACAGATCCGGGACCATCTAGAGAGTATAGACCTCCAGGCCCTGTCCTCAGAGGACCGAGGCGCTTTCGAGGAGGAGTTGACGTTGGAGGAGGTGACGGAGGCCGCAAATAGACAAAAATCGGGGAAGTCCCCAGGCCCTAATGGCCTGCCTGCGGAGTTTTTCAAGGCTAACTCCACATTACTGGGACCGCACCTGTTGGGTATGTTCGGAGCGGCCAGGGAGGAGGGCACACTTCCACCTGATTTGCGGAGAGCCACTGTGGTGGTGATCCACAAGCTTGGGAAGCCGTCAATGGATTGAGGGTCCTACCGACCAATTTCTCTCCTGAACGTAGAGGTCAAGGTGCTAGCTTCTATCTTGGCAAACAGATTGGCTGGGGTGATCACTTCCTTAGTACATGCTGACCAGTCCGGATTCATGCCAGGGAGAGCGACACGATTTAATCTGAGGCGATTAGCGAACTGGATGAGTACGATCCAAGGCAGAGCGGAGCCGCATATGTTACTCTCACTGGATGCGGAAAAGGCCTTCGATGCGGTCCACTGGCCTTTTATGTGGCAGACATTAAGGAAATTTGGGTTTGGCCCCAAATTTATAGAATGGATTCAGCTGCTTTACAGGTCTCTGACTGCCAGGGTGAGGGTGAATGGTGCAATGTCAGAGGAATTTGAGATAGAAAGAGGCACGAGACAAGGGTGCCCGTTGTCCCCGATGCTTTTTGCATTGACTTTGGAGCCGCTAGCCTGTCTTATTAGCGATACCAAAGGGGATGATGGACGGAGCGTTAGAGCAAATCAAACACTCACCCCCAGTCAACTGATCTGGGTTTAATCCATCATCATTCTTTAGCTCACTCCATCACCCCAGTTCAGACATGGCCATATGCAAATCAGTCTGACCCTGTGCCTTGACATGGCTTGGCCCGAACTGCCAAGCCATGTCTTCCCTGGACCGGAAACAAGCATCCTGGGACCGGTTTCGGGTTCAAAACCCTCATCAGCCAGGCTAACTTGAATCCAGTGGCAAAGTGAGCAAGGGACCCACGTCTGAGCCTGTCTTATTAGAGCGCACCCACAGGTAAAGGGATGCAGGTCAGGTGGCAGGGAAGAACGCATCTCGCTCTATGCAGATGACTTCCTCTTGTATGTCACGGATCCCCCATCTACAATCCTGACTCTTTTTCGAGAACTGGGCACATTTGGGAAACATGCAGGGTATAAGATCAACTGGGGTAAGTCGATCCTTTACCCAGTGAGCGGGCCACTTGACACGCAGGATCTCCCCCGAGAACTTCAAGTTACATTGGACGGTTTTAAATACCTGGGGATATATATATCCATGGACAGCACACGCAGCCACTCGCAAAACGTTCGAAGGGTATTGACTGACTTTCAGGCTGATGTGGAGAGATGGAGAAGGTTGCCCCTCACACTGCTGGGAAGAGCGGCAATGTACAAAATGGTTACACTCCCTAAGCTACTGTACAGCCTGCAAAACACATACCATAAGATCCCGGAAGACACCTTTAAGGCCATAGATGTGGAGGTGCGCACCCTCTTGTGGGACGGGGGACAGCCTCAGATTGCGCTCACAACGTTACAACACAACCAGTACAACAGGGGGATAGACCTCCCCGACATTAGGTCATATTATAGGGCGGCACACTTGATAGCAGTGAATGAGTGGGGGCATATGTCGAGATCCCATCCAACTTACGCGCTCGAACAGGAGCAATTTGCAGTTCGATCCCATCTGCATTACATCTATGGGGTAAAAGGGGTTAAACAGCTGCTGCCAGCGACCCAAAGGGCCCTGGAGGCTTGGAAGGGTGCAGAGAAACAAATGGGTTGGCACAAGAAAGCTACGAGGCAAACCCCACTATGGGAGGGTGGGCGACTACCAGAATTGGGGAAATTGAAGGGCTTCAGGGATTGGGACCGGATAGGCATTTCCACGATAGGGGATCTAATAAAAGAAGGTTCTCTGATTTCGTTTGCAGCCCTGCAGCAGGAATATCAGATGGGTGAGAGACAAAGGTATAAGTATATGCAACTGCAGCACGCGTGGGCGGCTGACGGACTAGAGGTGGTTGACATCCCCGAATTTGCGTCACTGGAGGGTAGACTCCTGCAAAATAAGATACCAGAGAAAGCCATATCTTGGACCTATAAGACCCTCATCAACAATGTCCCGGACAACTTAGTGGCCTAGAGAGGGGCTTGGGAAGAGGTCCTGGGAGAGCTGGAAGATATAGACTGGGAGGCGGCCCTGATGCACCCTAGAGAGGTGGCAATAAAACTGAGGTTGCGGTTAATTCAACTTAAAATACTGCACAGGACCTATATAACTAGGTCCCGACTCCACAGAATGGGAATGGCGGAATCCCCAATGTGTCTCCGTTGTCTGACTGCAAGAGGCACCTTTATACACACGTTATGGGAATGCACACGAATACAAGGTTACTGGACATTAATTGTGAAGGAACTACGTGAAGTCCTAGGGGCTCAGCTACCAATGGATGCTAAATATGTACTACTGGGGATACCTTCCGACATTGATCTACCCATACGGAGTCTTAGCCTGTGTAATCTAGGCATGATAGTGGCCAAAAGGGATATAGCCAAGAAATGGGAAGCGCCAGGGATTCCAACCCTAAGTGAGTGGAAAACAGGGATGGACATGTATATGGGTGCGGAGCAGGTGACCTACAAAATGAGAGGGTGTCCGCGGAAATTCTTTAAGATTTGGCGCCCCTGGCTTCGGTACTATGGGCTTGAACTTCAAGATTGACAGGAGGTGCAAGTACCGTAGCGACGCTCTTGGAGGGGAGAGGTCCCGATGTACAGTCACCCCGAGATGGGAGGGGGGTAGATCCTAGTGGTAGTCCAAGGCTGTGTCCATAAGTAATACTGTATTGAGTCGACGAGAAAGAAGCATTTACTGTACCTGCTTGAGAAACGTGTGGTGCCTGTTGACCATATTTGTAACATATGAGAAATTGATGTGTCTTCCTAATCATGGAAAAGTTTCAATAAAAAGAGTTATAAAAAAAAAAAAAGTTTGCCCTTTCGTAGCCTCTTGTCCTGTCTATGTATGGGTCTAGGGCCAGGTTCAAGTCACCTCCAACCACTTGCTTGATGCATCCAAATTCAGCAAATAGCTGTGACAAGGAAGAGAAGAAAGTGGCCCTATTGGCATTAGTGGCATACACTGAACCTATCACCATTTTGGACCCTATGGAACTGATCTTCGCAGAGACATAGCATCCCCGTCATTGACCCAAGTTTTATTGACTGTGCACTTGAGCGACTTCCTAAAAAGGATTCCAACCCTTCTCTTCTTGGGGTGTTTGACTGAACTCTGTATATGTGTCTACACTTCCACTGTAGCTAACGCTGATTACTCTATCTACTCAGTCCCTCATTAGCTTGTCTGTTTACAGGCAGAAGAGGTGGGTTTCTTGCAGTGGGGCAGTGTCACGAATCTGATGACGAACTGCGGACTTTGTTGCCCTTTGACACCGACAAAACGCTCATAGACGCCATCTCGCCCTCTATACAGGCAGGGCTGGAGCCCTTTAAGCAAATCCCTCAAGAGGAATCCCCGGGGGCGTGGCCCATGACGCTGTCGGAAGCCGGCCTATCAGAGGAACAGGCGGGCGACACAAGAAGGCCGGACTTCTTACCAAGGACGGAAGCTGTATTCCCCCGGAGGAGGAGAGTTCGTGGCGTGGACGGAGGAAGAGAGCAGAAGCGGGATACCCCACGGGACGAGCAGACCAGCTGTAGAGGAAGACGCCAAGCCGAGAGGCGCTGCCGCTGCCAAAAACATCAAGCCAGGAGGCCAACCGGACCGCGTCTCGCCCAGCCACCCTCCAGGAGGGGGGTGGCTTGCCAAGGTACGGGCAAAACTCCAGGGGTTCACGGGACACGGGAGGGGGAAGGGCATTGTTTAGAGGGAGGTCACGTCGGGGTCCACTTGGTGCTGGGTTAGAGGTGACCTATTCCCTCACTCCTCTTCCCTTGCTATAGGAAATACGCCCTACCTAAACACTGATTCCGGTATTGTTTTCCTTTCCTTCCCATACACCGGCAATACCGACTCCTGGGAACGAGATAAACGCGGGACTAAACCCCAAGTCCAGCAGAAGCCCTGGTGAAGACGGGATCACTCCAACCGGGAAGCTTGTCTTATGCCCAAACAGACGTTTGACTTTACTGTTGTTTTTTGTCACAAATAAATATCTTGATAAGACGACCACCTCTCCGGACGTTCCTTTTGTTTTGGTTACCTTCGGCCTGGTACCGATCCCCAGCTGTGAGAAAGTGGTGGAGAATGCGGGCATAGCCTCTGTCGCTACAGGATGGAGAACCTAATACACCAGCTGAAGGAGGGCCAAACCAAGCTGGAATGGGCCGTCGAGCGGAATACCGGTCAGGCCGAGATGGACAGGGCGGTTTTTTCTGCAGCCATACAGACCCAAGCGGACAATATGTTGAAATTTGCCGAAGGGCAAAACCAGCTCCTCCTGGGACTGGGACAAGGGAGAGGCCCCGCACCGCCTGGCACTGTTGTCCCCCTGCAAAAATACGTACCTGGGGAGGACCCTATAGCGTTTTTTCTTAATTTTGAAAGGGCAGCCGAGGCCAGTGGATGGCCCACCGACCAATGGCCCTTTTACTTGGCGCCATTGCTCACAGCAGAGGCTCAGGCGGCGTACCAGACTGTCAACAGAGATGGGAGTGCTGGATATGGGGTGGTGAAACAGTACATCCTGGACCGCCTTGGAGTCGATGATGAGGCCCACCGCCTTAGGTTTCGGCAAGAACGCGGAACGGCGGGTGACACTCCTAAAACGCTCTTCTACAAGACGAAGGATGCCGCCGATCGTTGGTTGAAACCACAAGAATCCACTCTCGAGAATGTAATGAACAAAATCTATCTCGAGCAGTATTTAGAAGCCCTTCCCTATGGCACCCAAAGGTTGCTTCGACAGCATGCAAATTTGACAATCGAACAGGCCGTTGAAATGGCCACTTCGTTCACCCGTGCCAAGGGTCGTGGAACTTCCAAGGAACCCGAAAAAGCCCAAAAGGGTCCTGTTACGTCAAAGTTCGAGAGAAGACCCACCAAAACCTACCCAGAGCCCCCGAGGGTGCGACCAGGGAGGTCTGACCTTCCCATCACCTCTAGCCCCCAGTGTTTCAAATGTGGCGAGTGGGGCCACATAGCTCGCTTCTGTAGGAAGAAGAGAGACAGACTCGAGGAGGAACCTTTGGACGTCAGCTACGCTCCCAGATCGGTTCTGTTTGCCCAGGAGATGGGACATATGTACTATGTGAGTCTCATGGTAAACGACCAGGAAGTGAAAGCCCTCCTTGATTCGGGGTGTAGGCATTCAGTGGCCCACGAGGATGTGGTCCCTAGATCACAGATTGTCTCAGGAAGGAATGTCTGCATAGGATGTGTGCATGGGGATATACGGGTCTATCCTGTAGCTCACTTGTCCATACGCACCACAGCAGGCACCCAGACTACCATTACTGTAGGGGTTCTCCCCTTTCTTCCTGAGCCACTAATCTTGGGGGTAGACAATCCCTGTTTTCCCCTCCTCCTTGCCAGTGCCCTGAAAACAGAGAAAGTCCCAGAAAGTCCACACGACAATCTCCTCACCTCAGAACCCTGGGCTATGGATAAAAACTTCAGGGGGGCCCAGTTAAATGATGCGTCCCTTAGGCATGCGTGGCGGAGAGCGCAGGAAACAAAGGACACCCAAAACAAAACCTATCCTTGCTTTATAGAACAACATGGGCTTCTATACCGCGTCGCTAAGGAGGGGGCTACACCTCAGTTGTTAGTACCAACGGGGTTTAGGGACCAGATCCTGTAGTTTGGCCATTCTCATTTGTTAGCAGGTCATGTGGGGGCTGAGAAAACCAGTCAGGCGATCCTGGATAACTTTTACTGGCCTGGCATATATCTCCAAATCAAAAAGTATTGCCAGGAGTGTGAGATATGCCAGAAACGAAACCCCTACATCCCTCCAAAAGTACCCCTACAGCCTCTACCTATTCTTGGGCGGCCTTTCGAACGTATAGGGATGGATCTGATAGGACCCCTTCCCAGGTCCAGTAAAGGTCATCAATACGTTCTTATGATTGTGGACTATGCCACTCGCTATCCGGAAGCCCTCCTCCTGAAGACAGCCACTACCACAACCATATCCCAAAAACTGATCGAGGTGTTTGCAAGAATGGGGTTTCCGAGAGAAATACTCACGGATCAGGGCACGCCTTTTGTGTCCCGCCTCATGAAGGAAGTCTGTAAACAGCTAGACATCAAGCACATAAAGACATCCGTGTACCACCCTCAAACGGATGGCCTCGTAGAACGGTATAACGGGAACTTAAAGCTCACGTTAAAAAAACTCCTGTCCGGGGATGGAAGAAATTGGGATCAGCTTCTTCCGTTAGCTCTGTTTGTTATTAGGAGCACCAAACAGTCTAGCTTAGGTGTCTCCCCTTTTAAACTCCTGTTCGGGAGGCGGCCTCGCACCCTCCTCGAAATTACAAAAGAGACATGGGAAGAACAAGGGGTGGCTGAGGCTCAAGCCTTACTGGATTATGCAAACCAGGTGAAGGTAAGGCTTCATAAATTAAGGATTTTAGCACAAAACCAACTAGACAAGGCCCAAACACGACACAAGCTACAATACGACAAGGGGACAAAATGGAGGGAGTTTAAAGCAGGCGACTGGGTATTGATACTTCTCCCCTCCTCCTCTCACAAATTAAGAAAAGAGTGGCAGGGTCCTTTTGAGGTTATAAGGAGAGTCGGGAAGACCACTTATGTGCTCCGTCTCTCCTCTAACAAAACCCAAATGTATCACGTGAACATTCTAAAAAAATGGTTGGGTCTGACTCCCAAGACACCCCGCAGTGTTTCATTCGCCACCCCGGCTCAAACCACAGTCCGTGATACCATTCTTGGTCCCGAGCTTAGCACGAAAGAAAAAGAAGAGCTACAAGCCCTTCTCCTCTCATACTCCGATATCTTTTCCAACCAGCCTGGCAAAACGTCTTTAGCCACCCATTCAATACCTACCCTTGACGGCGTTGTGGTCAAACAAAAACCCTACCGGGTCCCAGAAGCACGCCGTGCTGCATTACGAAAAGAGGTGGCCGATATGTTAACTTTAGGGGTAGTAGTGCCCTCAAAGAGCAATTGGTGTTCACCGATTGTTCTTGTCCCTAAAACAGACGGAAGCACCCGCTTCTGTATTGACTTCAGAGCGGTTAACCGCATCTCCAAGCAGGATGGTTATCCCCTTCCCCAGGTGGATGAGCTGATCGAGCGCCTGGGTGAGGCTCGCTACATATCCACCATCGACCTCACCAAAGGCTACTGGCAGATCCCTCTCCACCCGGAAGACCAAGAAAAGACTGCATTCTCTACCCCAGATGGACTGTTTCAATTCACAGTATTGCCTTTCGGCCTTCATGGTGCCCCCGCTAGCTTTCAGAGGCTCATGGACGCCCTCCTGAAAAACCATCTGGGGTATTTCTCGGCCTATTTGGACGATATTGTGGTCTTTAGCAGAACATGGGGGGAGCATCAGTCACACCTTTCCGCCGTTCTTACAGAGCTGAGGGAAGCCAACCTTCATATCAACGCCAAAAAGTCCAAATTCGCCTTCCAGAAGGTCAAATACCTGGGTTACTTGTTGGGGGAAGGACTGTTTGAACCACAGTCAGAAAAGGTAAGGGCCATTCAAGACACCCCCTTTCCCAACACCAAGAAAGAGATGAGGGCTTTTTTGGGCTTGGTTGGCTACTATAGACGGTTTATCCCCCATTTTACCCAAACAGCAGCACCCCTCACTGATTTGCTAAAGAAGTCCACTACGGCTGACCGTATCAGAACCCCCTCTGAACAGGAACTCCAGGCCTTCATGGCCCTAAAAACGTCATTGACCACTTCTCCTGTCCTACTCACTCCAAACTTCCAAAAAGCATTCATTCTGCAAACAGACGCTTCAGGGGTGGGGATAGGTGCCGTTCTTTCACAGCTGGATAGCGAGGGATTAGAACGCCCCATCCTGTACATCAGCAGGAAGCTCTTCCCCAGGGAAAAATCCTATCCCACAATAGAGGAGTGTTTGGCCCTGAAATGGAGTGTGGAAAAACTCAGGTATTACCTAGAGGGGCATTCCTTTTTGTTATATACCGACCATGCTCCTCTCACTTGGCTTCAGAGGAATAAAGGAGTCAATGACAGGGTCCTTCACTGGTTTTTAGCTCTGCAACCCTTCTGCTTTGAGGTACTACACCGTAAGGGCAAGGACCAAGGCAACGCGGACTACCTGTACCGGTTTCCCCTTTCCCCCAATCGGGGAATGCCAGGGGGGGACGTGTGTCACGAATCTGATGACGAACTGCGGACTTTGTTGCCCTTTGACACCGACAAAACGCTCATAGACGCCATCTCGCCCTCTATACAGGCAGGGCTGGAGCCCTTTAAGCAAATCCCTCAAGAGGAATCCCCGGGGGCGTGGCCCATGACGCTGTCGGAAGCCGGCCTATCAGAGAAACAGGCGGGCGACACAAGAAGGCCGGACGTCTTACCAAGGACGGAAGCTGTATTCCCCAGAGGAGGAGAGTTTGTGGCGTGGACGGAGGAAGAGAGCAGAAGCGGGATACCCCACGGGACGAGCAGACCGGCTGTAGAGGAAGATGCCAAGCCGAGAGGCGCTGCCGCCGCCGAAAACATCAAGCCAGGAGGCCAACCGGACCGCGTCTCGCCCAGCCACCCTCCAGGAGGGGGGTGGCTTGCCAAGGTACGGGCGAAACTCCAGGGGTTCACGGGACACAGGAGGGGGAAGGGCGTTGTTTAGAGGGAGGTCACGTCGGGGTCCACTTGGTGCTGGGTTAGAGGTGACCTATTCCCTCACTCCTCTTCCCTTGCTATAGGAAATACGCCCTACCTAAACACTGATTCCGGTATTGTTTTCCTTTCCTTCCCATGCACCGGCAATACCGACTCCTGGGAACGAGATAAACGCGGGACTAAACCCCAAGTCCAGGAGAAGCCCTGGTGAAGACGGGATCACTCCAACCGGGAAGCTTGTCTTATGCCCAAACAGACGTTTGCCTTTACTGTTGTTTTTTGTCACAAATAAATATCTTGATAAGACGACCACCTCTCCGACGTTCCTTTTGTTTTGGTTACCTTCGGCCTGGTACCGATCCCCAGTTGTGACAGGCAGTCTGTGAATTTAGTTGCCATGTATGCAAGGACCTTCTTTCATTTATTCGAATGGGTGAGACCATTCGCACTGAATGATAGAGCAATCCATCGTCACACAACAGGTTCAAGTGATTAATGCACTAAATGTGGAACCCCACACCAATAGGTGAAAAAAAAAATCAACAGAATAAGGGGAGGTTGTAGGAGGAGGGGGAGATGACGCAAGTTGCCAAGGCTGGTAGCAGTCAGGTGAACAGCAAGTCCAGGTGTATGATGTGGGCTATGTAGGCACCGCAGGTAGAAGCAGTACAGTGACCAAAACAGACAAAGCCTATAGCATGCAGCAGTATAGAAGAGAGAACCTACATTACAGTAGGAGTAGGGTCCCAGGGACTACCCACTTACTCATAGTTAGGGTGACCCAAGGGAGAGCAAGCAATACAATCAAGAAACGGAAAAAACAAACAGAGATAGGTCGAGCAGCAACCAAAGCAAAGTAGAAAAGGCGGAAGCCACCACACTATCTCACAGCTGCTAGTGACCCCCCTTTAAAAACTTTGAACATGTGGATTTGCTCCTCAGCTGTGCCTCACCAACACTGCCAGAGCAGTAACCTAAAGCAAGATGGTAGCTCGCAGCACCCCCACCAGGCATAAACTGGATCCATGTCTTTGCAGTCGAGGAGTATCTGCTAGTAGGAACTTGCCCAGGATCAGGGCCGTATGAACCAACACCTCCTAGCCCTTTGGAACAAAGCCCCTTCCTCACATCCCTCCTGATCTGTCCCAATCAGTCCCATATTTGTAGGACCAGGGCAGATTTTACCAATGGCAGGAAAGATGGGGGGGGGGGTTGCTGGCCCAATTTGCCCCCAGGTAATCCATCCTCCAGCCCTCCTACACCCTCAAAGGGGAGGTGGATTTGCCTCTGCCTCTGTTGGCAGTTGAGGGAGAATCTCTGATTCCCCTTCTCTTCCACCATCACAAAACAGAAACCAACCATAGGTGCTCCACTCCAGGGGCTTCTTGTTCCTCCAAAGAGATCAAAGTACCCGCAGCCCCGGGTGGCTCCGTGGCCGTGTGGCCTGTCGTATCCATGTTTCGAGTGTCAAGCATTTCTGAGATTTATTTGAGTTCATCTGGTTCCCTAAATTCCAGATGAGTCCCATCAACAGTAAGCAGCATTGTGGCAGGCTCGAGGAGGCCAAAGCAGATGTCCAGTCTCGGGAGGGGGGTTCGGAGGACCAAGAATTTCTTCTGTTTAAGCAAGGTATGTAAAGCTTTGAGCTCTTATATAAGAATGGGCCATTTTTCAGTTTGGCCACCATGACAAGCTGTCAGGCCCAGTGATGGCACAGCAGACAGGCAATGATTGGCCACAGTGCCTGTCCAACGGGGTGGAGCACAAAGGGATTCTGTGAGCTATTTGAAATTCCAGAGGATATGAGAACATCAGACATGTGAGCTCAGGAAGGAAGGTGTTGAGAAATCCTTTGATGTCATCAGCCTTCACTCGCTCCGACACTCCCGAAAATTGAACATTATTTCCCCTGCTGCAGTCTTCTATATCCACCAGCTTCATCCTCAAGAGCAGCATTTGCTGTCCCAGATCCAGCTCCTTCTCCAATTCCACTACACGGTCCTTCAAGGCTTCAACTTTCTGGCCAGTCATATCCAATTGTTCCTTAAATGTTCCCAGATCAGCTGGCATCGACCTCAGCTTACTGGCTGTTAACTTAGTGTCCTCCTGGACCTAGTCCATCATTGTTCTGATGGCAGTCAGTTCCCTCATCAGCATCTCAAGAGTAATGTCTGCCATATTGTCCTAGCATGGGGTGAACTCTCCTGCCACAGATTTTGAAAACAGAAGTTGGCATGTAGCTTTGCACTTAGGCATTCATGGGCAGCCATCGTCCAAGGGCTGGGAAATGACAGGCTGGGGGCTAGTGCGTGGAGTGGGCCCACAAGGCTGACCACAGGACTCTCTATGTAGTTGTCAGCGGTTACACCCAGCTTCACCCAGCAGAAGCTCTTCCGATCAGAGAGGGAGAAGTCGTAACCAAGTCAGCTCTGTCCCATGCATGGGGAAATCACAGCTCAATGATCAGGCCTTTACAACCAGGGATGGTAAACCATTGCAGTACATAGCTGGGTGTCCTTGGGAAAAGATAAAGATCATAGGTATAGCTCACTACCCTCATCCAACAAGTCCACATATGAATTGTCCAAAGGTCAAGGACAAAGGGGGAAGATGGAGTGTTCTGGCCATCAGAGCCACCACAACAGCCAACAGCCAAACCTCATGACCGATGGCAAAGGGCAAAACAACAAAGTGGGGAAATTGTCCTGTTGGCATCTAGTTGTCTTCTGGGAGGCAGAATCAGTTTGCTGGTCCCCACTGGCATATATATGGATATGGATAGGCCCCACCTTGCTGTTTCACCTCCATTTTGCAGGGCCGTCCAGTCTCGGATAGGGAGATGATGTCCCCTGTTGGTCAAAGGTATGCCGCAAAGCTGCAGGTGGGCAGAGAGTCACCACAGGTGTTCCTCGTGACATTGGGTGAAATAGAGTCTCCTGTGACTCTCTGTCACCCAGCGTTTAGCCCAGAATCCAGGTTGCCGCCCAAATAGGCATGGCCACAGTCAGGGTTGGCAAGCACACAACTTTGTGTCCTGTGCCGTGGGAAGGCAGGAGCTGGCCTAGGTCTCCAAGCTGTCAGAGAAGGGCTCCGTAAAGGGCCTCCCAATGCCCTCCGTAGTCGCAGTAAGAATACACCCTGCACAGCCGTGGCCCGTGCAGGTAAGAGCAGTGGGGCTGCGGGGCCAGGTGGGGAGGATTTCAACAGATGACGCCGAAGGAAAATTCATTATTTATTTAATTTCCCCTCATGGTCGTCTGTCGAACCCCCCCCAACATGGCCCTAACGCTCTTTCCTGCACGGGCCACGGCTGACCCTGCAGCGAGTGTTTGTCCTCACCAGGGGTGTATCTTGGTCAGTAATATGGGGGGGGGGGTGAGCTTCTGATTCTAACACTCACACTATCATATCATGTTTAAATACATTCAATGACAAGCAGGGCATTAAGGAGGCTTAAATAAAATGGCTGTGGAAAGGGAGAGAAGGGCATATTTTGCAAAATAACCAACATTTTAAAAGACTTCTGAACACAGCAAGTGAGTGTGTTTTTGTCTGTGTATGTTTGAAAAATCCCTGGTAAAATCCATCAGACCCTCACCACACTGAACCGATAGTATCTTAACCCAACTATTTACTAAAAAATAAATTTATTAGGGGGGTGTAGCACCACAAACAACCCCACCAAAGCTGCATGATTGGTCCTCACTTCGCCAATCTGCCCCCTCATCTGGGGCCTCTGCTGGGTGGACAAAGCCCCAGATTGAAGCATACCGTACCATGGGGCATTCAGATGTATCGAGGGTAGGGGGTTGCCACTGTGCCTCTTCCTCTCTCCCGGTTCCAGCGCCATCTCCCGATGAAGTAAGCCACTACTGAGACCCGGCATGGGTATATATCACTGCGGATGCAACTCAGTGCGAGGTTTATGGACTGCACTGGGTCCTCAAAACAATAGAGGGGCTTTCTAGTGGGGCTCTGCATCCTACACAGTCCATGCTGTGTGCAGCAGAGGGACTGGCTCTTCGGGAGCACCAGATGATGAAGTTCGCTGTTGGGGTTTATGGGAACCTCTGCAGTTGCCAGTCATCTTGAGCGTGGCCTGGTTCGGTCCCCCAGTCCTCTCCTTTTTAAAACCTGAGGTGCACCTACATCAATATTTTAATGACTAGTACAATGTTATCAAATTTCCTCTCATCCTTTTCCCATAGAGGAACATTAGTAGCGGGGCATATTTTACCTATTTTACTCGCCGCCACCTATGCTGGAATATTTCCATGTTATTTCCTACTTGTCACCTGTGTTCGGAACAACAAATCCCTATTTAGCTCTCACACTGTGTCCTGCAAGTTCACTTCCTGTTCACTCTCCAAAATTCAATAATCTTGCACATAAATTCAAAATGCCAGAACTAGTATCAGAGGCAGATGCAGAGAGACAGTGGGGTTTGAGCTCTGGTTCAATTTTCAGCATTCTGTTCAAAGCACTTAATTACAATTACCACACTGTTTCATTCACTGTTTTAGACTACCAAATCTTAATCAACAACAGAAAATTCTGGCTTTTGATTGCAGTCAAATACAAGAAAGGAGCTACTATGTTATATTTTACTGTGTATGGTTTTTCAGTTTGCTACTTGCAATGCAAATTTCATCTTCTGACTTCTTTTCATAAATGTTACATATTACATGTTATCCCTACTACTGCAGTGTTTCCAGGAAGGGGTCCTACTCCCAGCTTATGTACTGTTGCTTCTTGTGGAAATTATTTCTAGGACAGCTGGAGGAACCACACAAAGTTTCATAATTATTACTAAATATTTGATCTAACAAAATGGCACATCTATTGGCTTTTGCAAAGCTTGGGTAATAGTCAGTGATGAAGCAAGTTCAGATCACTAAAATTATAAATGGCTGGTACTTGACTTTATCCTCATGGCATAGTTGAGGGGCGACCTTATGCCCACCTAGAACTATATACCCTACCTTGCAGACACTATACCTGAACTTTTCACTGTTCACTACCATTGCAGGGAAAGGAATTGCCAGTTCTTGCTATGTTGGGAAGTATGAGCGGTGGCCTTTTAAATTCAAGAAATCTTATGAAGTGTTTTGGATTGGAGCCTCTGTCTCTCTCTGTCTCTCTCTCTCTATTGGATACTCTACATGGACCGATAGAACTGCCTAAGTTTTTCCTTTTGCTTTCAGGTCAACAAATCGACAGTTAATTTAGTCACATGTTCCCAAAAGTGTTACTTCTTAAATTAATTTTAATCGGATTAAAAACAGCACAAATACAGGTTTATCATTGACTCAGTCATGCAGGTCATGACTGCAGTGTAATTGTGCCATTGAGCAAGTCAGAGAAAAAGAAATGTATGGCAATACTATACAATTAACTGCTACATATACCACTCAGCACCCTTGCATACTCTGCAGTGATTAAAAGTCACTGCAGATATGAAAGGGTGCCAAGTGGTATTTGGTCACGAAAAACCATTTTTGGATGCATGGGTGCATTTTGCGCTAAGAAAATAGTGCTAAATGCCCGCTCTGTCCTATCTCAGAATTCCGTAGAATGTGGCAGTATTTTAATGTAATTCCCTGTGAATCTGCTTAATCAAACTAAGCAAATTCCACCTACCCCTAATCAAAGTTTCCCAATTCAAGACACAGCAGCCTTAGGATCTGTTGCTTGCCCACCTAGGAAGAAGACATGGGATGAACCCACCTCCATGTTGGTAGCAGTCACACAGATGGGACCACTCTGATCAAGCCCTCCATCACATGGTATTATCCTATACATTTCAAAGCAGCTGCTTGGGTTGAATCAATATGTTCCTCTCAGCAATCTCTAGGTCCCCACCATCTAGCAGCACAAGACACCAAGTCATGGAAAGAAGATCAGAGACGTGCATTTCCTTCTTGGATAAGGCCATGCCAAAAATGCAGCCACTGAGTCTGCTCACCTATAAATCTACTGTTGACATTTTCTGCACCCTGAGGCATCTGTGCCTGAATGCTGAGGAGTCCTCCTCAGCCACAGTTGTCACCTTTGAGATGATACCTAGCATTTAATATTGGATTGGTTGGTTTAGACTACTCTTGGTGCCACTATGAAGTCTTAGGTGATAATTTAAACCCTGGCAGGGAGCTGGAGGCTATGGTCTTAACCCAGTTAACAGAAGATTCCCCATCATGGTAACAGATCCCCATCTGCCTGGTAGGGATTTCTAAAGCCTTCATTCGAGCTGTAATGTGTCACTTGCCGTGAGGGCTGTGAACTTTGGAGAGTGGGCAACATGTATGTTGCATCCCATTTGCAAAGTATTTTTCCCCAGAAGCAATGGTTTGTTGATGTTGACTAATAGACCTTACGTTTTTTTCCCTGCGAGTCAAAGCTATTAATTAATTTCTCTGTCCTGGACCACCATGCTGTGAATGGTGGCCTGGGACAAGACAATCCAGGGACAACTGTGCCGCACTAAATAGGGCAGAGCGACCAGCACTGCAATTTGACTGTCATGCAACTTGCCTACCTGGTGAAAGATTTTTGCCAGTAGAGACACTCCTGTGATTTTTCCACCTCTAAACATGGTGGATGAGCTGTTGTATTGGCAGAGCTTAACAGCTGCTATAAATTAGTGGTTCTCCTGCCTTTCCAAAATCTAAAAGATCCCCTTAACTTCTACTGAGGTTGCAGGATTTTGTAGGAGCCAGGGGTTTGTTAAGGAAACCCTGCCACCTCCATGTGTTCTGTCATGTTGCTTGGCAGTGCCACCATACTAGCAATTTTGTGTGTGCTCAATGAATTCATCCTTTTTTTGCTTTCAAACAATGCTGGTTGTAGTTTTCTCTTGTATATTCCCTAGCACATTCGTTTTGCCTTTATGCCATATCTTCGTCCCTCACTCATTTTCTTTAAACATGAATAGTTTTGTGGCTTGGACAATGGTACTAATGCATTTGGGAAACCCCACCTGGGCATCTATGAGGACTGTGTTCTTGTCTGCACAGGCCTGCAGTCTATTTAGAAGGACACGCTTGTATATTTTCCCGGTACTATCCAGGAGCGATATTGGTCTATAGTTACATGGTAACAGCTTGGTTTCTTTTTTGTGGAATGGGACTTTGATGGCAGATCGTCAGGAACATGAAACATTATTTCATCTTAGGACCATACTGAATATCTTAGACAAGGGTCAAGACTAGTCCTTGTGGTCTGAGCTGTTAGCATTGGATCAATTTATAGAAAGGTCCCGCTCTTAGGAGTCCAGCACACAATAGAACAACTGTTGCCTGCACTACCCAAATTCACCATAAAACAGTTTTAACGGTTTCACAGTGACCCTTTATCAGATCAACATAACACAGCTGCCCTCTGATCACCCCTAGCGCTTTCCATGATGAGATACCAGATATGGAACAAACCTCAAACACCTGTAATATTGCAACAGTAAATCACATATGGCCCCTGTAATACCTAAAGAAACAAGTCCAATGCACACACTGATAAACACAAATAAATGCACAGCAGAGCGCCTGCATTCGGCCCAAGGACACGATTCCACAGCAGCCAGTCAGTTGCATTCATCAGATAAAGCCCAAACAATGCATAGTAGTAAGCATCACCCTAGGTAACACACATGACACACCCAGCCACCTGGACCAACTCAGAATTAACCGCGGGCGGAGAACTCCACTCCGCCAGCGGAGTGTGCAGAGATTTGCCTACTCCGATTTCCGCGGAGAACGCGGAGTAGGCAAATCTCTGCACACTCCGCAGCGGAGCGGAGTTGGCCAGCCCCGCCTCCACCCCCCTATTAACAATGAATTAGACTTTAATGAAAAGTGAAATAAAAACCACTTACCTGTACTGCGGCGTCCCCGGGCTGCCCTCCTCCTCTTCCTCGCCGTCTCTGGGTAATCCTTGCAAAAACTGTGCAGGCTCGACTTGATAAACTGTCCAACTCATGTACTATCAATGAAGGAAAATATTCTCCCAATCCTCTAACGGCTAGAGAGAGCAGAACTGACCCTGTTGGCCCCTCAACCTCTGGCAGCGCCGAGACCCTGGAAAGGACTAACACACCCTGTGTGGCGATTCTCGCCTCC
This sequence comes from Calotriton arnoldi, assembly GCA_963921515.1. Lineage (NCBI taxonomy): Eukaryota > Metazoa > Chordata > Amphibia > Caudata > Salamandridae > Calotriton > Calotriton arnoldi. The sequence continues at coordinate 145,740 of CAWUFW010019016.1, read as the reverse complement.
TCGGATCCGGCTATTAACACTCCAGCTGTTGGTCTCAAGTTAGGGGTAAGGGCTCCACCAACCGAGGGCACCATGATAACTGGTCTAGCTAAGGATGGGCCCCTGAGTCAAGGGGGTGGGACCGGGGTTGCTTTACCAACAATTAATCTTCCCCCAGCCTCAATCCCTTACGCTATTGTCCTCTCAGGAGTCCCAACTGCAAAGGAGGGCCAGAAGGAAACCCAGTTTGAGCTCAAAAATAAATGTTTGCACTGGCTTGTTAGACATTGCCAATATGCTTATTCAAATGCCAATGAAATTCTCATGACTCGCAGGGTAGGTTGGGTGGGTAACAGGCCCAAATATCTTCGTGGGGATTGTGTCATAATCAACTTTAGGAATCCACGCTCTGTACAACACCTCCTCCAATCGAACCACTATCCCCATGCATTAGGCACTGCAATTAGACTTCTTCCGCTTACATATTTTTACATCTCAAAATCTATGACCCAAACCAGGGCTGATACCAGATTCTTACAGAATGACTGGCATCAGAAGCAGTCAATGCTGGGACAGGGACCACTCCTTCAACCGAGACCACACATTTTCAATCTACCCCTGGCAAATAGATTTGGGGTTTTAGAAGAAGTAGATTGACTTGGGGCCGGGAGGGATCCTTGGTTGGTAGGAGTGAGAGAACCCTCAGTGGAAAGGGCTGTTGATGCTAAAACCGTAGTACCGAGGCCCACTAATCAGGATCTTGATACAAACCCTGTGGTTGTCTACCTTGGCGCTGTTGCACATCCCAAACCGCTAAGTGGTATATTAGTGACCCCTAGCCCAAAGTTCACCCCACTGGCACTGGAGAAAGATTCTCCTATCTCCACACTCTCCAATGCCACAACTCACCCCTCTGGTATCCTAGAAATTCTTAGCAACCCAGATAACAGGACCTATCTAGCGGCTTCTATAGATACACTGAGCAAGTGCCACCTAGCGCCATCTGAGTTAGTTATTTCAACAGTACATGAGGTCCAGGGAGGTAACCCTGCCAACCCAAATGATCCCAATAATCTCAAGATACTATCTTGGAACGTGGCAGGTCTGAAGTGTAAGCTTGGTTGCCCGGACTGGGGGGGTTTCGTGGATACCTTTGATATATGTATCTTCCAGGAAACCTGGGCAACGGAGGAAGCCACACGTTTGGGGTTTGCTTCATTTGTAATACCAGCTGTTTCCAAGGGACGGGGTAGACCCTCTGGTGGGCTATGCACCTGGGTAGGTTCCCATCTAGGTTGTACGGTCACCCCTGTGGTGTACTGCTCACCCGACATACTGTGCATTATGTTGACCCTTGCATTGGATTTTAAAATAGCTTTAATTAACGTCTATTCGAGGCCGGTGAGGACCGGCCAAGAATCTCCAACCATAGACCAACTTGATGGTTTGATCTCCAGTTTTTAAAACAATGCTATGGTGGTTCTGGGGGGTGACCTCAATTGTCAATTTGAGCCCATGAAAGGTCTCAATGGCACACCTGTCACAGAGGAGGATGAATTGTGGGCTATCCTTGAGTCCAATACCCCACCCGATCAGGGCCTGGACACCGCTGGCTCTTCAAATCAAAGCACTTACCCTAAAGCACTCCCTGCGTGCATGCAATGGTCGAACTAGATCTGATTCTCCCGGGAAGCACACCTATAATATAGTTGGTTACTCTTCTATTATAGATTACATCTTAGTAGAAACCAGGATGTGGGGCAGGGTTGTGGATTTCGCTGTCAGGCCATGCCATGATAGCGACCACAACGCTTTAACACTCGAAATGTCTTTGCCAACCATCGGGGGAACCCCCCACCTAGCTTCAATAACTGATAATAGATAGACACTCACAAATGACAGGCGAAGAGTCAGGTGGGCATGGATAGAAAAAACGCCCAAAAAACTGGCCCTTTTATTTGAAGCCATTATACCCAATTTTGAGATTTTGGCAGAGCTTGTAAGATCAGCAGGTATCGCCGCTTCCCTTGCTGATGTTGCCAAGATTAATGAGTCCATAACTGTAAAGCTGGTGGACATGTTTTGGCCAGTGTGTACCCGGGGGTGTGGGACGAAGCAGAAGCAGACATGGTTTGATGGTAGTTGTCGGGTGGCAAAGAAAGCCCTGATAGAGGCCAAAAAATCTAAGTGCAATCTTCAAGTTAAAACAGCAAGGACCTCCTACAAAGCCACTATTGCATCTGATAAAGCTGCATGGGAAATGGATCAATGGGAAAGTTTGAAATTAGCCCTTGTGGCGAAAGACATGAAAACCTTTTGGAACATTGTATCCACAGGTAGTAGAAATCGCAAGACGGCTCTAGAGACAAACATAGCGGCTGACCACTGGAAAGAGCATTTTCTGGCTCTTTATGCTTCACATGAGGTTGAGACTTGTAGCCAGACCCTAGCTACCCTGCCACCCTTGGATCCTAATCCAGCTGCCCCGGAGATTACCCTGGCAGAAGTTATCAAAGCCTTTAACAGAATAGTTCCTGGCAAAGCAGCGGGCCTGGACAAGATACCAGGGGATCTTTTTCGGGCTGAACCCAACATCTGGGGCCCCTATCTATGGGTAGTCTATAATGCCATCTTGCTGGGGATGCCACTTCCTGCTACTTGGGCTGGAGCTGAGATCCTCCTGGTACACAAAAAAGGATCTCCTCTATTACCCACCAACTACAGGCTGATCAGTCTGATCGACGTATCACAAAAGGTGTTTGCTAGGATCCTATTAGATCGCCTGCAATCCTTGTTGGAGGAACACAAAATCATGAGTCCCCTGCAAGCTGGTTTTAGAGAAAAAACATCAACCATAGACCAGATTTTTAGGCTCCAACTCCTCTATTGGAAATCGGTGTATCTAGAAGGTGGTAGCTTGTATCTGGTCTTCGTGGACCTTAAAAGTGCCTTTGACCTGGTTCCCAGAGATGCCCTCTGGATGGTGTTGAACGAACTAGGAATACCCCACTACCTCCTGAACACACTGAGAAGGCAACATACTGACAACTATGCCCAAATCAGGTATGGGAAGAAGGGGGAACTCACATTGCCAATCCCCATCAATAGGGGAGTTAGACAGGGCTGTGTGCTCGCCCCTACCTTGTTCTGTATCTACATGAATGGACTGGTAGATGCGTTGAGCGTACTGAAGGACATAGACGCCCCTAAGCTAGCACACAAGCTAATCCCGGCAATGATGTTTGCCGACGATACCTTACTCCTCTTGAAGTCCCCTATGGCCATCCAGAGAATACTAGATGGGTTCTGTGAGTTCTGTAGGCACAGGGAGCTGGAGATCAATATAGAAAAGACAAAATAATTGGTCTTCAACCCCGGTAGATCAACTCGCCCTATGAATAGCACTCCCCTGGAGCGGGTATCCGTCTTTTACTATCTGGGTCTTACTCTAACTGAAAACATGGCTTGGGGGCCACAAATGGACAAGTCAAGCCTTAAATTGGCCCAGACCGCTAGTGGCCTGGCCAAGTTTTATGGAAACTCTATTCACAAGCCCATAAGCCCAGTTATAGAGCTTTATAAAACTCAACTCAGGAGTGCTGCCTTGTACGGGACTGAACTCTGGGGGCATTGTCACCCCAGGTCTATCATCAAAACAGAGACCAGTTTCTTCAGGCAGCTATTCGGTGTACCGGTGAGCTCCCCACTAGTACCACTGCGTCTGGACTTTGGGGTGAGACCCATTGTAGAGGAAATTGGGTGCAGACCTTTATTATTTTTGCAACGCCTTTGGGCGACACCCGAACTGTCCGAGTACAGGTCTGAGCTCCTAGAACGTTTGAGACTCCCTGGCATTGGTAAGCTGGCTTGGTTTGCACATATCAGGGAGGCTCTTAGTGCCATTGGCAGAGACAACCTATGGTACTACCCGGAGTCAGCCTGTGCAGCAATCTCGCGCACTTAGCTAATTAGAAGCTATAGGGGGGGCAAACTCGCCAAACTCCATGAAAACTCCACCACTGGATCCCTCACTGTAAACTTCTTGGCAGTCAAGGACGTGTACTCTATAGAGCCATGCCTAGATTAAATACGACCATCAATAGCCAGGAAACTGTACGTGCAATTTCGGCATGGCTCTCTCCCCCTGCGCACATTCACTAATAAATGGTCCAGTAGCGCCACTCTGGGATGTCCTGCCTGTAGTTTGGGTGAGGAGACTGAACTTCACGTATTCTTCTTCTGCCCGGGATATTACAAAATCAGACACAAATGGTTGATCCAATTGTGTAGGAATCTCGGGACACGCTACTGCAAAGAAGCATTCAGGCTCCTAAAATACAATACCGAACTTCAAATTGTTTATGCTGTATCCCGTTTTTTAAGCTCTTTGTGGTGGGCACGGAGGAAATTCCTTAAAGATGACCCCCAAGTGACTGACTTTTTACTGTTTTAACCTTAATGGTCTTTTTAATCCAAACTTGTTTTTATCATGATTTTTTTAGCCTTTTTATCTGTTTTGTATATCTTGTATACATCTGTGTATGTTCTTTTATGGTACACCAACCGAAACAAAGAATAATGAATGAATGAATGAAAAAGATCTAGTCATTAAAATACAAAAAGACTAAAGTAATGCTGCTGGGACTATCTTCACCTCTGACAAAAACATCCAAGGACTGCTGGCAAGGTACAGAAATAGTCAAGGTCTAGGACAGTGGTTCCCAAACTGTGCGCAGTGGCTCCCTGGGGAACCATCAAACCTAGCCAGGGGAGCCGCAGATCAAGCACTTTAAGGCATTTAGGGGCATATTATCAAGGGCTTTATCGCCGCTTTAGCGGCACTTTTTGCCGCTAAACCGGCGATAATTTTATCGCCCTATTAGCAAGCTGTCGCTAACAGGCGTTAGCGACAGCTTTCAGGCGTTAGAGGCCGGGATTAACATCGCCTTGCATGTCAGCGATAATTATCGCTAATGACATGCAAGGAAGGCGTTCCCTACTAAAAGCGACTGAAAACAGTCGCTAATCCCACTACCCCCTATTAGCAAGGCAGGCAAAGCGATAAAATAATTCGCGCTAAGCGCGTTTATCGCTATATTTTATCACCTGCTAGTGAGGACGACTTACCTGTTTAAAGTATAGGAGGTGGATTCTAATGCTGAATCCACCTTAGCGATAATGCGAGAATATCGCTGGTTTTCCAGCGATATTCTCGCTTTTTGCCGCTATCGCTGGAAATAATATCGCTATGGAGATAAACCTTACTAATAGGGTGTTATCTCAGCGATATTTTCCAGCGATAGGCGGCGTTAGCCAAAGTCGCGCTAAGCGCGGTTAGCGATAAATATCGCTATTCCTTGCTAATATGCCCCTTAATGTTGAAGGGTCTGTTGGCTTCAGTTAAACTAATTAGACTTAAACGCATGATGTTGATGATTTGTAAGTGACATGCCTAAAGCTGTAAACCTAGTGCTTAATTGATGGCATGTCGAGGGAGATGACCTCCATATTTCACTGGATCCCCATGTTCCAACACTTCCAAAGTAAGCGGAAGATGCCTGATTTATTTTGTTAGACTCGCTAATAGTTTCGTTTTTTTTCAAAATGCATTTTACACCGAACGAGAACACAGGCTCCCATTGAAAAAAGGGGTGGTTGGGGAAAACCTTGCACCCTCATGTTGCCTGCCACACTGTGCATGGTTGCAGAGGGGGTTCCATGGGTACCCCATGGGGCCCAACCGGAGGCCTATGGGTGAAGGGGGGGCATGTTACAGGCCCCCAAAGTCAGATTCCGACAGCCGTTTCGTGAAGGGCAAACTGATTCGGAACGGTTGTCAGAATCGGCCATTGTAATCGCTTGGTCGGAAACCGTGTCCATAGAGCTGTACGATTTGGCTCTGGACAACTTGGGCTGTCCAACTGCCAATCGGAACCGAATCAGACAGCCCAAACGGTTTCCCTGCATCGTATTCGGTCGGTCGGAAATGTATCCGATTCGGTCGGAAACATAGGTTCCGAATCGGATTCAGAGAATCCGAATCCCATTCGGAGCCTTTCTGACTGACATCATAATCTGCCCCTAAGTATTATTAAGTATTGACTTTTGTACTTGAATCATAGGTACGTCCAGTACACATTTCTTTCAGTACACACACATTTCCAGACAGGCATGCTCGCTCCTTGAGCACAGGGAAGTAAAACACCATATACGGCATAATGCCAACATTTGGAAGCAAGAAAGAGGGACATTTAAAAAAAAAATCTGAGGAATTTATTTTACTTGCATTGATTTGGAGGCAATTTTAGGGAGGAGACAGCAAAAAAAGCTGTATGTGGTTTAAAAAATCACGAGTCACCCTGCTGAGACAGGTGTGTTAGCACGTATGACCTGGGTAGAAATGGAAGTGTATGCAAATATTCTTCAAGCGGAGAACCACTTTAGCAATGGGGCCTACATGCATAGGGGTGCTATCTAGCAATGTAAGTATATGATTATAATACCTTCATCAGCTTCATCCCAATTATTTTCAGGGAGAAAAATGCAAGTACTCCCGAGGCCGGGCTTACATCCACCCCACCCTCTAAAAAAAGTAACGGTTGGGACCCACGGGCAATGGCCAATGGATCAAGGGAGCCACGGGTCGAAAAAGTTTGGGAACCACTGGTCTAGGACTATCTGGGTACTTCTTTTAACAACAAGTTATCCTGGCGTGCTCATGTTGACAAAGCAGCTGCCACCCTATTGCGGTCTGCCAAAGCATTTCTAAGGCTCAAGAACAAAATTGGCTGCCGCTCACTGAACGTCATGCTCCAAGTATACAAGCAAAAAGCAGTAGCAGCAGCAAGTTAAGGTGCAGAACTACCGGGGTACTGTAACAATAAGCAGAATCTAAACGTTGGAAAACGCATTCCTGAGATCATTGTTACACCTGATCCCTGTACCTGGAAAGGGGCGTGGTTCCTGTCTCTGAGCTCATAGCCTTGTTCCGGTACTGTATTGGCTAAGCTTCAATCGCAACCGCCACAGACAGTCCTTTCTAAGGACAGTGCTCAAAGTGTCCCACAAAGAGAACATCCACCAAAACCCGAGCACAAGCATGTAAGAAGTTGTCTTCAAAATCTTGGCCTTGAGCACTTATGGTCAGCGTCGGCCAATATTAATTTTACCACTGTTGCCATAGGAAAGGAAGTATTTCTTCACACCAAACTCAAGACACGCGCTTGGGATAGCATGCTGGTCTGTTTTATCTTGCAAATACAGCAAATAAAGCACACTCTGGGAATGGAACAATACCTAAACGACATTAGCCTTGACGCATGCCGCACTTTATACCTAAAATTCCGTTTAGATATTTTACCTATCAAAACGTATATTGCCAAATTCTCTAATTGCCAAATTCTCTAACGGCTACACCACTTATAAACGCTGTGATTGCACAGTGGGAGACAAGGAGACAATAACGCACTTTATGCTATATTGCACCAATAAAAACCCAGCTATGCACTAAGTGGCTCATCCCACTGTCCAAACAATTCTCAGTTACATCGTGCACAGAAGTACTAGCACTTTGCCTCAGATCAGATCTGCCAATTATTTTAAAGCCTGTGTCTAGTATATTATGGGAGTATGGCTCATCATAAGAAGGGCATAGAGATCCCCTACCACGGCCATCAATCGACCATAGCCCACTCAATCAGGACTGTTTGTAACGCTCTATTCGATGTATTTTACATAACTGAAAAGTTTCTTAGTATTTTAGGGAACAAATATGCTAATAATACAGTGATGAAGTGTCTTTAAACAGAACCTCCATCTGCAGACTCTTCCTCTTCAGATTCCTAATGTCTGTTCGATGCTACCAGATTTTAAAACTGAATCCTCATACAGAGATATATTTGTTTTGTTACATATGTGTTTTCATCTTAGAAGTACTTGTATTCCATGTATAAGCATAGAGGAGTAATTTAGAAGGCACACCATCACACATTAACACATTACATGTCCCAACCAAAACTCACACACATACACACACAGTGGCACACAACACAGCTGTAGCTAGTGCCTGGCTCCATGACGCCTCACACACAAGGGCAAGGCACACCAAGGGTTTGGGCTGTATTTAGGGGCTAGTGTTTCCGCTTCCAATGTTCAAGAGTTGTGATTTCTTTTCACGGGATACATGTTCTCTTCCTTTTCAGTTTGTAGTTCTATGTCCGGTAGGTGGAAATCTCTGAATTCTCTTCCGAACTATTTGCCTGATTTATACGCAAAATATACCTGTAGTATTACATAAGTATTACACTGTGAGGACACGTAGGTCCACAACTAAGTTGTAGGAGTAAATCTGTGTATATAGATGTGCGCACACAGATGTACCTTTGGGTATGGCTCACACAGGGCAATGCACAAATGCCTACAAAAAGAAAATTGGTTCATATGCAGCAACGGAGATACATATCTATTTGGCTGTAAACGTGCGTTTGTATTTTGTGTGTAGGCAGGAAATTCTCACTCCCACAGGATGCTGGTAGTATGATAAGAATGCGCAATCAAAACACTCATGGAGAATCAACATTTACTTCATGAGGGATGCTTCCTGCGGAAATATATGAAATGAGACCTTTAACTTTAAACTCTCAGGAGAAACTAAGGTTTCATCAATTGAAAAGTGGAATATTCGTCTGTTCTCTGCAGCCCGTCTGCTGAGTTTGTGTTACAGTTAGACTAACTAGAGGGGCTTATTCATAAGCCCCTTACGCCGCCGGTGCGTCACTTTTTGTGACGCTCTGGTGGAGCAGGACCCTGCTCTATATTTACCAGGCAGCGCTAAGCCACTTATTGGGCTTAATGCTGCCTTGTAAATATTGTTTTCTGTGCAATGGGTGTTGCTGGGGACATTCCCACCAACATCCATGGCTTTTTGACACTGCCCCAGATTTACGAGAAATCGTAACGCTGAGGCACCGCCAAAAACGTACGGGGAGGCGTAAGGGAGGCACAACGAGGACAAATATCTTTATTTCTCCTTGTTTTTCCTTTTTTTATGTAGAAAGAGGAAAAAGCCTTTTGTGATTGTGTTTTTTGCAGGAAGGTTTCCCTTCCTGCACAAAAATAATCATCCCGCAAGGCAGGCACTCTTGCAACATGGTGCAACAGTGCCTGCGTTGGTGCACGTCAGCCCATTCCGCACCAGCGCAGGGGAAAAGGACAGAAATGTGCAGTATCTAATAGATAGAGCGCATTTCTGCCCTTTTCTTTTGCCATAGAACAGCGCAGCAGGAAGGCCTGCAGCGCTGCCCTACGGCAAAAACTCATACATTAGGCCCATAGTATCTAAAATTACAGAACGGACACGGATGCTAAACTTTAGTTTTGTGCACAGTATGAATATATACATTCTTAAGTTAACTAGAAATTAGGCAGCATGCACATGATTCCAAGTCTCCTGTTTTCCCCTCTCTCTCGTTCTTATTTTCTCTTCCTCTCTCTCTTGCTCTTCCTCTCACCCTGTCGCTTTACCACAGTGGTTGTGTGAGGAGAGTTGCAGTAGTCTGGTTTACGTTGCCTGGATTTAGAGTGAAGAAACTCAACAACATTAAGTTCCATTGCTTATTGCTGTCCTGTCACAACATTAAGGTCGCAAGGGACCCAGGAGTGACATTTGACCTCTCATGATATCACAGGGGATGACATCACTGAAGATGATAAAAATCTAAAATTAATAAAATAACAAGTAAGTATTACCAAATCAGATAGCATTCTAGTTTAGTTACGAACTGCACTATAGCAAGGCGGCTGTTATTACCTTTCAGGGATGGTGCCATCAAAGATCAAGGGCACTGTCAACACAATCCGTGGGCACTGCCTTGTTTATGTAGCTGTCGAATAGCAGGAAACGAGTAAGAGAAGCTATCGGACTGTCATTGGTGTATTACAGAGGATAGATGAAACCACTTCTGAATGTAATCGGAAATGAGTGACAGAAGTGTCCCAGGCTGAATTATCTGATTAAATGGCGGCACCTGTATGTGGAGAAGGCAGACAAACTTAAGGGTGCGACTATTTTAAAGGAATGGATGAACAGAGGGCATAGGAAGCGTTGTGGGTCATGCACTTATATGGATTTTTTGATGACACTAGTAGCCAGTACAGATACCATGAAGCATGCGTAGGTTAAACCTGTATTGCAGTTTCAGAAAAAGTAAGCAGCTGAATTCTGAACTCATTGAAGTTGATGAATTGCTTTCTCATACGTTCCTATTCTTGAGTCTGTTTCGGTATTCCTCTTCGGGGATATTTACTAAGGTTTGACGTTGGGGAAGCATCACTTTTATGCTGCACCCTGACACAAAATCCTATTTAGGTCTGGCATTAGCCCAGAACTTTTGACTTTACATAATAGTATGCATAATATACTTACTTACTTCCAGCCAGCTCTCTTCACCCATTGGTCTGTTGTTGTGTCATTCCCACTTTGCTTCCACCCACTACGGCAAGCAGCATGGGGCAATGGGTCAGCCTACCTAAGCCTCTTGGCAATGGCACTTTGAGTAACTGCATTTTGCTCTTTCACAAGGTGAACATCCGCAGAGAAGGTAGTTCCCGTTAGAGACAGTGTTCCCTGATGTATAGTGGGACGCATTTAAAGTGAGCATAGGGCACATTCCAGCTTTATCAGTTCCTATCTCCTTCCATTGCTGTTGTAAATTCCTTTTGAAGTGGACTACTGCTATTTCACAACATATCATATTGTGTTCCTGGATTCAGTTTCACCACTGGTTCTTTAATAAACTTTGACCAGGAAGAAAACCAAACTTTATTGTGTTTCATATGCAGCACTCTTGTAACAGTTGTATTTAAACATAGGCGGAGTGTAATTAGGGTTTTAGTATCCAATATTTTATATTGTGAACACTCCTTCCTTGCTTATTTCCCTTTCTTTCTTTCTTTCTTTCTTTCTTTCTTTCTTTCTTTCTTTCTTTCTTTCTTTCTTTCTTTTTTGGGTTCCATTTTCTATTTCCGTTTTTCTTTTATTTCACCTTCTCTTCTTTCATTCATTCTTACCTTCTTTCTTTTTTGCCTTTCCTTTTTGTTTCATTCTTTCTTTTCTTCCTTGCTTTCTTTTTGCCATCTTCCCCTTTTCTTTCCCTCTTTGCTTCTTTCTGTCCTTTATTCCTTTCTTTTTTGCCTTCTTTCATTTTTTCTCTTATTCTTTCTTTTTCTTTCATTTGCCATCTTTAATTTTTCATTCCTTTTTTCTTCTTTCCCATTTTCTTTTCTTTTCTTTCCTTTTCTCTTTCTTTCATTCCTTCCTTCTTCCTTTCCTCCATTCTTTTTCCTTTTTTTCCCTATTTTTCCTTCATTCATTCTTTCCTAAGTTAATTCATTTTTGCCCACTTTTTTTGCTTTCCTTCTTTCATTCATTCATTCATTCATTCTTTCTTTCTTTTTTGTGCCTTCTTTTCTTTTCTTTTCCTTTTCTTTTCTTTTTCTTTCCTGTTGCTTTTCCCTTTTTGCATCTTTTTTTCTGCCTCCTTTACTTTTTTCCTTCTTTCTTTCTTGTTTGCCTTCTTTCCTTCTTTATTCTTTTTGGTTCTTTCTTCTTTTCTTTCTTTCTTCCTTTTTTATGCACTTTCCTTCATTTTTTCTTTTTTTCTGTCTTTCTTTCTTTCCTTTTTTCTTTCTTTGCCTTCTTTACTTTTTTCTTTCTGTTTTGCCTTCCTTCTTTTATTCTTTCATTCTTTCTTTCTTTTTTCCTTTGTTCTTTTCACTCCTGCTTTCTTTCTTTTTTCCTTTATTCTTCCTTTCTTACCTCCCTTCCTTCTTTTCTTTCTTTTTCTTTTTCCATTCTTTCTTTCTTTCTTTCTTTCTTTTTTTCTTTTTTCTTTCTTTCTCTCTTTCTTTCTTTCTCTTTTGTCCTTCTCTTCTTTCTTTTTACCCTCCTTTCTTCCCTTTTTGCTCACGCCCTTCCTTCTTTTTTGTCTTTCTTCCTTTTTTCTCATTTTTCTTTCCTTTTTTGTATGCCTTCCTTCCTTCTTTTTCTGCCTTCCTTCCTTCTTTGTCTGCCTTCCTTCCCTTTTTCCTTCATTTCTTCTCTTTTTCTTGCCTTTTTTCTCCAAAGCAAGGCTAGCAGCCATTGCCAAACCAATGATTGTTTTAGGTCTGTATTAGCCGAGACCTTTTGATTTTAATAAAAGTATGTATAACTTAGTTACTTATAGTGTTTTTCAGCCAGACTTCATCCATCAGTCTGTGATTATGTCATTCACATTTTTCTTCCACTCACTCCAGTATGCATCAAAGGGCTATGTAAGCCCACTTCAGCCACTGACTGACTTTACTATGAGTTCTGGCATGCTCCCCTTTCATAAGGAGCATATCCACACATAAGGCAGTTCCCTTCAGTGCTGGAATACCATAGAAATGTATACTTTTTTGACACCTATGCCTTTTGCCTATGTTTTGTTTTTAGATTTAATGAGGGCCCAACAGCTTCCTCAACAATAAAGTTTTGCAAAAACCATGACAAAACACAACAAGAAAAGAAATGTCAAAAGGCTGGTGGCCATTTTTCACTGGGGCAAGTCTGGCCTCCCACTTTTTTTTGTTGTTGCAGTTTTATATAGCGTGAAGTCAACCTGAAGGTATCAGAGTGCTTTACATGAACACCAGTTGCATTACAGACGGACACATTCATTTTAGACTCAGGGAGATTAAGTGATTTGACCATAATCACAGGATGCTTTTGCCTTGCGCCACACTCTAACCTGGTTCCCCAGCTTCAATGTCGGCCGCTGTAGCCATTAAGCCACATCCTCTTCTCGGAGGCTGGACTCCCATAAACCTATGATGATTTAGCTTATTACATTTGATAAGTGCTAAATTCAGTTTGGGAACAGCTAGAGAGATACTTCTGTCACTCAATTTATTCATAACTTAAAATCCTTTTTATTGGTAAAGACAGATTTTAAATTATTATTGGCATTTCCCTGCCTAAAGTTTCTAGGGCCCTTTTGTGAGTGGTCAGTTGCTCTAGGGTTGCCTGATTGCTCTTCAAAGGGTGGTTTGATTGATGTGCCTATCACTTTATGACTTCGGAAGAAGCCTACCTTGTCACTGACAGATGAATCTAGGCCAATTGGCTTTGCCAATGTTTGTTGGCATTTACTAACTATCCTGCCTATAACACGTATAGCGCCTATAAAGCAAGCCACCTTTGCACAATGGTGCAAGAGTGCCTGTGTTGATACTCAGCAACCACAAGTACGCCAGTGCAGGGAGAGAGCTGAAGAGCGTCATATCTTAGTTGATATGGTGCTTTTCAGCTCTCTCCCATTTACGAAGCTCAGGCCAGCAACTTGTCTAATTATGGCACTTGGTGTACACTTGAGTGGTCTGAGAGAATATGGGCATGTGGAGCAGATGAAAATTAGCAGACAATTGCATAAGTGATATAATATGTGAGGTCAAAAGGCAGTGCATAATAAAGGCATGATGAAGGCACTAGTTCTAGTTAGTTCACTAAACTGTAACTGGTGTATTCCAGTGTTTTGGTTTTTTTAAACGTTAGCTCATGTCTCATTCCAACACCAGTCTATAACGTCACTTTTACTATTGAATAATTGGTGAAAAAGTATTGTAAAAAATAACATTTTAAACTAAAAAAAATCACTGAAATTCACCAGTTAAACTTAAATGAAGTAGCAATAACTTCCATACTCGCCATGCACAGTGATGACATTAACGATGTGATTTCAGATGTCATCATTGATGTTATCAATGATATCAAAGAACATGCCATGAGTGATGTAATTTGTGAGGTACTTTGTGACATCTTAAGTAGGCCTGAGCGGAGTTCGTTTAGCTGTGCTACACGGAACTCCGCGAAGTGGTAAAAAGTCCACCGCGATACGTGGAGTTCCATGGGCGGGCTGAGTTGCTTGCCGCGCCCGTTCGCGTGACGTTTTCCATCCTATGTAACGCAAAGTGCGTCCTCGCGCTGGAAATCGCATGTGAACAGTACCGCGCGGTTCGCATGGGCGCGGTCACCTTGGTTTTTGCTCTGTTTATGGTGCTGGGCCTGTTTTTCAATCCCTTTCTAATCTTCTTAATCCTACCCCTCTGAAACCTATCTATCCCTCATTTTTTATCTATACCTTACTCTGTGGCTTTGTTTTTTTGTACTTTATGTTTTTTTTTTTTTTTGTGTTTTTGTGTGACTGTTTTAGTTTTTTATTTTTCGCTTTTCCTTCTTACTTTTTTCCTTCCTTTCTTCTTTTTCCTTCTTGTATCTTTCTTCTACTTTCTTTTCTTCCCTGGCCCCCACCCAGTGCCATGGCAGAGCAGGAGAGAGGCAGGGCCAGGCCTCCCCGCAAACTAGCACCCACAGCCGCCTACCTTGCGGTAGGTCGCGCCACAAAGGGGTGCAGCCCTGCGCGTTATTCACGGTGGTTGAGGTGGCTGTGCTAGTTTGTTTGTGCAGCGCCACCTCCCCTCCACCCTGGCAGCAGGCGGCAGGCATGGTAGCGGGTACGCCCTCCAGGAGCATAAGCAGCAGTGGTAGAGTGTGAGCCGGGCTGTGCACCGCTGCTCTGAGATCTGGCACACCCAACAACAGCTTACACACCGGTGGGCGTACATCCGGGGTAGAGACCCGGACCTGCTCAACCTGTTTCGCGTGGAGGTTGCGGGGCTTGGTGAGCAATAATTATTTATATGCTGTGTTCTATCTATGCTAATATTTTTTTCCCAAATAAAAAGCATGCTGCTCACCCTCAGGTAAGTTAAGTTTATGTTACAAATATTATGTGATCATCCTAGAGTAGACAGGTGCTCGGCGGCGCTACCTAATCCTACTCGTTGGCACTTGCTTGGACTGTTCATTTAAGAAGTCATGCACAGACTCCTCTATCCTGTCACTGAGATAGTGGTAATTATTGTTATTAATGAGCTAGCGCGTTCTCTCACTTCTCTGTGCCTTTATTTTTTTGTAGCTCGTACAGTCCCAACCCCAAGCGAGTGATGTGTAGTAAGTAACTAGTAAGTATGCATACATCAGCATGTATGCATTGAAAAAAATGCAGACTGAGTTGACCGTCAAAGGGTGAGAGATCAAGAATGAGATGAGAAGCAAAGATCATTTCTTGCAATTTATTAGTAGTTTCAAAATGTAGTTTAGGAAATTTTGAATAGGGTTATGAAATTAAGGAATAGGTCCACGATACTAATTGGAGAGGAGATCTGATTTATAAAAGTTAAATCAAATGTTATTGCATTTGCCTTTCCCAGTCAAAATATTTTGGGGGAATTAACTGTACCACTAATCTTTTTTTTATTTTATTTTGTTTATTTCTTACATCAGCATCTAGGGGCAGGAGGGATCCGGCTAATACCACCACCGAGGGGCCAGCGGGTGAGGGGGCTAGAGGTGCCTCCACGAGTGCTGATGGCTCTGCTGGGCCCAGTAAGTCCTCCAGTTAATATTATTATTATTTCCCTTTCTTTATTCTTTTACCGCTCCACATTTAGAATTATTTTTTTTCCTTTTTACTGTGCCTGTCTCCTAATTAGTTTCCAACTCCACTTTGATCTGTTTCCAAAATCCGACTTATCCCTACATTATCCTATTTATTACTTTCTCTGTATTTCAAATTTCTGTACTTGACTTCAAAACTATCTGTACTAGTCTGTGGCTTCCTTTTTCTTCTGCTTTGTCAGTAAGCTTTCCCTCTCCCCTTATAGACTGGTGGTACAGTAAGACTCAGAGAACCCATTTTCCGTCAGGCACCCTACTGTGAAAAAGCATGACCAGTAAGGAATTCTACACATGTTTGTTGAGAAGGCTTTCTTTTTCTTGCTCATGCTCAAAAAGTAAAACTAGAGAGTGGCCATGCTCATGGCGGACCCCCCAGTGTTGTGCATGTATTATTATCATAGTATACCAGCAGTTAATCACCATGCACCATGGCTGGAAGCATGATGAGGAAAACGGTCCAATTGCATTTGCCAACTAAAACCATATGTCCTTCATTGACCAATTATTGCACCACTTCATTGCGCTTCAATAACTCAGATTCTTTATAGCTTTGCCCCTCATCTACAAAAAGGTTTTGTGTGGCCTGACTACCTTGCTTTTTAATGATTGCCAACCAACAAAACGCCCAACGTGATGTTTTGAATTTTTGATAGAAGATAAAGATACTGTAAACGAACTGATGTTTTATTTTGTGGTTATATTTTGCAATAAAAAAAATAGGGAGAGGCGTATCTGGCATCTAAAATTATAAATGTGTAATGTTTTTTCTAGCCACACAGACCACTAGTGCCGGGGACGATGCCAGAGGAGGGGACGCGGCTGCAGTGGTCACTACTGAGGGGGGAGTACCAGCGGCAGCAGGGGCGAGCTGTGGTAAGTCACATTGCTTACTTATTGACAAAGAGTAATATACTTAATGCAATGGAGTTGACTGACTCATGAACACCCCGCTTTAGTAGATACAGTGGGAGATGAGTAGTCAAGTCCTCTTCTATCTGCAACACAGCAGATAAATGAACTTTAAGAATGATGGGTTGATGGGAAAGGCAAAACAGGATGGAAGGTGAAAGGATGAGTGAAATGTATGTAATATACGAGTGAAAGGATGCGTGAGGTGAAAGGATGCATATAGGTGGGTGATGACGATAGGAATCAATCGGCATGGAAGAGTGAAGGATGGTTGAAAGGCTATATATGAGTGAAACTGGAAGGATGCCTGCCTGGGTGGGTGTGTGGTTGAAAGGAATGCTTGGGTGGATTAAGGCAAAGCAGGATGGGTAAATGGAATGGGTGAAAGCAAGGATGCATGGGTGGGTAAATGGATGTTGGTGAAAGGTTTGTTCGAAGCTATGTTTGGATGGATGGATTGATTGGATAATGATGACTAGTTTTCTATGATAAAAGAGTGGATGAGAGAATGTAAAGCTTAAGTGGTGCATATCAAAGCCAAGGGTGAAGATTAGGAATACTAGAAGAACAATGCAATGCTGAATGGATAATGTAATTTGCTTGCCTTCTATGGATGGGATAGTCTCTGACGAATGTGCTAAAGCTATATCCCGGTCCTTAATCCTTTCACTGACTGTACTGCTGTACATCACTTTTCCCACTGTCTACTTGCTCAAAAGGATGTAGGTTATAGCTGAGGGAGTAAAATATTAAATAGGCCTGAGGTGATAACCAAATTAACATGCACATAGGAACACAAGGATTCTTGTTTGGTAATCCCACAGCTTGTATGACCAGCTATTTAAGTGAAAATCAAAATACCTTGACCCAAGATCCAACAGGCTTCCCAAACCTCGCAGAGACTAAGGTCTGATCACTTTGGACAGTTTACAGTGGACTGATCTCCTATGAAAAATATGCAAATTAAAAGGTCAGACTAGAGATGCTTAAAGAAAATTCAATTGTCTGATCATACCAGAATCATTATTGTAGCTAAAACTACACCATTCATTACTAAATGGGCCTAATTTGTGAAGCCCCAAACCATCTAAGTACTTTACTAGGGAATCCTTCAAAAGAATTATTTTTTTTTAATTTAAAACTGGTGTATTTCTGTGTTTATTCTGCCTATATTCCTTTCAGACAGTTAGAGCATTTGCCATTTGCCTTTAGTTTTATGACAGAGGGTAATGGCGGCTGTGACTCAAATCAGATCAAATCGAATGGCCCTAGGGGACCATCAATGTACCGCTACTGTGCCACCCACTACATAATTTTAAATACGTTTTTGGCACAGAGCATTGTTTACAATTTGTATTTTTTTCTTTGTTGCTGCTCCTGGTTACCAGGGCCCATCTTGCCAGGATGCAGCAGCCCAGATGCTGCAGCAGGAGTTGGAGGCAATACGGGCTAAGTACCAGCAGCTGGTGGCCCAGGAAGAGGAGGTGGAGACAGCTGTCCCAGGCCCCAGTCAGGCCCCAGCACCAGCACCTCCACCTTCCCATGCACAGCATCGGCGCCGCAGTCATCAGGCAGCTGCCCACCAGCCAACACACACTGCTGTCCACCTCTCAGACCGCACCCTACTGCGCTGTGTCCTTTCAAGGCTGGTGCAGATTGAAGCCTGGCAGAGACAAATGGACCAACACCTCGATGAGCTCCTGAGCCTGGCCCGCCATCCCTAGTTCCCTCTGCCCCTTTTTGAATTTTATTTTGGTGGGTGGGACTTGTTTGTTGCTATGGGTGGGGAGGGTGGGGATGTGGGAGTTGGGATCGGAGTTCCGTTACTTTCTACAGTTTGGACTTTTTCATGGACAATGGATATTTTGATTTTTGCTGGACAATGGTTGGGGACAGGGACATTTCATTTGTTTGGGGAGAGGGGTTGGACAGTTCATTGTAGGAGGGGGGTGGAAATGGTAGGTTTTTTGTTTGGGTTGATTAATAAATATTTAAGTTTCTTTATCTATTCTTTAAATCTAGGTTTTTGGGGGTGTTTTACTTTTCACTGCTGCCTTTTAGCGCAACCTATTTTTACAATTTGCTGATAGTGTGTAACAACAATTAGATATGTGCTATGCCTATGTGGTACTACCCATGTCCTACTACTCTCCTAGTCTCTGCAGTCTGCAACTATACTGACCACTAATGGGGGAGGCGGTTGCCATTGCCTTGCCTACAACAACTTAGTAGAACAAAGAACCCTAGTTCTCTTACCGAATAGAAGTAGCGAGGGCTGCACGATTTCCCAAGGTGCCATGGTGGTGGTAGTAGTAACAGACTAGCACACTAACAAAAGTGCAGGAATCAGAAGTCAGGTCCCACTCTCACCTAGGTGAATTCCCACTGTAGGATTTAAATCAGAAGGATTATTCATCGGAGGCAACTAAATGGAAATAAAAACTGAGTTAGTGGGTTATATATTATATCATAGCTTTAGAAACACTTGAGATCAGACTACTACACAACAACGAATACCTGATGATGAATAACAAACAAGAAACAATACTAAATTGTTCAGAGCAATGGTGAACTAGTATTTAGAGTAAACAAAAGTTACACTCGAATTGTGATTCGTTAAGAAGACTTAAAATCTGGAGTGGGCATGGTTATTGGTTAAGCGTTTAACGCAACACACAATTCCTGAATTATGATACTGACGATTGATGTTTTTCTATAACTAAAAATATTGATCACTTTTTGCGTTGGTGGGTAAATGGGGCCAGTGTGGACTATTGTTTCAGTAATAGGAGTAAAACTGAAGATCCTACACTGAGTTGGCATTGCTTTCACCACATCCGCCCCACCAAGTGTGTGATCAATTAATGGTGTAAATTATTAAGTCACACCTCAATAAATCACACAGCCTGGGGGGAGAGAGTTAAGGGTTTGGTGAATGGATGGCAAAGGGGATTTTAGGAAAGGTGTGACAAAGACAAACAATACACAAAGACAATATTCATCTGGACAATGAGCAGCCAACCATCATAAATCTGTTATGGGAGGAAAAGGAAACGAAGGTAAGGTAACTTAAATGGAATGCAAACCAAACAGTATGTCTGCCCTAGAGAGACCCAATTAAAAATTTTATATTTCTAATTGTTGTCACCTAGGTTTAAAAAATAGCAAATACATTGCAAATTATGTAGGAGTAAAGTGAACAACACACACAGTTCTAGAAAAGTATTATTACAAAAAAAATTATACTGTATTGCTAAGTAGGGAGGTGCATCTGCATTCTTCTAGGACTGTCCGTCAATCTTGGGTTTCTGGCTGATGCGGTCCGGTAAGGTAAGCGTGAGTGCTATGGTGCTTTTGCCTTTTTGTGCAGGAGTAGAGAAGAAATAATATTGTAGAATCAAGGAGAAGGACAGCAGTTAAACTTCATAAGAAGTGCACCAAGAAGACTCAGAGGCAGTGCAAGAGAGAAGAATATTCCTTTTCGCAATCATTCATTTTATGACTGATGTGCAATCAATTAATTAGGTGAGAGCAATACAACAACCAACAATCACACACAAGTGTCTGCATTTATCGGGCTGATCAAACTCGTAACTGTTATGATCATCAATTCATCATCATAATAATATTATTATGTAGCCTAACAGCATGTGCATAATGTGATGATCATGACCACTTGTGTGTCTCCAGTTACCTACAACAACAGGCCACCCACCCAACCACCACATAGTTCCAAAATTGAGCCATCCAGAACACACACCCAGCAACATTGCATTTTTCAAATCAAGTAAAATCAACGCACCTCTCTCACCTCATCAACACTCCACGGAGTTCGGTAGGCCTCTTTAAAGTAATTACCAAATCTTTTGGTTTCAGTGAAGTTGATAACTTTCTTCTTCTGGTGGCACTTGCTGAAGGAGTCATCACATCCTGAGTCCTTCCATCATCCTCCTGACTCTAAGTAATGTGTCCAACTCCGTACCGACTGAGTCCTGACTCAAATGCGATAGATCGACCTGTAGTACAATGCTGTTGATGAACAACAAGAGAAACACATTGAGTAATTTTTTGTATAGACTAGATTTGTGTTTGTTAGCTAAAGGGACTGGTCGGGTCTGTGAGTAGTATGAAGCAGAAAAGAAAGCAGTGTGGACCCGGCAAACAAATCTCGCTAAGTGTTGAAGGGGAAGGGGAAGGAAAAAATCACCTTCAGGAAACAAATAATCATCCGTCTTTGGGCCACCAACATTGTAAATCATCACAAAAAAAATCAAGCTTAATAATTATAGTTAAACAAACACCCAGTGTCACTGCCTACCACCACATGAATCATCTCAACACACTAACAAACAACAATCATTCAGCGTGCAATGTATGCCATTTACCTGTTCTATTTCAAGCGTGGTCACGGTGGTACATTACCAATCCATTGTTTCATGAAACAGACATTAGCCAGTCTTGTAAATACAATAATATGGGGCAGTCTGGCCAGGGGAATAAACTAAGAAAGGATAGATAAGCATTGGATGGAGGAAGGCACAAATTTGTATCTATAATGTCCTTGAGGGAAATGGGGGGCTGGGGGATCTTCTTCACTGCACACTGGTGGAACTCTAATCGGGCAATAAAATGTGTCTAAAATGGTGAGGATGCATTAGTCAGTCAGACACAAACAAAATTAAATAATGTTCCCCTAGCTATATCTTTTTTTTTGTCATCAAAGCAGTTCGGCGATAGAGAGAGAAAGTTCTATGCTTGGTGGCCCAGGCCTAGTAGTCAGGGAAGTAGAGTTCGTCCTCAAACTCAGGTAGTTTGCCCAGAAGTAGGTCAGCTAACACACTACTACCATGACCTGAGTCTGACCAATCACCATCATACTCCTCCTGTTGTACTTCAGGTATGGTGTAATCCGGTGCTATAAAGTGCTAATTCGTTTTGATCATGGTTAATCTCTACACATTTTGGGGCGAGAGATTGGTCCTTCTCTTTGTGACAACTGCACCAGCAGCACTGAAAACATGCTCAGTGGACACACTGGGGACCGGGTAAGCCAGAAAGTTTATTGCCAGCCTGCTGAGCACTAGCCATTGGTGCACCTTCCCAAGCCAATATACCAATGGGTTTTGATCAAGATAGACCTCTGTTTGGTCATCTAGATAGGCTTGGACCATCCTCTTAATAGTCATTGGTGCTCCACCTTGCTCGACCTCTTTTGCCTTTGTCTCTGCACTGAACCTAAGCGCTGCTTTTAGAAAGCAATGATATGCAGATTTTGGAGCTGATGCTTTTGTTCCAGTTGTTGTTGGTGTTCTTGTTGGTTTTATCTGCTGTGAGCCAAAAGCACTGCCCTCAGGCTCTGAAGTTGAAGGCTGCACCGCAGAACTTATGCCCTGGAGGTGTGGGCCTCAAATTCCCAGCTGTTGTTTTTCCAGGTCACTGGCTTGCTCGGCAATCCACTTTTTGTATTTTGAAACATCCCTGTCTGAAAAAGGAATTAAAGTGGCCAGTAATTGTTTGTACCGTTTATCAAGAATTGTGGCACAGATCTAATGTTTGGATGACACAATGTCTCTTTACACCCTTGTATTAACAGATAAGCGAAGGATTAAGCCCTCTACCAACTCATGCTCATATTTTTCTCATCCAAACCTGCGTACATTTCAGACACCTCCTTTAGCTTTTCCTGTAGCATGTGCAACAAAGGGGTAGCTTGGCCCATGGCACTGTCCTCCTTGCTGACGTCCTATGTGAAAACCTCAAAAGGAAGCAGCACCCCTGTCAGGCTTTTGACTAGGCCCTATTGGTCCATCTCAATGATCATGCCTTTCACAGTTGCATCCCCTCTTTGCATGACATATTCATTGATCAGTCTGTACTGCTCAAACAGACATTGCAACATATAATAAGTTGAGTTCCAATGTGTTGGCACCTCCTGTATGAGTGCTTTAACTGGCAATCTATTATCACACTGAATGACTGCAGCTTCCGGGCTTTAAAAGAATGGCTGAAATGAGTGCAGATTCTTCTGCAGGTGGACAGTAAGCTGCTGACTCAGTCTTTATTTTTGAGAAAGTCCTGTACAATGATGTTGATGCAGTGCGCCAAACATAGGACCCTGAAATAACCCCCATCTGCCGTGGCCTTAACTCTATTAGTGTCATTGTCTGTGGCAACAAATCCAAACTTTTTTTTTTTAACTTATTTTTTATTGCAATCCACTCAACAAGCAGTACATCAGTAAAACAATTGTCACACAGCATAATTTGACCAGTGAGTTTACAGTTATCATTTTGCAATCGGAGAGGACACAATATTATAGGGCGACAGTCCCTGCCTGTCTAACATCCCCCTACAGCCCTTGATAAACTTGCCAATGTCCCCAGATCTTCTCCCATTTCTTTCTTTGCGCATCCTCTGCTCAGATATATTGTAAGCTCTGCCTGCCAACACCAGTCCAGGTCAGTTTTTCCATCCACCACCCTTGGCCAGGCTAGGGCCCACCAATGCCTTGCCATGTTAGGCTTCGCTACCACCGCAGCCAACGCCAGTCATATCTTGATGTACCTGGGTCAAGCCTTGTCCCCGGGGATCATCAACAGGAACCACTTTGGCTCCAGGGGGACCTCCACCCTCCCACCAATGCCATGACCCTCCCAATTTCACCCCAGTATTGTTGCATCACTGAACATCCCCATAATAAGTGATAAAATGTTCCATCCTGCCCACACCCCCTATGACACAGGGATAACTCCGCACCACCCAGACAATGTAATAACCCTCAGGAGTAATACATTAAGTGAAAGACCTTCAGCCGGATCAGTCGGAACCAGGAGGTTATTGCTACCTCTCTAGGGCCCTGTAGAACCTCTTCCCAGTCATCGTCATCTATTGGGCCAAGTCACACTCCCATGCAATTCTCAATGGTCCCAGGGGTTCCGGGGCGTTATTTACCATCTTCTTGTATATTAAGGATACTGCCTTCCCCTCCAGGGGATCCGTCAATAATCTGACCTCCAGGGGGGATGCTCCAGTCAATTCTTCACCCTCACAAATGTGAACCCGGAGGGCATGACCCAGATGCAGATACCGTAGCCATTCACCAGAACGCATTTCGTACTCTCATTGGAGGACAACAAATGTCACGTATGCCTGAGGTCTCCAAACATTCCCTAATGTTTCCAAACTGAGGAGTTCCCGTTTACTAAAACCCTTCAGCCTGCTCACAACGGCAAGCTGGTCACTGGCCCACAGGGGGGTCATTGCGCCAGCCTGCCCTCCCAGCCATTTCGTTGCCTCCCGCCAGTCTTTAACTAAAGTTTGCATGTGTATTGGTAGCCCCCAACTTGTCTTTCTATCGTAGAGAAAGGAGGGGTAGCCCCTGGCCCTCATACAAGACCTGTCAACCCTGTATGCTGGTTCCGCCCGGTCCCCAAATACCCAGTCATTCACCGTGATTAGCTGGGAGGCCCAGTAGTACAACTTATGGTCTGGGATTGCCAGTCCTCCCTCATAGACGACCCGCTTATGTAGAGCTATGCCTGGTGCACCTCCGCTCCACAGCAGGGTCCGCAACTCTGCCTCAATCGTATGCAAGAAAAGTGTCGGAATTTGGTAAGGGGTGTTCTGCAATGCGTATAGCAGGCGTGGGAGTGTCATCATTTTAAGTGTTACAGCAAACAAATGATGGACGGAATGCTGACAATGCAAACATTCTCCCCCAGTCAAAAGATCTGGGTTAAATCCATCGTCTTTTGCCCACTACGCCACCCCAGTTTGGACCCAGCCATATGCAAATCAGTCTTGACCCTGTGCCCCATGGGAACAGTCCAGACCGAACTGCCAGGCCAGGTACTCCCTGGACCGGAAACAAGCATCCTGGGACCGGTTTCAGGGTATGTCACCCTTCTTCAGCCAGGCTAGCTTGAATCCAGTGGCACAGTGAGCAAGGGACCCACGTCTGGGCATACCCATCCCACTTAGGGCGAAAAGTGTTACAGCAAACAAATGATGGACGGAATGCTGACAATGCAAACATTCTCCCCCAGTCAAAAGATCTGGGTTAAATCCATTGTTCTTTTGCCCACTATGCCACCCCAGTTTGGACCCAGCCATATGCAAATCAGTCTTGACCCTGTGCCCCATGGGAACAGTCCAGAGCAAACTGCCAGGCCAGGTCCTCCCTGGACCAGAAACAAGCATCCTGGGACCGGTTTCAGGGTATGTCACCCTTCTTCAGCCAGGCTAGCTTGAATCCAGTGGCACAGTGAGCAAGGGACCCATGTCTGGGCATACCCATCCCACTTAGGGCAAAAAGTGTTACAGCAAACAAATTATGGATGGAATGCTGACAATGCAAACATTCTCCCCCAGTCAAAAGATCTGGGTTAAATCCATCGTTCTTTTGCCCACTACGCCACCCCAGTTTGGACCCAGCCATATGCAAATCAGTCTTGACCCTGTGCCCCATGGGAACAGTCCAGACCGAACTGCCAGGCCAGGTCAGGTCCTCCCTGGACCGGAAACAAGCATCCTGGGACCGGTTTCAGGGTATGTCACCCTTCTTCAGCCAGGCTAGCTTGAATCCAGTGGCACAGTGAGCAAGGGACCCACGTCTGGGCATACCCATCCCACTTAGGGCGAAAAGTGTTACAGCAAACAAATGATGGACGGAATGCTGACAATGCAAACATTCTCCCCCAGTCAAAAGATCTGGGTTAAATCCATCGTTCTTTTGCCCACTATGCCACCCCAGTTTGGACCCAGCCATATGCAAATCAGTCTTGACCCTGTGCCCCATGGGAACAGTCCAGACCGAACTGCCAGGCCAGGTCCTCCCTGAACCGGGAACAAGCATCCTGGGACCGGTTTCTGGGTATGTCACCCTTCTTCAGCCAGGCTAGCTTGAATCCAGTGGCACAGTGAGCAAGGGACCCACGTCTGGGCATACCCATCCCACTTAGGGCAAAAAGTGTTACAGCAAACAAATGATGGACGGAATGCTGACAATGCAAACATTCTCCCCCAGTGAAACGATCTGGGTTAAATCCATCGTTCTTTTGCCCACTACGCCACCCGAGTTTGGACCCAGCCATATGTAAATCAGTCTTGACTCTGTGCCCCATGGGAACTGTCCAGACCGAACTGCCAGGCCAGATCCTCCCTGGACCAGAAATAAGCATCCTGGGACCGGTTTCAGGGTATGTCACCCTTCTTCAGCCAGGTTAGCTTGAATCCAGTGGCACAGTGAGCAAGGGACCCACGTCTGGGCATACCCATCCCACTTAGGGCGAAAAGTGTTACAGCAAACAAATGATGGACGGAATGCTGACAATGCAAACATTCTCCCCCAGTCAAAAGATCTGGGTTAAATCCATTGTTCTTTTGCCCACTACGCCACCCCAGTTTGGACCCAGCCATATGCAAATCAGTCTTGACCCTGTGCCCCATGGGAACAGTCCAGACCGAACTGCCAGGCCAGGTCCTCCCTGGACCGGAAACAAGCATCCTGGGACCGGTTTCAGGGTATGTCACCCTTCTTCAGCCAGGCTAGCTTGAATCCAGTGGCACAGTGAGCAAGGAACCTACGTCTGGGCATACCCATCCCACTTAGGGCGAAAAGTGTTGCAGCAAACAAATGATGGACGGAATGCTGACAATGCAAACATTCTCCTCCAGTCAAAAGATCTAGGTTAAATCCATTGTTCTTTTGCCCACTACGCCACCCCAGTTTGGACCCAGCCATATGCAAATCAGTCTTGACCCTGTGCCCCATGGGAACAGTCCAGACCGAACTGCCAGGCCAGGTCCTCCCTGGACAGGAAACAAGCATCCTGGGACCGGTTTCAGGGTATATCACTCTTCTTCAGCCAGGCTAGCTTGAATCCAATGGCACAGTGAGCAAGGGTCCCACGTCTGGGCATACCCATCCCACTTAGGGCGAAAAGTGTTACAGCAAACAAATGATGGACGGAATGCTGACAATGCAAACATTCTCCCCAAGTCAAAAGATCTGGGTTAAATCCATCGTTCTTTTGCCCACTACGCCACCCCAGTTTGGACCCAGCCATATGCAAATCAGTCTTGACCCTGTGCCCCATGGAAACAGTCCAGACCGAACTGCCAGGCCAGGTCCTCCCTGGACCGGAAACAAGCATTCTGGGACCGGTTTCAGGGTATGTCACCCTTCTTCAGCCAGGCTAGCTTGAATCCAGTGGCACAGTGAGCAAGGGACCCACGTCTGGGCATACCAATCCCACTTAGAGCGAAAAGTGTTACAGCAAACAAATGATGGACGGAATGCTGACAATGCAAACATTCTCTCCCCAGTCAAAAGATCTGGGTTAAATCGATTGTTCTTTTGCCCACTACGCCACCCCAGTTTGGACCCAGCCATATGCGAATCAGTCTTGACCCTGTGCCCCATGGGAACAGTCCAGACCGAACTGCCAGGCCAGGTCCTCCCTGGACCGGAAACAAGCATCCTGGGACCGGTTTCAGGGTATGTCACCCTTCTTTAGTCAGGCTAGCTTGAATCCAGTGGCACAGTGAGCAAGGGACCCACGTCTGGGCATACCCATCCCACTTAGGGCGAAAAGTGTTACAGCAAACAAATTATGGACGGAATGCTGACAATGCAAACATTCTCCCCCAGTCAAAAGATCTGGGTTAAATCCATCGTTCTTTTGCCCACTACGCCACCCCAGTTTGGACCCAGCCATATGCAAATCAGTCTTGACCCTGTGCCCCATGGGAACAGTCCAGACCGAACTGCCAGGCCAGGTCAGGTCCTCCCTGGACCGGAAACAAGCATCCTGGGACCGGTTTCAGGGTATGTCACCCTTCTTCAGCCAGGCTAGCTTGAATCCAGTGGCACAGTGAGCAAGGGACCCACGTCTGGGCATACCCATCTCACTTAGGGCGAAAAGTGTTACAGCAAACAAATGATGGACGGAATGCTGACAATGCAAACATTCTCCCCAGTCAAAAGATCTGGGTTAAATCCATCGTTCTTTTGCCCACTATGCCACCCCAGTTTGGACCCAGCCATATGCAAATCAGTCTTGACCCTGTGCCCCATGGGAACAGTCCAGACCGAACTGCCAGGCCAGGTCCTCCCTGAACCGGGAACAAGCATCCTGGGACCGGTTTCTAGGTATGTCACCCTTCTTCAGCCAGGCTAGCTTGAATCCAGTGGCACAGTGAGCAAGGGACCCACGTCTGGGCATACCCATCACACTTAGGGCAAAAAGTGTTACAGCAAACAAATGATGGACGGAATGCTGACAATGCAAACATTCTCCCCCAGTCAAACGATCTGGGTTAAATCCATCGTTCTTTTGCCCACTACGCCACCCGAGTTTGGACCCAGCCATATGTAAATCAGTCTTGACCCTGTGCCCCATGGGAACTGTCCAGACCGAACTGCCAGGCCAGGTCCTCCCTGGACCAGAAATAAGCATCCTGGGACCGGTTTCAGGGTATGTCACCCTTCTTCAGCCAGGCTAGCTTGAATCCAGTGGCACAGTGAGCAAGGGACCCACGTCTGGGCATACCCATCCCACTTAGGGCGAAAAGTGTTACAGCAAACAAATGATGGACGGAATGCTGACAATGCAAACATTCTCCCCAGTCAAAAGATCTGGGTTAAATCCATTGTTCTTTTGCCCACTACGCCACCCCAGTTTGGACCCAGCCATATGCAAATCAGTCTTGACCCTGTGCCCCATGGGAACAGTCCAGACCGAACTGCCAGGCCAGGTCCTCCCTGGACCGGAAACAAGCATCCTGGGACCGGTTTCAGGGTATGTCACCTTTCTTCAGCCAGGCTAGCTTGAATCCAGTGGTACAGTGAGCAAGGGACCCACGTCTGGGCATACCAATCCCACTTAGAGCGAAAAGTGTTACAGCAAACAAATGATGGACGGAATGCTGACAATGCAAACATTCTCTCCCCAGTCAAAAGATCTGGGTTAAATCGATTGTTCTTTTGCCCACTACGCCACCCCAGTTTGGACCCAGCCATATGCGAATCAGTCTTGACCCTGTGCCCCATTGGAACAGTCCAGACCGAACTGCCAGGCCAGGTCCTCCCTGGACCGGAAACAAGCATCCTGGGACCGGTTTCAGGGTATGTCACCCTTCTTCAGCCAGGCTAGCTTGAATCCAGTGGCACAGTGAGCAAGGGACCCACGTCTGGGCATACCCATCCCACTTAGGGCGAAAAGTGTTACAGCAAACAAATGATGGACGGAATGCTGACAATGCAAACATTCTCCCCCAGACAAAAGATCTGAGTTAAATCCACCGTTCTTTTGCCCACTACGCCACCCCAGTTTGGACCCAGCCATATGCAAATCAGTCTTGACCCTGTGCCCCATGGGAACAGTCCAGACCGAACTGCCAGGCCAGGTCCTCCCTTGACCGGAAACAAGGATCCTGGGACCGGTTTCAGGGTATGTCACCCTTCTTCAGCCAGGCTAGCTTGAATCCAGTGGCACAGTGAGCAAGGGACCCACGTCTGGGCATACCCATCCCACTTAGGGCGAAAAGTGTTACAGCAAACAAATGATGGACGGAATGCTGACAATGCAAACATTTTCCACCAGTCAAAAGATCTGGGTTAAATCCCTCGTTCTTTTGCCCACTACGCCACCCCAGTTTGGACCCAGCCATATGCAAATCAGTCTTGACCCTGTGCCCCATGGGAACAGTCCAGACCGAACTGCCAGGCCAGGTCCTCCCTGGACCGGAAACAAGCATCCTGGGACCGGTTTCAGGGTATGTCACCCTTCTTGAGCCAGGCTAGCTTGAATCCAGTGGCACAGTGAGCAAGGGACCCACGTCTGGGCATACCCATCCCACTTAGAGCGAAAAGTGTTACAGCAAACAAATGATGGACGGAATGCTGACAATGCAAACATTCTCCCCCAGTCAAAATATCTGGGTTAAATCCATCGTTCTTTTGCCCACTATGCCACCCCAGTTTGGACCCAGCCATATGCAATCAGTCTTGACCCTGTGCCCCATGGGAACTGTCCAGACCGAACTGCCAGGCCAGGTCCTCCCTGGACCGGAAACAAGCATCCTGGGACCGGTTTCAGGGTATGTCACCCTTCTTCAGCCAGGCTAGCTTGAATCCAGTGGCACAGTCAGCAAGGGACCCACGTCTGGGCATATCCATCCCACTTAGGGCAAAAAGTGTTACAGCAAACAAATGATGGACGGAATGCTGACAATGCAAACATTCTCCCCCAGTCAAAAGATCTGGTAAGGGGTGTTCTGCAATGCGTATAGCAGGCGTGGCAGTGTCATCATTTTAAGTAGGGCAGCGCGGCCTATTAACGTCAGTGGCATTGGCTGCCAGCGCTGGGGGTCCCTTGTGAATCTGTCTAGCTGGGATAACAGATTTTGTTCATAAAACTCAAGGGGATTCCTTGTATCCCAAAGTATTTGAACCTGTTCAACTCCAGGGGAACTTCACACCTTGTTGTCAGCCTGGGGGCCTCCCCCACTAGTGGAAATAGCAGGGATTTATCCCAGTTCATGCGGTATCCAGAAAAGTCCCCAAAGATACAAAATATTTGCAGTATTCTGTCTATAGACTGCCGTGGCCGCCTGACACATAAAAGAATATCATCTGCATATGCGCTCGTCCCAGTCATCGCCCACTGGAATGCCCCATATCAGGGGGTCCTGGCGTACTCACGCTGCCAGTGGTTCTAGAGCCAGGACGAATAAGATCGGAGACATGGGACACCCCTGCCTCGTCCCCTTCTGTAGGGGAAACACGCGAGACACAGTTGAATTCGCACCCTGGCCAGTGGTTGTTCGTATAGTAATTTTACACAGCCAATCAACTTCAGTCCAAACCCCAGGGGCACCAAGACCACCCACAGATAATTCCACTACACACTATCGAAAGCCATTCTCGCCTCCAGGGACAGGAGAGCCACTGGCACCGAGCGGTCCGACTCTGTGCCGTGCAGGATCCCAAATAGTCTACGCAAGTTGAGCCTGGCTCCCCTGTGTGGCATAAAGCCTGATTGGTCTAGATGTACGAGAGAGGAGAGCACCGTGCCCAGGCACATGGCAAGAACCTTCGCCAGCACCTTCACCTCAAAGTTAAGAAGGGATATCGGCCTAAAGGACACGCAGCTTGTTGGGGATTTGCCCTCTTTGGGTATCACTACTATCACTGTCATCGGCTGATCCTGTGGTAGGACCCCTATCTGTCTAGCTTCCTGGAACATTGTAAGGGGGTGTGGCACTGTTTTATCAAGCATACATTTCAACAGCTCCAATGGTAGACCATTGGGCCCAGCGTCCTTACCCGACTGTAGGGTTCGGGCGGTCATACTAATCTCCTCCACTGTAAGCTTCCCCTCCAATCTTTCCCTGTCCTCGACGTGCAGGCATTGTAGGGTAATGTCCTGTACGAAGTTGCTACAGTCCAACTCTGTGTACCCCGAGGTGGAGGTGTATAGTTTTTCATAATAGGTTGCAAACACCTCTGCTATCTCTTTACCGGTCACATGTCTATTTCCTAAGTCGACCTCAATCTCCAGGACCCACCTCATCCATGTCTCTTGTTTGTCCAGCCCCGCCAGCAATTTACTGGCCTTGTTTCCTATCTCATATAGCCTATATTGTGAAGCTAGACCCTGAGCTCTGGCACTATTCTCCAGAAGCTCTTTTAACTCTTTCTGGCGCAAGCTGAGGCGGTGTTTCAAATCCTCAGGCATCCCCTCCTCACTCTACACCGGTGCCTCCAGTCTTAGAATCTTTTCTATTTTGGAGGCTCTCATCGGGGCCTGGGCATGGCCTCTGAGCACTGTCTTGAATGCCTCCCATATTGTCACACCTGAGTCCACTGATCCCAGGTTCTCTGCAAAGAATTGGTCGGTATATTTCCTGACGCTGGACCTAAAGTGTGTATCTCGGAGGAACCAAGGGTCCACCCGCGGGGGTAGGATGAAGTCCTGCGGAGGACTTTCTAACATGGCCTCAACCAGGGAATGGTCTGAAATCCCCCGGGCTACATGTCTGGCATCCTTGAATTGTCCCATGATGTGGGTTTGTGTGACCAAATAGCCATGTGAGGCTGCCATCTGCCGCCGGCAAGGGAGTGTGCTGTCTGAGGTCAGGATGGTGGTGTCGCCAGATGTCACCCAACCCCATGGCCAAGAGGATGTCCCCCAGTGCTCCAGCCCTCCTCCCAGAGGATTCCCCGCCTAGGACGTCCAACTCAACCGAAAGTATATCGTTCATATCCCCCCCCCCCAGTATCAGCCACCTCCATGGTAGCTTGAGGAGAAGTGGACCCAGTGCATCCAGCCTGGGGGCCTGTAGCCTGGGCGGGACATACACCAAGCAGAGGTTAATGGTCTGGCCCTCCCACTGGCCACTCAGTTCCACATATGTACCCAAGGGATCTGTCCATATATTTGCCGGGATAAAGGGGAGTGTTTCCCTGCACATCACTTCCAACCCCCTGGAGCCCTTGGTATATCCCGCTTGTGCCAGTAGAATGTACCCGTACCTGTCTAGGGCCTTACAATGATTGCCGCGTAGGTGTGTTTCTTGCAATAGGATAATATCTTGGGCAGGTTTCTTGATGAATTGCAGAGCTACTGTTCGTTTTACCTTTCCATTGAGGCCATTAACATTCCAGGCACATATCTTCATTGATTGTGTCTGATGGTTAGGCATTGGTACAAAATAATAGAACTTCTCCCTCCCGGGTCCACAGAGCTGCGAAAGAGTGTTACCCCGTCCCCTATTCCCACTCGTTACACCATGACCCCACCCTCCACTCACTGATTTATCACTGAGATGTCTGCATTGAACAAGTACACAACTTTCCCCTTGTCCCCAACCTTGGCCCTCCTCCCCCCTCCCTGCTACCCAGCAAAACTGGTTGTGCCATCCCCAACTACCCAACCTGCAGAGCGCCTGTCATCCATTTAATAACATGTCTTAACTGCAACTGGGGGTGACTCGGCACGCCGGGACAATCAGCAAGCTCGTATAATAATGATAGCCCCCCTGGAGAGCCCCAGTTCAGACTTCCGTCCCCATGTGCCTCAACAGGCATCTACCCACAGCAGAAAGTCCAGACAGTTCTCTCACAGTTTCTTGCCTCTTTTGCCCAGGATACGTCCATAGTCTGGATCAGTAATAGGCCCCAC
Source organism: Calotriton arnoldi (assembly GCA_963921515.1). NCBI lineage: Eukaryota > Metazoa > Chordata > Amphibia > Caudata > Salamandridae > Calotriton > Calotriton arnoldi. The sequence continues at coordinate 113,127 of CAWUFW010019016.1, read as the reverse complement.
AAACACTTACCTCACAGGCAGCCACATCTAATTAGCTCCCTTTTCCCCACTCGCCCGTCTGCTGCGTAGTCACCGGAGACCCCACAGGCTGCTGGTTCTGCAAATCCCTTGCTTTTCTGCCACCTTTAGTTGATCCTCGATTGTGGCCTGGGCCCTTGCCTTTGTTCCGGCCAACTGTGCGCCAACCCTCAAGCCACTCCCAAGTTTCCTCCGGAGATGCTAAGTACCAAGTCTTTCCTTCTGTGATCACACAAAGCTTTGCAAGGAAAAGCATCATATATTTGATGTCTCTCTCTCTGAGTTCCCTCTTCACTGGTTCGAAGCTCCTCCTTTGGCGCTGCACTTGGAATATGAAGTCAGGGAAGAACCGGACCAAAGTATTTTCGTAGTGTACTTCCCCTTTCGCTCTGGCCACCTGGAGGATTGCATCCCTGTTGCAGTAGTTAAAAACTTTGGCGATAATTGTGCGGGGTGAAGCCCCCGGCTTAGGTGGGGACACTGGGGCTCTGTGCGCTCTTTCAATTGAAAAGAATTTCGACAGTCTTTTGGGTAGCAGTGTGTTTACAATAAAGTCCTCCAGGAATAGGTCAACGCTGGGGCCTTCCGCCCCCTCCTGATCTTCCAGCCGCACCGCCATATGTGCGGCCTGCTGAGTCAACATGAGCACCTGTGACTCCAAATGTTTTGTTGTGGACTGAAGCTGGGCAATGTGTGTCTCTGCCATCGAGACTTTTTCACTCAGCCTGGAGAGGTCCGCCCTGATCAATGTAATCTCGATGGACACCAAGTCTGTTTTGGGTTCCAGTATGTCCTTGACATCCTTTCTCACTGCCATAATTGCACCCAACAAGGGCTCCCCAGCCACGTTGTCTTCCGACACGTTCGCGGGCTTCGGAATGGCATAGTTGTCCATTTTATTAGATTGAGAAGATCCCGCTCCTTTAGGTTTCACCATTGTCCCACCTACTGCAGCTGGGGCGTCTCAGGTCGACCTCTGCCCCAGAGAGATGAATATGCGGCTCGTTAAGTCGCCTATGAGGACTCCCCACCTTGAGATGGAGCGGTGCATTATGTCGAGCAAGGCAACACTCCCACACCTATTGGGGCTGCCACCGCTGTCTTCTGTCTGCACAGAACTTAGTATGCCTTCCAACTCTCCTGTCAGAAGTCGTCACTGCCTCAGGGCCCGGATCTCAGAGCGCTTCTCGCCTCTTATTCAATTGAGAGTAGGATGGCCCATGCGTCATCTCTCCCGGCTGGGCCCTGCTCCACTCAGCGCCAGTTGCCCCGGGACCCAACCCAATCCAGACCAGAATAGGACTGATTACAGAGGAGGGAGGGTCGGCACCCTCCACAACTCCATGCTGTGGGGCCTTAGATGTGGACAGGATTAGATTACTGGGTCGGGCCCAATCCAGACCGACCAGGCCGACACCTCCACTCTGTAGGTGAGATCCCTCGGTGATTGCACGCTTCACTTGGCCGATATCTGGCACGGGTCTTGTGTCTTCCCTCCACCTCACGCATCACAGCTTTGGGCCGGTGGACTCTCGGCAGCAGAGGCTGCTCTTTCTCCCTCACCCCTCTGGGGCTAGCGCCTGGGCAGCGCTCTCCTCTTGCAAACCACCCCTCGCGGCGGCCTCGTCCCGGCGCCTTGTGTCTCTGTCGGCTCCTCTCTTTATTTACTGGAGGGGGGGCCGAGACCAACACTCCCCAGGCCGGGTGTCGGTCTTTCCCCACGGTGGTCTGGCCCACCCAGGGGCACCACTGGTACTGCCCCCGGGAGCCTCACCTGCCCAAGCCAAAGTCAGCCCTTTTTCTGGGCCCACCCCGGGCCGGCTCACAAGCCAGCCAATCGTAGTCCCGGGGTCAGCCCCGCTCACTGCTCAATCACGATCCTCCTCTGGCTGTGTCTGGCCGATAAGCCTTCCATCTGACAGCCGTGCTCCGCAATATCTGTGTGCCCTGAGTCTCACTCTGTCCCCGACTGTCGCACCTCAAGGCCTCGGGCCTTCACTAGGTTTCTGCGGCTCACAAACTGGAAAGGGTTAAAAAGTTTTTACGTGTTCTAAACACAATGACTAACCAGGACATAGACCCACTAGAGCAGCCACTGCACTCTCGGAAGACGAGGAAGATGAAAACGCAATTCATATTGCGGCGAATGTTAGAAATGCGGTCACCTTGAAACTACTTGCGCATGGTCTAACACCTAGGGGTGGCGTAGTAGCTTTCGTGATTGAGGCACACGAATCATACAGAACAGAGGTATTTTATTCATGGGTTATATTCCCAGCAGCAAATGCAAGAACAAAAACATTTTTATTACTACACAGAAGATGAAGCACCAACGGAATATTGTCCGTATGAGGACATTGAAGTTCCGCAAAAGTACCAGGAACACTTATACTGGTTTAAAGGCGCCCTCCCCCATACAGGAAGTTAAGACTCGGTCCGCTGGGAAGAGAAGGAGTGGCATGGCCAATATTAGCGGCCTACACACCACACCCTGACATTGAAACAATGCGAGGAGGAGACCTACTTATACTTCATAAAGAATTAATAAAAATTTACAGAAACATGACGCAGTTTGTCATGAGGACACTTACAGTCCAGCCGGCAATGGTTGCAACAAATACAACTCCAGTTCAAAATACAGCAACTACAGTAACACCACAAACGTTACACGCAGTAATGGGTAAAAAGCCCGCAAAACGTGAACAGAATAACAGATGCCATTCTGGGTAGCTCAAAAAATAACACAGCTAGAAGCAGTATTCCTGAATACTAGCCCGTATGAAAAACACAGGGGCATATTCTCAAGGACTTATCGCCGAGTTAGCAGCACTTTATCGCAGCCAAAGTGGTGATAAATTCATCGCACCATTCACAAGCTGGTGCTAACAGCCGATATCACCAGTTTCCCTGCGATAGCAGCCGCAAAAAACATCGCCACGGATGACACCGGCAACTAACGCTAATGAGATGCAGTGTAGGCGTTCCCGTGCAAAAACCCGCAGAAACACCATTCCGCAACATTCCCAACGACCAGCCAGATCGGCGATAAGACCACAAAACATTCGATAAGGTGCGTTAGCAGCAGGGATTTAACACCTGCCCTTACCTGGTGTTAAGTCGGACGACAACCTGTACCACAAAAGGGAGCCTAGCCCACAGCCACACCAGAAGAACAACAGATGCCATGGAGCTACTGACCATGCAGCTCGGAGCCCCAAGAGGGCCACAACACCCACCACCACCACCCCCAGGCCCGCCACACCCCCCAGGATCCCCCCGTGGCCCTACCCTGGCCACCCCCGCACCCCACGGGCAAAGATATGAACACAACAATTTGCCTGATGTCGCACAAGTACACCAACCAACATCCATGTGTGGTTTGAAAAAAGAAAAACATACATACATCTCTGAATTCCAAAAATAATCAATTCATTCAAATTCAAATCAACATCAATAATTGGAAGAGTCATGGCGGGTCTTCTCCGGAGAAACCGTAAGTCACAGCCTGCAAGACAAAATTGAAGATAAGAAGTTGTGTCATGCTCACAACAAAGGACAGAGAGAGAGAGAAAGAAAGGGAGAGAGAGAGAGTGAAAGAGAGGGAGAGAGAGAAAGAGAAAGAAAGGGGGAGAGAGGGAGAAGGAGAGAGAGAGAAACAGAGGAAGAGAGAGAGAGACAGCAAAAGGAAGAGAGGGAGGTGAGAGAGAGTAACAGAGGAAGAGAGAGAGACAGTGAAAGGAAGAGAGGGAGAGGGAGAGACAGTGAAAGAAAGAGAGAGAGAGAGAGAAAGATAGAGAAAGAGAGAGAGAGAGAGAGAAAGAGAGAGAAAGATAGATAGAGAAAGAGAGGGAGAGAGAGAGACAGTGCCGACATTGCGCACCCAGGCTGCTGCACCCCGTCCCCTCCCGCCGCCCAGCGTGGATTGCCCGCCCCTGCGCACCCAGGCCTCACTGCTCACCTGCTGCCACCGGTGTGTCTCCAACCACGTGCCGGTTCACACTGTAGGCCACCAGGTCCCTCATCTGAAACAGATTCTAATGATGGCAGAGTACATATCATTGCACACAACAACATTGCATGGCTGCCCCTGCGCACCCAGGCCGCTGCACCCCAGCCCCTCCCGCCGCCCAGCGTGGATTGCCCGCCACTGCACACCCAGGCCTCACTGCTCACCTTCCGCCACCGGCCTGTCTCCAAGAGGGCCCACCACGTCCCTGTGCAAGCTCCGAGCCCAGGGCCCGTGACCTTGGCAGCCTCCACATCATGCATCCCCGCAGCGCGGTCCACCAGGTCGCACACTGGATTCTGGGTCTTGATTTTGCAATGGCAGAGATCATATCAGTGCACACGTCATCATCACAGGCTGCACACCCGCTCAGCTCTCTAGGTGCCACTAACTCTGTGAATTGCGAGGCAACGCCACGTGGCGGTAGGCCCGCGCTGCCCGCTGGCTCAGGCCTACATTGTGCTCCACCAGGCGCACACTTGACTCTGGGTCTTGATATTGCAATGGCAGAGACCATATCAGTGCACACGTCATCATCGCAGGCTGCACACCCGCTCAGCACTTTAGGTGCCCCTACCTCAGTGCACAGTATGTCACCGTCCCGTAGCGGTAGGCCCGTGCTGGCCACAGTGCAACCGGTGCCACCGACTCCGTGCAACGCAAGTCATGGACCCTATATGATTGAGTCTTGTCGTAGGCCAGGCAGACGCAGCCATGTCACCTCAGGCAGTGGGGAAGAACTGGGACACGTAGCGTTGTCGTCCCCCCTTTATACGTACGCCGAGTGGGCTGGGTCGGCGTACGCCAGGCCAGCGTAGGGGTGTGAACAATTATCCCAGGCCTCTGGGCGTGGTTCATATCTGGGCTGCACAGGAAACCAACTGATGAGTGTGTCTCTGTTGCAGTGTCTGTGCCACATGGCCCGCAATCGACAATGTTGCAATGTTGCATGCAGCCGGAGGGCGTCCGCGCACGAAAGGACTGTACAAGGAGCGCAAGGCCGCTCGGGGTCTTGGCTCATACATGGCAACTGGTGTGTGTGTACATCGCTTTTGGTGCACCATAAGCCCAAGGCCTAGTCTCAATTGCAGCGCGATAGCCACATCACATTCCCAGGATACAAGCAGTAGTCTGACTAACATTAGGGATGAAAGCCCCTTTGTCTCAATACAGAAGGCGGAAGGACATCTGTACCCCCGACCTTGGAAATGCATGCGGCAGGCACCCCTAAGAGAGATACCATGGCAGACGAAGACGACTCCCACACTACACACAGCGCCAATGAAAGATCAGTGTATCCACACCCCACACACAGAAGTCCTTGCTCGAGGTACTCCTGCATAGAACGGCCTTGACACTTACGTACAGGACAACCCATACGTACAAACTTTGCACACTCATACGACTCATTGCTCTGAGCTGTGGCATATCATCCACATAAGAGCCGCAGGTCAGAAGAGTGCCGGTTCTACGAGTGCGAACAACGCAATGTCAGAACATCCCGGGCACATGCACAACCCCTGTCACGTGGAACTGTACCGTGACCGAATGCTGCATTTGTTGGGGGCACTGCCACTGGCAGTGTTGTGCATCAGTTACCGTCTGAGCTTCCGTCTTGCGTACGTCACCTGCGTCCAGCCCTGGTTCCACTGACGATCATGCATATTCGAGTGGCCCATGGATGTCTGCCTATCCAACACAACGGTAGCTGAACTGGATTATGACATGTGTGTGCGCCCCCTGTTGGACCACGACCAGGCGTGTAACCGTGATACCCGTTCATGGGATGCCTTGGTATTGGGCGTATGTGCTGGCAGTTTTGCATGTGAGATAGCACAATTCCTCGTGTGCAGTGACTACATCGAAGCGCTCCCCTTTTGGGCTGTGTTGCGGATTGGTGAAACGGCGTGGACGGAGCACATCTGTCCAGACCAGCTAATGGATTGGCTCGCCCCCGTGTTCGTTGAAGTCGACAACGACGTACTCTTGGAACTGATTGCCCATGAAGCTGCGCTCGCTTTCATGGACGAGTAACTACATTCCTGCAGCCACAAAAGATTGTAACCCATGGCACAGGTCCCAACACCCTTTTGCATCTTGGGGAAATGGACACATATCCCACCATGACAGTGGACATGTCTGCATTCACCTGGACTCAGAATGCATGTGCGTGCAAGACTGCAGGTTGACACACACCTGTGCAAGGTGAGTGGACAGCGGCGCCTGTCAACGTTCCTCAACCTGACACACCGCTGGAGGGAGAGTACACACATGGCACTGTAGTACTACATGTGACCTTGTTGGACTCCTTCACCTGCTCACTGTCAGCAGAGCAGACAGTCAGCGCTGTCCGGTGGTACAGGACTATGCAGATCCCATGGGCTGTGAGTGGTGTCCCCTGACATGGTGCAATGAGCATTCGCCAAACACCACATGACTCGTCCAGCAAGGCAAGGTGGGCTGAGACCATTGGCATCCGTCATGGTTGGTGTTCATTTGTGCCTCCCCATGTCTTGCACCTCTACATGTTCCTTGGCTGCCTGTTAGTGTATGATGCATTGGTCTGCATGTTGTGGCCCTTGTCTTGCCCGTACTGACACGCACATGCTAATAAAGTGTACGCAGCTTCACTAGTGTTCAACTGTGATGAGTGTTGATTTGCATGCCAAATCGTGTGCCCCAATGAGCATTGTCCGTACACAGGGAGGGACTGACTGACGCATTTCACTTAGGGGTGAGTCCCTATTGCCAGCTCCACCTCTGTGAGCCAGACATTGTGGTTGGGAGAGTTGCTGGTAGACCTGTGTGCTTACGTGTCTTCAGCAATGTGAGTATGGTGTCCAACTTCTTGCCATGTGGATCAATGTGTTCCATCAAACCAGGCTGTCTCCACACAGTTGAGTGTGTGTAGGTATGCGAAGAGATATTCTGTTGTCACATGTGATGTGGGACACTACTTTAGGCCTCCTACCGACTTTGACATATTTACACACAGCCCTATTTAATACATGGATGTGGGGCTACTTTGGGGGGTTGCGAGATTGTTGTTCATGATCAATGAGGCCACAGCTAGTTCACACCTCCACAGTCATGTAATTGGCCATGTGTGTCACGGTCAAACATGTGCATTGATGTCATTTACCAGGGTGTACCTTTTTGTGCAATCAATGTACCTACAGTCATCCATACTGTGATTCTTGATTGAACATAGACATGACACATCTGTGTGATTAGGAATGTTTTATTCACATCCTGTGGTGTCGGAGCTGAAGCAGTACATGGCCATGCTCACCCCACATTACATGGTTGACCAGTGGAGGACCAAACAGAGTCCTTTAGGGGATGACAGGTTAATCGGTAGAGGAAGGGTTGAGTCCGCAGCCTGTTTGCTGTGTCATTGGTAACCAGAGCAGATATGGCAGTCCATGTCGGGGTCCAGGTGAATTTCGCAGAGTGTTTCGGGGGACAGTAGAAGGTGTAGTACCAGGGCATGATGCAAGGGCTGTACCAAGCAGAAACAGGCCATATGGCGGGGGATGAATTCTACAACCTCCTTTTTGACAGAGTCATTACTGTCCACATCTTCGTCCTCTGATACGTCTTCTGTGTCAGGTGTGCCAGGTGTGTGTGGTGGTGTTATGGCTGCATCACTGTGTGCCACTGACACATCAGGGGGCAGAGGTGGTATGGCTGCATCACTGTGTGCCACTGACACATCAGGGGGCGGAGATGTGTGTGTCAAAGTTCCTGCAGCAGTCATCTGGGACAGGCTCTGTGGCAGCAATGGCAAGATGAGGATCTGCAGGGCATGGTAGATCCCAGCTACATCTCGCTGGTGTTCAGCCGTGGCAGCCATCCTTCCAGCCTGCATCCGCTCCATGTTCTCCATTGTCCTCCGCATCTGTGCCAACTCTGTGCTGTCGTCGCTGGAGCCTCTCTGACTAGACAGTTCTTGTATCCGAGTAATGGATCCAGCGAGGTCAGCCAAGGATTGTTGTAGGGCATGGAGTGGACGGTGGGTGTCCGTTAGGGACTGTAAGTGGTCCCTGATGGGACTGAGACACCCACATATGGCATCTAGTTTGGCTGCCATGAGGTCGAAACCCACTCACACCTGTTCAGCCAGCCCCCTCTGGTAGTCTGACACACGGCGCTGGAATGCCATGTGTTCTTCGGTGAGGTGCTGGGAGCCAGCCGTGGTGGTGGGTGATTCCTGCTGTGTGGTCTGTGCAGGGGGTGGTATCTCCTCGATGCAGCTGGGCTGCCCTGCTCCTGGAGGTGGGGTGCGGAGGCTAAACACGAGCCGTTGGAGGGTGCCGGAGCAGATGGCCAGGGGTTCCTCCTCCTCATCACTGAAGAGATGTCTGCTCTGCAGGAGGTGTTGATTGTCCCTCTGCAATGTGAAGGGGAAATGCAGGTTAACAGTGTGTTCCATGTATTTGCACGCATTGTGTCCTCTGTTCTGTGGTGTACATGTGGCACTTTCTACCACATTGTGGTCAATGTTGATGTGCTGTGATTGCTATGTGTGTGTGCTGCATTGTGGGAGAGTCGCCCCTGCAGCTCTGATTTTGCGGCCCCTTATCCCTTTGAGGCGGTGTGCCTTTGACTTGTGTGCTTTTACGGCGCTGAGATGTTGGCGACTTGGGTCATTTGTGCTCTTGTACGGATTTTGTACTCTTGTGCATTGTTTGTCGGCAGATGTGTTGTAGACGTCAGGGGTTGTATGTGCACGTGGATGTGTCAGAGTGTGACCTGCTCCTTTGAGGATGGACTGCCATATTTCCGTTTGTGTTGCTGATGACACAGTGGAGGTGACGAACAGTTGTTGGTAGTGTTCGGTCACCTCCGTGACGATGATCCGGTTTTCCTGCGGACTGAACCACGTCTTCCTCTTCCTCTTCTCTTTGCCCTTCTCCGGCCCCGGGGTTCCTGGCTGGTTGTCTGTGGGGCTTGTGGGGTTCGCGTTGTCCTCTGCACTCGGTCCGGGTGAGTCCATGGTGCTACGCAATTGCATTTTTTGGGCTTTTTATTTCTCTGCTTTTATAGTGCATTCTCACGCATGGCGCGTGGGAATCGCGGGCCTGTCGCTGCTTTTCGCTGATTTTTGTATCGCCATTGGGGTCATCGCAACTTTTTTCGCGTCCGTGTCTCGCATTTTTTAGGCTCCGCGTTCATTTTAGCGCGGTCATTTGTCGCGTTATCGTGAGACTATCGCATGGTGCCGCCGGGTTGTGAATGCTGCGTTAACACAGTGTTATTTTCCCACGCTAGACTGCGATGTGAGAAGTTGCATTAAGCGATTTTGGTGATAGTTAACACACGTTCTTGAGAATATCCCCCACAGAATGCTGACAATCTGCTTGCCCATGTGGATAACACCACAGATAGAGGATTTTACCTCTTGGGGTATAGTTTTTGCTGCCATATATACCAGAACTCATGGTATCCCGTCATTAGCAGTAATAGCAGATGTATTAAGACAAATACAAAATGAGTACGGAGCAGAGCCTGCTCTGAACTTAGGGATGAAATTACTAGGTAATTATGCCCAGCTTTCAGCCATAATATTAGCAAATATTAAAGGGGAGGCAGCATCAGTGGCTATCCGCCAACGCCTAAGGGAGTGCAGTCCTTTACAACAGGAACACGAACTACCTAAAATAATTGAAACTGCGTATGCAGAATTAGGCAGGGACAGTTTGGGTGGAAAAGCATTGAAACCACAACTGATGGGTAGTCCCGAAAAGGCCACCTTCAAGCAGACACCTGCTTCATCAAAAAAGAAGTGGGACAATAGCAAAAAACAAAAAGTTAAAGAAAACAGATCTCAATCTAGAGGTATAACTCCTACACAGGAGCCCTCCAAAAGGAGGTATAACCTTAGGAATAGGGACAATATTAGGAAGCCTGACAGGTATCAGGATACTGATATACGTTCCTCTCGTTCCTTTCAGGGTTCAACGAAAAACTCCGAGCGGGAAGGACAGTCAGACAGACAAGAAGAGCGTACAAAGTCCAGAGACAAGCAGCACGCTCAAGACTATTGTTAGAACTGGGGGTCTCTAGTTGGCTGAGGTATGTACCTTAGTCCAAATAGGGACCCTTGCTTCTAGTCAGGGTAAGGAGGGATACACGCTTAGATAACCCCTGCTCACCCCCTGGTAGCTTGGCACGAGCAGCCAGGCTTATCTCCAAGGCAATGTGTAAAGTATTTGCAACCACACTCCCAGTAACACAGTGATAACACCACAAATGGACACCACACTGGTTTCATAAAAATAGCGGTATCTTTATAAAAAGGAATACGATGAGACCAAACGATAGAAATCCAACATATGCGTACTCGTAATATTTCACTTAGCCGGTTATTAGGCCAGCAATCACTTGTAAGTTCTGGCGGTATTAATGAGCAATTCACGATCTCTAATGCAGCCCTAATGCAATGCTATGCAGTTCGTAATGCACTTCGTAATGTAGTAATAAGACAGTCCTTAATGCAAGAATCAGGCAGTTCATAATGCAAGAATAAAGCGGTTCGTAATGCAAGAATCAGGCAGTTCATAATGCAAGAATAAAGCGGTTCGTAATGCAAGAATCAGGCAGTTTGTAATGCAAGAATAATGCGGTTCGTAATTTAAGAATCAGGCAGTTCGTAATGCTAGAACAATGCAGTTAGCCAATCTGCGCGGTCAACTCGGGCACCACTAGGCACCGAACAACTGAGACAACGGTCGTAAGCTTACAGGGGCGGCCCCGTTACTGCTGGGCAGGTACGGGCTGCTCCGAGACTCAGCGTGTCTAACGCGGTGCAGCGGGAGAGAGCGCGGAGCACTCCTGTACTCCTCCTGCACGCCTCCCCAGGCCACACACGCTTGCGGCTCCCGACCGGAGTCCAAGCCTTACCTGGGGGGTGCGCTGCCTCACTCTCTCTCTCTGCTCGTCGGACGTCCTGCTGGGCGACCCCGATCACGTTGCAGCTCTGTTGCTAGGGGACGCTGTAGCCGGACGGGTTACGGCGCTGCCTTCTCCTTCGTTGACGATCTTGGGCAGATTCCTTTTGACGAACAACGCTCACGATCCTTTTCACCTTGTAGCTTCCTTAGCTTCAAGAAATCCTTTAGCACGTTGCGGCTCAGGCCGGTGGCGGCGATCTTTACCACAGCCTCAGTTACGATGATGGCTCGGGCCACAAACAGCAATGCAGCAGCGTGGACGATGTTTCACGCTGCGGGGGCAATGCGGTCACGGGGCACCTCGTAAACAGCACCACCGACCACACGGCAGTCTCAGGCGTGCAAAAAGCACACGCACGCAGCGTCGCTGAGACACGGTCCTTAGTTTCAAGTAAGCCTTTTGCACGTTGCAGCTCGGGCCGGCGGCGGCGATCTTTACTCACAGCCTCAGTTACAATGAGGGCTCGGGCCACAAACAGCAATGCAGCAGCGTGGACGATGTTTCACGCTGCGGGGGCAATGCGGTCACGGGGCACCTCGTAAACAGCACCACGGACCACACGGCAGTCTCAGGCGTGCGAAAAGCACACGCACACAGCGTCACTGAGACACACTTGGAAACTTTTATGTTCCTGAGTTTCCACAGCAGGGGACCAGCTCTCCTCGGGCCCTTGGAGACAAGTTACTTCAGGACACAGCACACAGCAAAGTCCTCTCAAGCAGGGGGACACAGCACACAGCAAAGTCCCTTGTCCTCTCCTCAGTCAAATCAGCAAACTGCAGGCCAGCCCCAGAACACACAGCAAGGGCAGTCCTTCTCTTCAGTCTCTTCAGCTGTTCTTCTTTGGCAGAGGTTCCTCTTGATCACAAAGTAGTTTCAATCCTTTTTCAGTATGGATTTCAGTCTTGAGTTCAGGGGTTTCAGCTCTTACATTTATACCACTAAATGCCTTTGAAGTCTTTGTGTTCAGGGGGCTCTAACCCCGGTCCAAACCAGACCTGGGTGTCTTCCTGCCAGTGCACACCCTCTTCCTTTGATAGTCAGGGTCTGGGGCCCAGACGCTCAGCAGGAGGTGGAGCCATCCTCTGGGGGCAGCAACACAGCCCTCTTCACATCCAGGGGGCTACTCCTCCCCCCCACATCAAACGCAGGCTAGCCTACTCCTGGGGTCAGGACACTTTCCAGACCCTGTCACATCCAAACCCAGACAGGCAATACACAACCAGGCAGAGGCACACAGGATGGTTTAAGACAAGAAACCAGCCACTTCTAAAAGCGTGGTTTCTAAACACACAATTCAAAAACCATCTTCACAAAAAGATGTGTTATTAAATTCTGAGTTCAGGCACACTAAACTCCATCTCTCCGTCTTATGCCTATGGGAAGATATGCTGGAAACATGGGACTCAGCATTCCCTATTCTGTCCTATGGGCAAGATGGCCTTGCAACAGTGAAAAACGAATTTGGCAGTATTTCACTGTCAGGACATGGTACACATAATGGTACACACAATGGTACGCATGTCCTACCTTTCACATACACTGCACCCTGCCCAGGGGGGTACCTTGGGCCTACTATAGGGGTGTCTGTTGTGCATAAAAAGGGAAGGTAAGGCCTGGCAAGTGGGTGCACTTGCCAGGACAACAAGGCAGTTAACAAACTGTGCGCAGGCACTGCAGTGGCAGGCCTGAGATCTCTTCTTAGGGCTACTTGTGTTAGTGGCACAATTAGTGCTGCAGGCCCACTAGTAGCATTTGCATTACCAGCCCTGGCACACATAGTGCACTTTACTAGGGACTTTACTAGTAAGGCAAACATACCAATTATGGACAACCAATTACCATAACACTTTATACAGGGAGCACTTGCACTTTGACACTGATCAGCAGTGGCAAAGTGCCCAAAGCATCTAAGTCAGCAACATAATGTCAGAAAAAGGTCTAGGAGGAAGGCAAAAAGTTTAAGGAACTTTAGCCAAAAAGTGCAAAGTCCAACAACTATACTTCCAAATAAGAAGATAAACCAAAACAAAAGCCACAGTTCAAAAAGAAGAATATTGCAGGTCTAAAGATCAGGCATGCCCAGAATTCTGAGGACTACACTACTGAACGGGGTATGGGCTCTGACGATGCTAGACAGTGCGGCAGAAGTAACAATAGCTCGCCAGAACCTGATGGAATTTCTGGTCACAGCGGACTTGAATGATTACATCACGGTGGAAACACCCGATACTTGGGTACGTGTCCCGCATAAGTTATATGAAATAACACTCCAAAAGGAGGGGGACAAGCCCAGAAAAGTTAGAGGTCTCTTTTGGGAGAACCTGACGTTTGGCTATGACATTTTGTTAGCTGAACAAGATTGGCCGCCAGCATTCGTCATGGACTGCCCTAGAGGAGAAACAGTGATTTTACCAGCATTTTCCGACCCTGTTCCCAAATATCTAAAATATACATATGCACGGGAGTGGGCGGTAGCGCTGGCCCTGGCATTATACAAAAACCATGTTGGATGGGATGAGGATTCAACCCACCACATTATTCCATTAAAAAATACTCTGACTGCACAGAGGCAGTATCCAATAAAGCAAGAAGCTAAAAAACAGGTCAGGGAGATCTTAGATCAACTTGAGTACCAAGGGGTGATTGAAACTACTTGCACCTCTCAAACGAATAACCCTTTGTTTCCCGTATCAAAACCAGACAATTCATATCGTTTAGTTTCGGATTACAGACATTTAAACACTTGCACTAAGACATTTGCAGTTCAAAATGCACACAGTGCCGCATTAACCCCTTCGATGCTTATGACGAGCTGGACTCGTCATGGCACACAGTGGTCGTGTGCTCATGACGAGTCCAGCTCGTCATAAGACCACCCACGGGGAAGCGCTGGCGCTCCCCGTGGGAATCCGATCGTCGGTTTTTGGGGGAAGGCAGGGGAAGGGCTTCCCCTGCCTCCCCGCCCCTCCCTCAATGACATCAGCGCGAGGCGCGCTGGCGTCGTGGGGGTTTCCTTTGTTTCCGACGCGCTGGAAGCCATTTGCTTCCAGCGCGTCGGGAAATAAGGTTAGTTTTGGCTCCGGGGAGGGGGATTTCAAACAGAAGAGGCATCGAGGGAAAGGAAAACCCTTTCCTTTCCCTCGATGCCTCTTTTGTGCATTCCTGCTGCACGATCATGTGATCGTGCAGCAGAATGCCCACTAGACACCAGGGAATTTAAAAAAAAATGAAAATACTGTTTTGGGGAGCGGCCCCTTGGGCAAGGGTCGCTCCCCTTTGGGGGCCATATGTTTTTGGTGCTCTGCCCCCTGGGGGGGGCATTTTTATATATAGCGCGGGGCTTTTCCCGAAGGTGTCAGAGCGCTTCACAATAGGAACAGTAACATTACATCAGGAGAAGGTTACAAGTGAGCATAATACAAAAGCAAGCGTTACATTACATGAGGAAAAAGTGACAATTGTGCATGATACCTTGAGATACAAAATACAAATAGAGGTATAATAATGCAATAAGTGGCAGTCACTCAGAACACACTGGGAAGGCACTTCTATAGGCATGGAGTACAGAATTTCCTATAGTGGAAGAATTTCCTTGAGGGAGTAGAGAGGGCGTGAATTAAACAGGAGACTTAAAATGAAGGATACACAAATCCAGCACAGCACGCAAGGGTGAGGAATGTACAGGAAAAAGTACAAATTTACAATGAAGAGCGAACTTCCTAGAGGGGGCTTAGAGTGAAAGTATTAGTTCTGAAAGTGTCTTTGGAAGAGAAGAGATTTGAGGTCAGCTTTGAAGATCCGGGTAGAGGAGGTGGCACGGAGCAATGGGGGAAGCGAGTTCCAGATTCTAACCGCATTGCCTGAGAAGGATTGCGCCATCGATCTTTCCCTTTTGAAGACGGGGGGTGGGGGCTCAAGCAGAAGCTTTTCCACATTGCGAGAAGGGCGAGAGCCACCGGACAATTTCAATTTATTCGCCAGGTAACGAGGGGAGGACGTGTGTAAGGCTTTGTGTGTGATGCAGGCAGTCTTGTAAATAGATCTTGCCTCGATCGGAAGCCATCGAAGAGAGGACAGGATAGGAGTGACGTGGTCGCTTCGTTTAGACCCTGAAATGAAGCGAGCTGCTGAATGGAGGATGGATTTGAGAGGGGAGAGGTGGGATTTGGGTAGGCCCGTCAGAAGAGAATTGCAATAATCCAGTCTTGAGAGAACCAGAGATTGTACCAAGGTTTTTAAGTCTTTCTCCGGGAAGAACCGACGGATCCCCCATAGAAGGAGCAACTGGTAACGTGCGTTCTTAGCAATAGAGTTGATGTGGGAGATTAGGTTGAGTCTTTTGTCAAGAATGACACCTAGGGATTTAGCGCTGTCGACAATGATGGGTTTGTTGTTGAGTAGGTTCAGCTGATCCATCCAAGATTGAACAGGAGGAGGTGAGAGAGAGGTAGAAAGGAGGAGGAATTCAGTTTTGGCGGGATTCAGAATGAGTTGGTGAGCTAACATCCAGTTGTGAATAGAGTTGAGAGTAGAGTTGAGTAGTGAGAGATCGTGTGCGGAAGATAAAGGTATCTTCCCACTAGTCCACCAGGCATTTATTTGTGGAGAGTGACCCCTTGGGTGGCAGAATAGCAGTATGTTTTTAGGCCCATCTGCCCCCAAGGAGGGCAGAAGCCACTAGACACCAGGGTTTTTTAATTTTTGTGTTGGGGAGTGGCCAAAAGGGCAAGGGTTGCTCCCCTTTTACGGGGGTGAATATTTTATTTATACTCTTTGGCCCACCTACCCCTTAGCTTGGCTGGTGGATTGTGTGTGGACTGGTGCATTATTTGCATATGTGATTGTAATGTTTTTTTCTCCTTTTTATTCTAGTGTAAAGCTTTTGATTCCTGTTTGCGGTTTCGGCAGTGGTTGTTCTGCAGTTTTGCGTAATTGCATTTATTTGGTAAGAAAAATATTTTTGTTGTGTGTACTCCAAATGAGTATTATTGTCATGCATGAATGAATTTTTTGTAAGTGGTGTCATAATGGCAGCATATTTGTTAGTGTTCAGAGCATGAAATTCTTTGCGATGTTTTGCATTGTCTTATGTGTAATTTTTTTTTCTTCTTTTTTAGTGGGAAATTGTTGATTCTTACTGTGTCTGTGCAGAGTAGGTGGTGGTGAGTCTAGCTGCTTCTGTCACGTGAGTGGTATAGTGTTGGAGTATATAGGTCCTTGTGATAAAGCTACATTTTGTTTATTTCTTTTTTTACAAAGGGTTTGTTGTTGTTGACTTGTTTGACAAGTAACCTTTATTAGTAAGCATTATGGCTAGCCGTAGAATGACTGCTCAGCAGGTGGTTGGTTTGCTTCTTGAATCTTCCTCTGAGCAGGATTATGAGACTGACAGTGCGTCTGAGGGAGAGGAGGGAGGGAAGATTCAGGCAGTGAGTTTTCTCTCCACATGGAATCATCGGATGATGAAGGTACTATCAGTGCAGATGAAGTGTCTGTTTTAGAGGAGGATACTACTGTGCCGATGGTGCAAGAGGCATCTGAATTGCAGCCTGGGGCTGCTAGGCTTCCTACTGGAAGTGCTGGACTCTGGGTTGATCCAAACATGGTGCAGCCGGTGTTGCCTGCCTTTAGTGGTTATGCAGGGTGTAGAGTGGATTGTGAACATTATTTGCCTATACAGTATTTTCAGTTGTTTATGGATGATGTATTTTTGGGTGAGATTGTTGAGCAGACTAATTTGTATGCTGAACAGTTTTTGAGGGACAACAGTGCCAGACTTAGGCCCCATTCTAGAGCTACCCGGTGGAGTCCCACAAATCTGGAAGAGATGAAGAAGTTTTTGGGTTTGACTTTTTTGATGGGTTTGATAAGGAAGCCGTCCATGGGTTCATATTGGTCTACCAGTCCCTGGATGGCAACGGCCATATTTCCTGCAGTTATGACTCGTGATCGGTATTTACTTTTGCTTCGGATGCTGCATTTTGTTGATAATGGTTTGGCGTTGCCACGAGATCACCCTGAATGTGACCGTCTTTTTAAGATTCGGCCTGTTCTTGATCACTTTGTAGATCGATTTTCAGAGATCTATACTCCAGGGAAAGAAATATCTATTGATGAGTCTTTGGTCCTGTTCAAGGGCCGTTTGGTTTTAGGCAGTACATTCCTAGCAAGAGGGCACGCTATGGAATTAAGCTGTATATGTTGTCTGAGAGTAGGACAGGAAATGTTTTTAATTTGCGTGTGTACACTGGTAGGGATTCCACTATTGACCCCCTGGTTGTCCGTCCACTTTTGGAGTTTCAGAGAAAATTGTGTGGGATCTTGCTAGAGGACTGTTTAACAGAGGCCACCATTTGTACCTTGATAACTTCTACACTGCTGTGCAATTGTTTAAGGAATTGTTCAAAGTGGACACTTTTGCTTGTGGCACAATCCGCTCTAACCGTAAAGGTTATCCAAAAGAGCTTGTTGCAAAAAACTTCAGAGGGGACAGTGCAGTTCCTTGCGTAGTGATGAACTACTAGCTGTGAAATTTGTGGACAGGAGGGATGTGTACATGCTGACTACCATCCATGATGAGAGTACTTCACCTGTGGCTGTTTGGGGTCAGATTGCTGAAGTGCGCAAACCTGTGTGCATTTTAGACTACAATAAGCACATGGGTAGTGTTGATAGAGTAGATCAGAGGTTGGAACCTTACACTGCTATTCGTAAGGCTTACATTTGGTATAAGAAGTTGGCCATCCATCTCTTCAATTTAGCAACTTTCAATGCTTTTGTTGTGTTCAAGGAGTGTTCTCCTGCGTCAAAGTTGACTTTTGTTCAGTTTCAGCAGTCTGTCATAGGCAGCCTTGTTGTTGTGGAACAGGCAAGTGTTCCTAGAGTTGGAGTGGTGGAGGATGTGGCACGATTGAAAGATCGCCACTTTCCTGATCACATTCCTCCTACACCCTCAAAAGACTTTCCCACTAGGAGATGTAGAGTCTGTTGGCGAAGAGGTACGTGGAAGGAGACTCGTATGTACTGCCCTGAGTGTCCTTCTAACCCAGGGCTGTGTGTGCCTGCTTGTTATAGAGTGTACCACAAGCAAAAGAATTATTGGGAGCAACCATGAGTGGTAAAGTGAACTGCCTGGTCTGTAATGTTTAAGAATTGTTGTTCTGTTTCAAGGTTGGCATTAGTGCAATGTATTTAGTTTCTGATTTTGTGTTAGTAGATTTGTATCTATTTGCAATTTGTTTGTGTTTTCTTTTTTATATAAAAAAATCCTAAATGTGATGGTGGTGTGTGTAGGCTGGTGCTTGGCTGGCGGTGTGCGTGGAGTGGCGCTTGGCTGGCGGTGTGCGTGGAGTGGCGCTTGGCTGGCGGTGTGCGTGGAGTGGCTCTTGGCTGGCGGTGTGCGTGGAGTGGCGCTTGGCTGGCGGTGTGCGTGGAGTGGCGCTTGGGTGGCGGTGTGCGTGGAGTGGCGCTTGGCTGGCGGTGTGCGTGGAGTGGCGCTTGGCTGGCGGTGTGCGTGGAGTGGCTCTTGGTTGGCGGTGTGCGTGCAGTGGCGCTTGGCTGGCGGTGTGTGTGGAGTGGCGCTAGGCTGGCGGTGTGCGTGGAGTGGCGCTTGGCTGGCGGTGTGCGTGGAGTGGCGCTTGGCTGGCGGTGTGCGTGGAGTGGCGCTTGGCTGGCGGTGTGCGTAGAGTGGTGCTTGGCTGGCGGTGTGCGTGGACTGGCGTTCGGCTGGCGGTGTGTGAGTAGTGACTTGCTGCTGGTCACTACACACACTGCTAGCCGAGCGACACTCCACGCAATCCATCAGCTTGTGTGGTTGCTGTGTTAGGAATGTGGGCGTGTGAAAGTGATGGACCCTTGAATGGCGCTGTCTGCTGGTGTGAGTGTTGTAATGTGATGGGCCCGCGGCTGGTGGTGTGAATGGTTTTGTATGTATCACGTATGAAAGGTGTGTGAATGGCCTGTAAAGCGGTTGGGGCCTTGACGTGGCTTTACAGCTCACGAGCTGTGAGTCTCTGGTTCAGTTTTTTGTCCTTTCAATTATTGACAATGCATTTCATTTTTGTGAAATCTCTTGTTAATAAAATTGTATATACTGAACCATCACTTGCCCTCATGCCAAATCCAACCAGTATGTGTGTGTGCTTGAGGAATAGATGGCTGTGCAGTAATCTTTGTCTTTTTAGTCTGTCTGCCAAGGTGTACATTCCGTCTAAGAATAACCTACCAACTGTAGATATTGTCGTAAACGAAACACCCATGGGAGTACATGGTGATATCTCTCTTGTGGATCCCAACAAGTTATGGTACCCACAATGTGCTGCAAACCTCAAAATGTCTGTCACATTTTCCTTGCAATATTGTGCCAAAATTTTCACGCTGCAGAAATAAACAACACATTATCTCAAAATGACCTGGCAAGGGGGGTCACCTGGGTTTTTGGCCCGGGGCTTGGCGGCCACCTAGGGAAACCTACCAAACCCACACATTTCTGAAAAGTAGGCACCCGGGGGATTCCAGGGAGGTATGGCTTGCGTGGATCCCCCAACGTTTTCTTACCCAGAATCCCCTTCAAACCTGACATTTTGCTGAAAAAATCCCTTTTTCACACATTTTTGTGTGGTAAAGTTGTGGCATCACCGGGCTGACACAAATTTCCTACCACCAGCGTCCCCCAGGTCTTCCGATAAAAATGGTGCCTCACTCGGGTGGGAGGCCCAAGTACCCGCGATTTTTTTATCGGGAGACCTGGGGGGACACTGGGTAGGAAATTTGTGTCAGCCCGGTGATGCCACAACTTACCACACAAAAATGTGTGAAAAAGGGATTTTTCAGCAAAATGTCAGGTTTGCAGGGATTCTGGCAAGAAAACGTTGGGGATCCAAGCAAGCCATACCTCCTGAATCCCCGGGTGTCTACTTTTCAGAAATGTGTGGGTTTGGTAGGTTTCCCTAGGTGGCCACCGAGCCCCGGGCCAAAGCGTCATGGGACCCCCTTGCAAAACCAGGTCGTTTTGTGATAGGCCATTTTGAGATCGCCTCAATACGTTGTGGGCCCTTGCCTGTCGCGGGTACTTGGGCCTCCCACCCGAGTGAGGCACCATTTTTATCGGGAGACCTGGGGGAACGCTGGGTGGTAGGAAATTTGTGTCAGCCCGGTGATGCCACATCTTTACCACACAAAAATGTGTGAAAAAGGGATTTTTCAGCAAAATGTCAGGTTTGCAGGGGATTCAGGGTAAGAAAACGTTGGGGGATCCACACAAGCCATACCTCCCTGGAATCCCCGGGTGTCTACTTTTCAGAAATGTGTGGGTTTGGTAGGTTTCCCTAGGTGGCCGCCGAGCCCCGGGCCAAAACGTCATGGGACCCCCTTGCAAAACCAGGTCGTTTTGTGATAGGCCATTTTGAGGTCGCCTCAATACGTTGTGGGCCCTTGCCTGTCGCGGGTACTTGGGCCTCCCACCCGAGTGAGGCACCATTTTTATCAGGAGACCTGGGGGACGCTGGGTGGTAGGAAATTTGTGTCAGCCCCGTGATGCCACAACTTTACCACACAAAAATGTGTGAAAAAGGGATTTTTTCAGCAAAGTGTCAGGTTTGCAGGGGATTCTGGGTAAGAAAACGTTGGGGGATCCACGCAAGCCATACCTCCCTGGAATCCCCCGGGTGTCTACTTTTCAGAAATGTGTGGGTTTGATAGGTTTCCCTAGGTGGCCGCCGAGCCGCGGGCCAAAACGTCATGGGACCCCCCTTACAAAACCAGGTCGTTTTGTGATAGGCCATTTTGAGGTTGCCTCAATACGTTGTGGGCCCTTGCCTGTCGCGGGTACTTGGGCCTCCCACCCGAGTGAGGCACCATTTTTATCGGGAGACCTGGGGGGACGCTGGGTGGTAGGAAATTTGTGTCAGCCCGGTGATGCCACAACTTTACCACACAAAAATGTGTGAAAAAAGGGATTTTTTCAGCAAAGTGTCAGGTTTGCAGGGGATTCTGGGTAAGAAAACGTTGGGGGATCCACGCAAGCCATACCTCCCTGGAATCCCCCGGGTGTCTACTTTTCAGAAAAATATGGGTTTCGTAGGTTTCCCTAGGTGCCGGCAGAGCTAGGGTTCAAAAACTACAGCTAGGCACTCTGCAAAAAAAGGGTCATTTTTCACTGTGAAAATGTGGTGCGTCCACATTGCGTTTTGCGCTGCTTCCTGTCGCGGGCACTAGGCCTACCCACACAAGTGAGGTACCATTTTTTTGGGAAGACCTTGGGGAACGCGGGGTGGGTGGAATTTTGTGGATCCACGCAGATTCCAGAACTTTCTACCACAGAAAAGTGAGGAATATGTGTTTTTTGCCAATTTTTAGGTTTGCAAGGGATTCTGGGTAACAGAACCTGGTGAGAGCCAGTCAAGTCACCCCATCATGGATTCCCCTGGGTGTCTACTTTTCAAAAATGTATAGGTTTGCTAGGTTTCCCTAAGTGCCGGCAGAGCTAGGGTTCAAAAACTACAGCTAGGCACTTTGCAAAAAAAGGGTCATTTTTCACTGTGAAAATGTGGTGCGTCCCCGTCGCGTTTTGCGCTGCTTCCTGTCGCGGGCACTATGCCTACCCACACAAGTGAGGTCCCATTTTTTTCGGAAGACCTTGGGGAACGCGGGGTGGGTGGAATTTTGTGGATCCACGCAGATTCCAGAACTTTCCACCACAGAAAAGTGAGGAAAATGCGTTTTTTTTGCCAATTTTTTAGGTTTGCAAGGGATTCTGGGTAACAGAAACTGGTGAGAGCCAGTCAAGTCACCCCATCCTGGATTCCCCTGGGTGTCTACCTTTTACAAATGTATAGGTTTGCTAGGTTTCCCTAAGTGCCGGCAGAGCTAGGGTTCAAAAACTACAGCTAGGCACTTAGCAAAAAAGGGTCATTTTTCACTGTGAAAATGTGGTGCGTCCACGTTGCGTTTTGCGCTGCTTCCTGTCGCGGGCACTAGGCCTACCCACACAAGTGAGGTACCATTTTTTTGGGAAGACCTTGGGAAACGCGGGGTGGGTGGAATTTTGTGGATCCACGCAGATTCCAGAACTTTCCACCACAGAAAAGTGAGGAAAATTTGTTTTTTTTGCCAATTTTTAGGTTTGCAAGCGATTCTGGGTAACAGAACCTGGTGAGAGCCAGTCAAGTCACCCCATCCTGAATTCCCCTGGGTGTCTAGTTTTCAAAAATGTATAGGTTTGCTAGGTTTCCCTAAGTGCCCGCACAGCTAGGGTTCAAAAACTACAGCTAGGCACTTTGCAAAAAAAGGGTAATTTTTCATTGTGAAAATGTGGTACGTCCACGTTGCATTTTGAGCCATTTCCTGTTGTGGGCACAAGGCCTACCCACACAAGTGAGGTATCATTTTTATCGGCAGACTTAGGGTAACACAGAATTGTAGAGCAACTGTTATTACCTATTGACTTTCGATGCATTTCTGCCTCCCAAATGAAAGACAATGTGTAAAAAATAAGTCATTTTGAAAAATGACCTATAATTCTCATGCTAGTATGGGTACTCCCAATTTCGGAAATGTGCAAATATCTACTGTTTCTAAAATCTACATTTTGTTCCCATTTCAGAAATACATAGGTGTCTTTCATAACAATTTTTCCATGTATACATTTTCCCAAAATAATTGCTATATACCCGGTACATAATAAAAAACCATTGCAAGATGCTGCTCAGTTATTGGCTCTGGGTTCGTCGGGTTCTTGGTGAACCTACAGGTCCTATATATCCCCACAACCAGAAAGGTCCAACGGATATAACGGTATATTGCTTTCAAATAGCTGTCATAATTAGAAGAAGTTACAGGTGAAAACGTTGACACAAATGGCTGTTTTTTCAACTAATTTTCAATTTTTCCTTCATTTAACTGTTAGTTTCTATAAGGAAAACTTTAAGGATCTACACAAATGACCCCTTTCTGAATTCAAACTTTTGTCTACTTTTCAGAAATGTATGGCTTTCTAGGATCCATTATTGGTTTCATACCCATTTCTACCATTAACTTGAAGGAGGTTGAAAGCACAAAATATAGCAAAAATAGGCTATGTCCCAGAAAAATGCCAAAACTGTGTAAAAAAGTTGGTTTTCTGACAAAAGTCTGCTTGTCCCGGAAAGCTGGGAAGATGGTGATTTCAGCACCACAACCCCTTTTGATGCCATTTGCAGGGAAAAAACAAGACGCTTTCATCTGTAGCCCTTTTTCGCATTTTTCCCCAAAAAAACAACATTTTGCTGTATTTTGGCTAATTTCCGGGTCCCCTCCAGGGGAATCCACAAACCCTGGGTACCTTTACAATCCCCATGATGTTAGAAAAAAAGGACGCAAATTTGGCGTGGATACCTTATGTGGTCAAAAAGTTACAGGGGCCTAAGCGCGCACTACACCAAATAGCCAAAAAAAGGCTTAGCACAGGGGAGGAAAAGGCCTAGCAGCGAAGGGGTTAATGAATAACATTGTGCGGAAAAAATACAAAACGACACTAGATATCTCAAATGTATTTTTTTGCCAAAATATAGCGCCTGAAAACAGGTATTTAACCGCATTCTCCGCGCTAGGCTCCCAGCATCAATTTTGTAGACTCCCCCAGGGGTATAAGAACAGCCTGAGGTTGTTTTCAGCTATAGTAACTGAATTACTTCAAAATTTGGATGAAGAGGCATTGTCCTATGTGGATGATATTTATCTAACCGATGATGACCTGGAGGAACACTTGAACAGAGTAAATACCATAATTTTGGGATTTGCCTCTGAGGGTTACAAATTCAACTTTAAAAAATCGAAGATAGCCCACCTCAATGTCCTATTTCTGGGATATGAGCTTTCGAGTGAAGGGAAAAGCCTAGCAGCTAACTTTTTAGAAAAGTGTGCGCTGCTCCAACCTCCAAAATCATAAAAAAAACTTACAATCAATCCTGGGATTCCTGAACTTTGGCAGAACATACATTTTGGATTACGCAGAAAGGGTAAAACCTTTCTACGATTTAATAAACCTGACTTTTCAGTTAGACAATGGACACAGGAACACACAGATATCCTTCGCTCCCTACAAGCTGATATGATTGCTTCTAAACACTTACAGACACGTGTAAATGTACGCAACTTAGTTATCCGCATAGTTGCGGGGCAATCAGGGGACACATACCTCACATATAATGAAGGTGAAACAGTACCAATAGCATACAAATCACATTTGTACACGAATGCTGAGATGCGCTTTGCATCAACAGAAAAAAATCTAACCACAGTACAGACTGCTGTAGTGAGAGAAAGAGCACTAGCTCATGGGAAGTGTAATAGTAGTGACTCCAGTTCCAGCCTTAGAGGCTGCGACAAAGGCAAGCATTCTCAACGCTAAAGCCTTACATCCAAGATGGATACAATGGGCTAATTCTCTCACTGCAACAGATGTAGAATACAGGTACGACCCAAGTCTAAAAACACAAGCATTTCTGCAATACGAACAAGAATATCCTCTACCGAATGAAATAATGCCTCTGGATCAGTATGAATATATATGAATATATAATTTACACTGAAGGTTCTGCTCAGCCGGCCATAGGGAGTAAACAGCAATACAGCGCCGTGTGTGCTATCGTTCCATGCAGGATGGAAAATTTCATCCGAGTTGCACAAAAACCCAGACTCTAGGAGACTGCACAGCTGGCAGAATTAAAAGCCCTTTTACTGGCACTGGTGAATACGGATCGAGAATTCCCCACACTAATTGTGTGTGATTCCTTTTACTGTGTACAGTCATACAATGAATACTTACACCACTGGGGACAAAATGGATTGAAGGACGCCAAAGGTGGCACAATTAAGCATAAAACGCTATGGGAACAGGTAGTGGAGTTGAAAAACTAACTACCAAGGGCTCACGTGATACACACACTGAGTCATCAATGTGATGGCGTTCACATTGAAGGGAATTCATTGGCTGACGAAGCAACAAAGGGGGCTGTACGGAGCTGCAAGCACTCGTTCAAAAACAAGAATAGACGGTGAGATTATGGTTGCGATTATTGCTACACGCAATAAGACGGCAGTACCGAAAAGATTTGCACTCAAGTACTCCTACAAGTGAGATGCAAACAACGTTCCATTTGCTCAGATTCCTGGAGTGGGGGATAGTTGTAATACCAAATATGGATCGCAGGTTAGGGTTAATTCTAGCAGCACACGAGGGTATAGGTTCTGCACACGCAGGAGTTACAGCAACTGTTTCCCTACTGAAACAGCGTTACTGGTGGCCAGGATTAAAAAAGCAAACTAAGGACTATGTCTTGAAATGCGACATCTGTCAGCAGATGAAAGGCTCCACCGTAACACGTCCAGCGCAGACACCATTGCTAATATCAGACAAACCACTCGCTTGTGTTTATTTGGACCACTGCCGCCCCTTACAAACAGATGGGGCTTACAAGTAGATCATGGTTGCAGTGGATTCCTGCTCTAGATTCCTATGGGTGTGGCCCCAGCGCTCGGCTGACACTCAAACTGTTATAAAAGATTTGCGAGTCTTTATAGGGACATATGCAATTGGCACATTACATTCTGACCGTGGCCCCGCGTTTAGCTCTAGGGCTTACAAAGGAGCCATGGAAGGTGTGGGTTTAGCATTGCGGTACTCCTCTCCGTACCATCCCGAGGAAAATTTGGTTGAGGAAAGGAAAAACCGGGACTTAAAGCAGTCTTTAACAGCTAGAGTATTAGGCTCGGGTGTGAGTTGGGTAAAACATCTGTATGGAGTTCAAAGAGCGTTGAACAACATGCCAAGAAGCTCTCTAGGGGATGTCACTGCTTATGAGGTCCTATTTGGGACGAGAATGTGGGTACCTGATCTTGATTGTGAAGGCCCAGTGGCGGATGAAAAACCTTTTGACATCCATAAACGTTTGACTGTTTTACAGGAGGTAGATTAATCCAGGGCACTACAAAGCAATGTCCAGGTGAAACGGACCACCACTGGGGACGTCAAGTCTGTCTAGGCAAGACCTGTCTGGATCCCAAAAGTCATGGACCTGGTCAGAGAAAAAATAGCGGACAAAAAAGAATTTGGGCCATCATACAGAAAGCCTGTACCTGTCCTGGCAGTAGAAGGAACGAGAACTGTACTTCTGCCACCTCTTGCCGGTAAAAAGGAGAAAATATTTGTCTCAATTGACCTAATCAAACCACACTATGTGCCCGATACTGAGTAGTAGGTCGCGTGGACTCCGGAGTAACAGACATCCTCCTCTCGCTACTATACAAGAAGTTCAAACAGAAAGACTCATCACGTTTGAAGAGTCACCTGCACGGAATGATGGACTATGCAACAATGCCATGGAACTCGTTCCTCTTGAAAATCAAATTCAAATTCAAAACCAGAATGAAAGACAAATTTCAGTTCGACCAAACACAGATATCTACATCAACATGCCTCAACAAGAGCAAGCTACAGTTTCCAAAAGAACTGCGGAAATACCGAAAATTGATCGAACTGCATCTGGCTATTTCATTGACTTTGATACTTTTTCATTGGATCCAAGTGAACCTGAAACGAAGACAGCCCAAAAAACTCGCCAGCAACAAATTAAAGATTTTCTGAACTTTCTTAAAAAGACTTACCTGGTATCACCTTAGGTGGAACTCTGGGTAATCACTGGTATACTTTTCTTTCTTTTCTGGATAGGCTTAGTGACTGTCTTTAGAATGCTTATAAGTGGATCTTATCTTCGAGAAAGCTCTGCAGCACAAAAAGTGAATGTGATTCTGAAACCTCATCTGTCATCACATCGTGAAAAAGAGACCTATCATCAGTGAACATTTCAGCAATTCCTATACCTGACAAGGTTGATTACGATATATTTGGCCCAACCGAACTTTTAAAAATACCACATTTATTTAAAATTTCATTAAGCGATATCATTACCTCAAGTACATTTTCTGATGATTGGGATTATGAAACTGTAAATAATATGTTGTCTGATTTAGAAAAATCTGCTGCTTTTTCTAATAATGAAATGTTGGAAGACACAACAGACTTTGAAACAATGTATTACTATCAACATTATGGTCATCATTTTCTGCATAAATCTGCTAATCCCAGAAATGTTTTCACATACCACCAATGGGAGCATTGCCCAACACCGCCGAAAAGCAGTTCAAAAGCATTTGCACAAATGTTTCCATATTTTTCAGGGTTTAACACGTCAGACCCAGCCTCATATTATTATAAGGTTGCACCAACACCAGCACAGAAAAATATGTTGACAAACACCAAACAGATTTATTCGGCTTCCTTAATTGCCCAGTTGTCTGAACAAGGTTTCGACTTATGGAAAGACACCATAGACTTAAAATCTGTCTGGGGTACTAGAGACTGGCAGGTCCAGGGAACAGAGGCACTATTTAGAGCATGCCTTATTCCTCAGCAAATCATGTTTTTGAATGAAATGGTGCAACAACCGTTCTGTCTTGGACTAGCCAAGAACAAAGATTTGAATACACCTCGGATGTCCACACCATCACACACCGAGGGTAACATAACATCACAAGAAGGGATTACGCTAGATAAGATCATGCAATCAATAGAGCAGACC
Organism: Calotriton arnoldi; assembly: GCA_963921515.1. Classification (NCBI taxonomy): domain Eukaryota; kingdom Metazoa; phylum Chordata; class Amphibia; order Caudata; family Salamandridae; genus Calotriton; species Calotriton arnoldi. The sequence goes on along the minus strand of CAWUFW010019016.1, from coordinate 85,527 downwards.
CCAATTGGAAGGGATGGTTGATTTGGCCCACAGACACCAATAGCTGTCAGGAAAGATTCATGGGTAAATCCAAAGGGTTTAGTATCAACAGGCCAGATCCACGCTATGTAGAGAGAGAACACCCAGGGGTAGTGACATCATACAGTGTTGTGAAGTTATGCCGCAATTGGCTAAAGACCTCAACACTTACACATGTGAAACAACACTTATCCTTACTTACAGAGAATGTGGACCTACAGGATTTTTTATTAGGTCCTAGGAAGCCACGTCACAAACGTTTCTATTATGCTGTCTATAATGAGATTTGGAAAATATCACAACAAGAGGCCGCAGAGAGATTACGAGAAATCGATCATATAAACCTAGAGAAAGCTCTAGCAGTGGTTGACAATGGGTTAACTACACTAACCTCCAGGATATATTCACTGGGCAACATTGTATCTTCTGCTATTGATGTACTAGAACAGGATTTGTCCATAATCACAATTGCGTTCTATTATGTTATTAAGTTGGGCGCTGCAATCTTTGCGCGCAGGCTTTGTGCTTTGGTGTTTCATAAACAGCACGTCTCTGTTTTCTTCATACAATCTAACGGAAAAACAGATAAAGATGGCATAAAGGGGAGCAAAGTATACAATGCTGCGTATTGAAAAACTGGACAGATTAGCCTTTACAGTGGCAGAGTCACCGTCCACAGAATGTTTAATCCATGGCCACATAACTCTTCCGGTCACTACTTTTCAATTCCAATATTGCCTTGAACAAAAGCAGGCAGGCAGATATGAAGAAACGGGTAGGAAATTCATCAAGGAATCTTGGGAATTACCGTACAGATTTCGATGCAGGAGTGGGGAAAGAGAAGTGTTTTTGAGCGGTACAAACTGCGAGAATACTTTAAGTGGATCACTCATATGCCAGGATATAATGCTTCATGGGGCCTGTAATGGTTCGGTAGCGAACTTATCCTGTCACTTAAGGGGTGCCCCAGCTGCCGTGATCACTCCAGTGTTCAGGCTACTTTCGAATGGGAGTTACTTGATGCTGAACGATCAAGGTTGCTGTGGGATGCTTCCGGGCATCGCATATCTGGTAACCGTGAGCTCCAGGGTTACTTGCTGTATGCAAGTATTGTTTCCACCAAAACATACAGTCAGGGAGGCGCCATTATGGCCTTCGCTAAATGTTTCATTAATCCGGTTTGATGCTTTGAGCAGAATGAAAGCCATGCTTTTACAGAAATCCGTGCCCTTAACCTCCGCTCGAGAGACTTTTGATCTCCCGATCGCAAGGTCTTCGGCAGAGATACAGGCACTCATACGTACAAACTGCCCCTTCCATTTTGCAGAAATGGTAAATCATATCTTTAACATGTCTGATACGACAGGCATCATTCACCTATTTAAGACCATAGGTTCTGGACTATTAAGCACCTTTCAGACGGTCCTCGGAGTTATACCAAACTTTATACACTCCGGGGCAGATTTACGAGCCCCCTGTGCCACCAGTACATCACTTTTCATGACATACTGGTGGCGGAGGGGGCTGCTCCATATTTACAAGGAGAGGAAAAGCCACCCTGCGTGACTTTTCCTCTCCTTGTAAATACGGCCCCTTCACACGCAGCACTTTGCGGTGAAGGTGCATTCCATGGGTGTTGCTGTGGGTGTTCCCACGCAACACTCATGGAACAAGACACATCTCCAGAATTACGAGAAATCGTAACTCTGGAGATGCGTCTGAAAGCTACACCACCCTAGAGGTGGCGTAGGGAGGCGCACCGAGGAGAAATGTTTTCATTTCTCCTCGTTTTTTCCTCTTTCAATGCGTGATGCATTCTGCAGCACGCATTGAAAGAGGAAAATGGTTGTAGTGATTGTTTTTGTACAGGAAGGTTCCCCTTCCTGCACAAAAACAATCTCCCCACACGCAGGCATCCTTGCACCATGGTGCAAGGGTGCCTGCGCCGGCGCATGGCTGCAGTTTGTGCGCCAGCGCAGGGGGAAGCACAAGGTTGCGACATATTCTTGTAAATATGTCGCATCCCTGTGCTTCAAAACTAACGCAGCGCGGCGCAGCAAAATGACTTGCTGTACCCCGCTGCGTTAGTTCAACGTAAATCTGCCCCTCCGTATTTGGAAGCATTTTTGGAGTACTGCCGCTGATCCTGTTTCTAATAGCAGGTATCCTGATCGTAATTTTTCTGCTACGCAATGGACGTCCCAGTCACAAAGGAGATGGAAACAGTACTCCTGGAGCGAAAATACCGTGATCGCATGGTACAACATCTAGGCACACCTCACCTAAGAGAACTAAGTGCATCTTGGTTCTTGTCATTTAGACCAGTCTGGATGGACTGCATCTTACCTGTCCTCCGATGCCTGTTTTGCGGAGAAGAATGCGTGTTGGATCTCTGTCTAACACTCTTATCATGTGCGCAACCGGATGTTGATGCTTTACTGGACCCGATAACGGCCTATGTTCTTCAGTGTCCCCAGCGTATTCCGATGTTGATGGTGGCATTCCTAGAGCCACCACAGGTAGTATCGGCTCCTGTTGGTATGGACATCGGCTCCTCCTCTAACACCCAGGCCTTGGATGGCGCACAGGCTGCCCCAGCATCTGTTGTGGACAGTACAAAAGATCATCTGTGCTCAATTGACATAATCTGCAAGGTGTTACAGGGACCGTCGTCTGCGGAGGCAGGTAACGAGAATGTTGCGTCTACCAGCCAGGACACATAAACGTTTGACTCATTTGGCCCGTCCTGTGCTGAGAGAAATTCGACTTTTTGAAAAACAAAATGAAAATTGGAACTCCATAACAAAACTGACATTCTTTTGAGCATGCATGGCTTTCAAATGCTTATAGTAGTTCGAACTATACCTACGGACACGTTACAGCTATGGCTTGCGTGACAATTTCCTTTTTAAACTTTTCAAATATTTTTTAGAACTTTTAAACATTGTTTTTAGCAAAACAAGAAACTAATGTTTTTTTAACTTTTTTCTTGCGCACCAGTATCTAGTCAGCCTAGTAGTACGTTTAGAATGTAACTATGTCGTCCATTCGGAAGAGGAGTGGGTGTTATATTCCATATAGGTACCATAATATAGGCCCCGGTAACTTCATTACCCTTCACCTATTTTTTCCCTACATTACACTTATAACGGTTTACAGGGACTGACCTTTTACCTAAATACGACACTGCATTCAGAACACGGGTTTTCCCTAGTTCGAAATCTCATACATTATGCATGAGGATTCTTGGAAGCACACCATCTCCTGTATAATATCTATGTATAAAGTTCATGCCCGACGTCATCCTTAGGCCGACACAGTAATACAGCGAGGTAGGACACCTGGGGAGACCTATGGGTATATATACATCACATCTTGCTAAGATAGATAGAGGAGACCGAGACTTCCCGGCAGACACACTGACCAGAGACGCTGAGGTTCCTGCATGCAGACACTCCAGCTTGCAGTGGTCTAGCATCCCTTGCGGGGTGTCCACCTCGAGACCAGGACGGGGTCCCACAGTCTCTCAATTCAGGTAATGGAGTTGACCTTATCCTAGAGGGATTCTTGGCTTAACACCTACACACATGCTAAGTACACTTAAGTACATCTAGTTAGGGAAGCATCGTAGGAGTACGCATCTTTTTATCATGTGTTTTATATACTCATATGTATCCATGATTATTGTAAGATGGTAGAACTATACCATCCATTTACCTTTATAGTACTATTAATCATTTATATCTTATACTGTCTAACAGTTGTTGCAGCTCATCTACTCTACACCAGAAAACCAACTGTTCAATAAATACTTATTGAAAACGCCCAGCCTGTTTATTCTGTGTATCTCTCTGAGACAGACTAAGTAAGCACGAGTGACTGAGCGAAAAGTAGTATATTGTTTCCACGGTCCTGAGGGATTAGGGTTGTCATGTTCGATGGTTGCCAGGAACTATTCTTTCCTTGGTAAGAGGAGACTCTAGTGGCACTGTGAGCTAGTTGGTACAAAAGGCCAACATACTCGGTGGGGGTGTTCAGAAACAGTCTGACACCAATCCTACAGTGTATGCTGTCCAAACACGCAGATCCTGTATAAATATTATAGGAGCTACACGACAGGGTGGGTAGTACCATTCCCCTCACCCCTCCACATTCTGTTTGGAGTCAGATGCCCACTGGGGACTCAAATTTTGAGAAGATGTCTGGGCTCGTTTGGGAGCTCCACTAGTGCACTGCCTTTTTAGTCTGCAGCCAAGCCACGCCCCTAACAAATCCAATCTTAAGCCCTCTTGGTCGCAGCCGTTCAAAGACCTTGTTGTTAAAGTCTTCCAAGATGTTTGCAGCAGTATGAGATTTCTCCATGGCGAACATGGCTACTGTTGCATGCTTCCGAGCGCCATTAGAAATCTCAGCAGTGCCAACACCTGCAGATATCATTTCTCTAACCCCCACAAACGAGTTCCAGTGTGCAGTGATGCACATGTAATCAGTGACTTGGCTATTGGTCCACATGTCTGTCGTCAGGTGGATAGTGTGAACAGCACTCTGCAGCAAAAAGTGTCCAAGCAATTCCAGCACATTGTGATGTAGCGTTGGAACAGCAACTCTGGCAAAATAGGACCGGCTGGGAAACTTCCATTTCGGGCAGATGGCTGCCACAAATTCTAGAAAATCCACCCCTTCTACAAAAGCAAAAGGGAGGATGTCCAGCGCTAACATTTTAGCCAGCTTCGCGTTCTACAAATGTGCCGTGGGGTGGTTGTTGTTCGTAATGCCCCTCCTGCCTAAACATGCCAGGAATAGTAGCCTGGATTTTTTTCTTTTCTGGTGCCACTGATGCAGGTGACTTCTTGAGAGCAGGCACTGGTAGGCTCAATGTGCGTCTCAGCGGGGCGGTCACTGTACGCTCTTGCCTTTGTGTCTCGACCTGAGTCTTGTGCCATTGCGATGTTGCTGATGTGGTTGACACTACTGCACTGCTGGGGACAGGGCTGATTTGTGTAACGAAAATGTCTTCCTCTTCTTCATCTCCCACCGTGATCGGATCGGATTCCCTGTCGGATGAACTGGCGGTAGGTGAGAGTTGTGACATTTGCCTCTCTGCAGTACCTACTTCTACTGTGGTGGTTGTGGATGTAGGTCACTGCTGGGGCTTTGCAAATATGGCAGCTTGCGGAGGTGGTGGTATCTGTGGTGCTACATCCCTCAGAGCAGGTTGGGATGGGATAAGGTCAATCTCCTCTGACTAACATCCATGATGACTGGCTCATCGTCATCCTCCTCTTCTACATCCAACCGTCTAAGGCTGTCAGGAACCTTCCTTTTCCCTAATCTCTCTTGTCGTATCTCACTCTCAGACTGAGGTGGGATCGAAGTGGAGTCTTGATCATCAGAAGGGCGGCTTGGAGAAGATGGTGGACTAACCTTCCTTTTTCTTGTTGATCTGGAAGACAATGGATCTTCTGAAAGAGTGGCTTCTTCGACTTCCTCAGTATGAAGATCAATCTCCTGAACTGCTCCTACTTCGGGAGGAACTACTATTGTTGGCTGCGACTGTTGTTGTCCACTTATCTGAATTTCCTGCACTGATTGGGTACTACTTTGCGAAAAAGATAAGTCAGTTTCAACGTCACTGCTCGTCAGCATTGCGGTGATTAGACTGGCTGCCTCAGTGACAGACATGAGCTTGGGCTTAGGTTGGGGTGGGTCCGCTAATGCGGGGACGCTGCTCCCAGCTGGCTCCCTGTAGGTTGGTGCAGCAGGCGCATTTTGTTTGTGCCGAAAAAGGTCTGGGGCAACATACCAGTGGTGGTGAGCTCCTTTTTATCACTGGCTACTTTCTTGGTAGCACCTTTCTTTGGAGCCATCTTAAAGCTGTCATTTGGCAGTGGCACTTAGCTTCACAAGCCGAAGAGATGCCTGTGACGTGTGGTCAGTCCAGCATCACGTCGTGGACAGGCCTTCTGTCTGGCAGTACTGTGGGTGATGTTTTGTGCACGTAAAAGCAAACAAGCAAGACGAAGAACATCAGCAAAACGTGGCATTGTTGCAGTTTAATTAGTACAAACAAACAATATCATTTAGTGTGGTCACTAGTTACTTAAGTTATTATAGATAATTCAAAATACAGTGTATCCATTCGTAAAACCACACCAACATAAACGTTCATGGTGTATACTCAGGAAGGATAAGAAAGAGCAACAACAACAACATACAGATGTAACTGTTTGCTTTATGTGCATCACGAGGTGCAGTTGACAAATGACAATGGAATAATCCTTAGACAATTAATGCTGTTGTGCACGTATAGCAGACATGGGTTGATTGATGCCAGATGTTATGAAAATGGGAGAAAAAAATCAACATTAAAAAACATTAAATTACAAAAAATGTAAAGAAAAAAAGAAAAAAGAATTAAAATGTTAAAAAAGTCAAAACAAAAAAAATAAAAGGAAAAAATATAAATAAAAAATGTAAAAAACTAAACTTTAAAAAAAAATAAAAAAAAAATTATAAATAAATTAAAAATAAGTGAAATTATCCTCAAGCGCATAATTTATTAAACCGCTATCTCATTTCTCAACCATCCATGCAAACCTATGGCAAAGGGCCAGACTGGCTGGACGCACAAAATGGCAGCCACCAGCCAGTGCCACATGGTCATCAACAACAACAACACTGAGCAAGAAGGCAACAACGAACAAAGGGGAACAAAGAGAAGACATGCAGGCCTATGGCAAAAGCACATTGGCTGCCTACATTAAATGGCCACCGACCACATGGTGAAACAGCAAGCAAGGAGGCATGGCAACAACATAATGATAGAAGAACAACACATGCAGGCCTATGGCAAAAGCACACTGGCTGGCTACACAAAATGGCCACCAGCCACATGGTCACAACAAGCAGGAGGCCTGGAAAACAAAGAACGGGCGTGGGCAGTGCAGCATTAGTTCTCCTTGACTTATCTGCAGCCTTTGACACGGTCGACCATAACATCTCGGTCGACGGTCTCAGGGCTGTGTGGGTCAGGGACTCAGCACTAAAACTGTAAAGATCCTTTCTATCGGGCAGGAGTCAAACGGTGGCCTTCGGCCCTCACATCTCTGAACAGTTCACACTGCCATGTGGAGTACCACAGGGATCTGCTCGCAGTCCCATATCACTTAATGTACATGTGAAACCCTTGGCAGCGCTGATAAGATCATTTGGACTGGACCTTACCTCCTATGCAGATGATACTCAGATAGTGATAGCAACGTCTTCTCCCCACAACCTGGGGGGTGGAAACTTCCACGACTGCATGAGAGAAACTGGAAAATGGATGGACCAAAACTGTCTGCAGCTTAATTCCCGGAAAGCAGAAGTTATCCTGTTTGGGAACATCCCTACCCTATTGTCCCTTTCCTGGTGGCGCGTGGAAATGGGCCCAATTCCTACTTCAGTCAAAAAAGCTACAAATCTAAGAGTAGTAATGGAAAATAGGCTAACATTTGGACTACCGGTAAAGGCAGTTATATCTTCAGCTTTCTTTATTCTTAGGATACTCAAAAAGATCTTTCCTTACATCCCTTTAAAATCTCAAAAAACTGTAATGTCAGCGTTAGTGTCAGCCAAATTGGATTACTGTAATGCCCTCTTCCTGAAAATGCAGCATCAGCATCTAAATAGGCTTCAGGTAGTACACAATGCAGCATCCAGAACCCTGACACGGACTCCCAAACATTTATCCATCTTGCAGGCTATCATCAAACTCCACTGGCTGCTAGTCAGGCAACGTGTGACATTCAATGCCCTATGCCTGGCACATAAGGCCCTTCATGGCATTGGCCTGGTTTTTCTGCAGCACTCCTAAAAGTGGTACAGACACAGGAGAATTCTTCGATCCATGGGTGCCCACAAACTAGAGATCAACAGATTTAGACTCACAAACTGGGGGGCAAGAAGCTTCGTTACATCAATAGCAAAAGAGTGGAATTTACTTCCTTTCCATATCAGAGCCACATCAAATCTGCTGCTGTTTAGGAAGGCTCTTAAAGCATGGCAATTTGCTAATTAAGGAAGCCATCAGGTACTATATCAGTCTTCACCATGAGCTAGCGCCTTGACACCTATGGGTATTTGTCGCACCTTATAAATATCTATAACATAACAAAACAGAACACATGTGGGTCAATGGACACTGACTAGAAAAATGGTCCATGGCCACATGGCATAGGGAAAAAAGGCAAATGGTGGCCTATGGCAAACACACACACACACACACACTGGCCAGACAAAGGAGGCATGGTAACACAGAGAACACAGAATTAATTCAGCAATGCCAAAAATGAAAATTGACAGGACTAAATTTTTTTACAACAACACACATCTTCCAAAGGCATTACCCCACATATACACTGTTTGCAGGAGAGAAAAAAAGTAAAATACCACAAAAAAACACATTTTGTATTTCAATCCACTGCCATCCATGGCCTAAATTATGTTTAAATTCAACAGACACCACAGAAACAGTTGTTTCATGCACCCATGAAAGCCCATTGGCAGACTAGGCCACATACTGAATTAAAAGATTATTGCAAATTGTTTTTAAAAAAAATTGAGAAAATGTACTGAACTTGTCTACATTTTTCCTTTACAAAATGAGAAAAATTACATGTGAAAAATAACTAAGCCCCTACTGAAACTGCAGGCCACCCCACCACAATAAAGTAAAAAAATCTAATAAAAAAAGAAATAAATCCTGTTGCATGCCCTCTATCAAACAAACAAAACCCTTACACAACAGTTTTTTAACTTACTTGTGAAATCGAAATACAAAGTCCTTAAATCCAATGGTATATATGCAGCAGACACAAAGATAGATCCTTCCAGCTCCAAATACAAATTAAAAATGATCAGGAGATGGACAAAGCACTGGGAGAAGTCTGCTGGACAGGAACAGGAAGTTGGACACTATGGGGCCTTCCTTCCTGTTGGAAAAAAAAGTACAAAAAAAAAAGGACTTGTCGCAGAAAAAAGCAATGCCAACGGTTCTTTTGAGGAGGTTTTTTACTCCAAATCTTCATTTCGGGAAGGTTTTGATGCTTCTCAAGGAGAGGATCACAATGGCAATCACCACTCCTCAATTGCAAATTACTGCTTCAAATACTAAGTCTAGAGGTATTGACATCCTTTGCCTAATGGAACTTAAGAGGCTTATGTACAGCCTTCCTATTTCTGAGCACCATACCAGATGCATATACATATCATCATATTTCAAACAGCTCTTATCATATGCTGACTGAAATCTTATATATGAATGCAGACTTCCTATATCTGGGAGTGCATCATATGTCTAGGTGCCTCCATCTCATGTATAGGAGCAGACACAAGTGGCAAAGTGCAAGCTCATATTCCAGAAACAATGATATATACCCAAATACCACCTTTCTATGCCCACAAATATCCTCATATGTCTACAAACAAACATCGAACACCACGTAAAGCCTCATATGAGATGCAAATACTCCTATGCCAGGTGCCTAGGTTCATCCTCAAAAGCCATTGTGCAGCTTCATATGACTAGGTGTCACCCTCTGTTGCAGTGGAGCACCTTTACAAGTCCAATTGCAGCATCACATAGCAGGTAGACTACATATGTCCATTTAAAGCTGTATATGCTCAAGCATTAGAAAGAGCATGATCAGACATATTATCTCAGATCATGATCTCCCATTTTGTTCCCGGGCACATTGTCAGTCATTCAAGTGCACTGTTGTGCCAACTACAATGCTCATATTTGACCTTTTCTGTATGGCCAGGAAAAGCCGCATGTGCAATTAACAGTCTTAAAGGCCCAGGGCCAGACACACCTTTTGAATAACTGCCCTAATACGCTATGAATGATCCATATATCCAATTACAGACTGCACGTTCTCCAAATGCCTGGACTATCTTTGGTGCATTACCTAAATATCAGTGATGCCTGGGACACATTAGTAGACATGTACACTCCAAAGACTGAGAATATATGTTCATCTCCACAGCACTGCTACCCTTCTAAAACCACAAACACATTATAACTCACTAAACCAGTGCTGCTTTAACAGGTGACAGCACATACTACCTGAGAGGATACATGTTAGCAATCATCATGGACAAAACACCTTGACCAGATAGAATGTACAAGCAAACAGAAAGCAGATGGGTTACCTCATGGCTATGGTCATGACCATCATGATCCACAAATTGCTATTGTGGCTTCTGTGTTAATCTGGAATGACACTAGTATATAACCCATACATTTTGAGTTACACCATACTTGAATTCTGGTATTCCAAAGTATTGTTTGCTGTATATGCTAATGGCATATTGATCAAAATTGTTAAAGGCATATTGATCAAAATTGGTGACGTAAAATAAACAATTGTAGTTTCACTACACATTTCACCACTGTGGCATTCTATGGAGTACAGCGTGGAATGCCGTTTCTATGGAATACAGAGTAGAACGCCATAGCAGAGAGATGTGTAAAGGCACGGCAACATGCAAAGATGGGTCAAGGTCCATGATCTCCTGAAGAAGGGACTTACCCAAAACACAAATTATATTGATCTGTATGCATCCATTTAAGGAAGGACATTTGAATATTAAGAATTTGGCAAACACAAGGAGATAATGGACGGAGCGCTGAAACTTTTCAGACACTCAACCCCAGTCACAGATCTGGGTTGAATCCATCATCATTCTTTAGCTCACTTTGCCACCCCAGTTCAGACACAGCTATATGCAAATCAGTCTTGACCCTGTGCCTCATGGGAACAGTTCAGCCCGAATTGCCAAGCCATGTCTTCCCTGGACCGGAAACAAGCATCCTGGGACCGGTTTCGGGCTAACAGCCCTCATCAGTCACGCTAGCTTGAATCCAGTGGCAAAGTGAGCAAGGGACCCACGTCTGGGCATACCCTGCCAACTTAGGGCGAACAAAGCAAACACAAGGAGATGATGGACGGAGCGCTGAAACTTTTCAGACACTCACCCCCAGTCACAGATCTGTGTTGAATCCATCATCATTCTTTAGCTCACTTCACCACCCCAGTTCAGACACAGCTATATGCAAATCAGTCTTGACCCTGTGCCTCATGGGAACAGTCCAGCCCGAACTGCCAAGCCATGTCTTGCCTGGACCGGAAATGAGCATCCTGGGACCGGTTTCGGGCTAACAGCCCTCATCAGCCAGGCTAGCTTGAATCCAGTGGCAAAGTGAGCAAGGGACCCACGTCTGGGCATACCCTGCCAACTTAGGGCGAACAAAGCAAACACAAGGAGATGATGGACAGAGCGCTGAAACTTTTCAGACACTCACCCCCAGTCACAGATCTGGGACCGGTTTCAGGCTAACAGCCCTCATTAGCCAGGCTAGCTTGAATCCAATGGCAAAGTTCTGCATTCTGTCCATCAATTGTTCTTTTTGCATTTGTCACCCCGAGCGGGACAGGTATGCCCAGACGTGGGTCCCATGCTCTCCATGCCACTGGAGTCAAGCTATCCTGGCTGATGAGGGCTGAAAGCCCGAAACCGGTCCTAGGATGTTTGTTTCCAGGCCAGGGAGGACCTGGCCTGGCAGCTCAGGCTGGACTGTTCCCATTGGGTGCAGGGTCAAGACTGATTTGCATATGGCTGGGTCCAAACTGGAATGGCATGGTGAGTCAAGGCAGAACAACTCTATATGTCAGACTCTAAAACAAGCACTTCAATCGCTAAACCTGGAAGAAGCCTGGTACACACCAATGTCATACCTCGCTTTTAAACAAATCACTAATAAGGCAACTAAACGAGCATGTGGTAATGGAGCAGAGTCGTTATTACATCTATCATGCATCTGCCCAGCTCTACACAATTCAAGGAAGATCCTTTTGAGGCCAATTCTAAGAGAAACACAAATTAGGACCTGCAGAGCGGCCGTGATAAAATGCCTCTGCGGTTCCTCGGTCCAACTGTCCTGTAAGACAATCAAATTCCTGACATTAGCAGCCCAAGAACTGGAAAAGTAGGATGCAGTGAAACAGGAACCGGGAAAGACGGACAAGTAGCAGCCGGCCTCAGTCCTTCCTTAACGCTCTTTGCACTTTCCACCTCTCTCTTTCCCATTTATCTTAAGTATTTTATTAGAGATCGGAGGGACAGACATGCTTACATCAGCATAAGATCCAATAAGTTTGGCACTTTGCCTCTTTTTCCTTTTTCTGTGAGCTTTTTAAACTGAAAGAAGGTATAACATGTTTATATTTCACATTAAAAAAAAGGAAGGTTTTTGCCCTTTACCCTCATTTACATTTCCTTTCTAGCATAAGCATATCCTGCGAATAGAGGGTATAGTAATGTTTACATCAATTCTAAAAAGAAGTGTGGTCAAAGCAGCGCGCTACAACAGTTGTACTTTGGCACTAATCTTATCGTGTGAGGGCCTTTGTCTCCTTTTTCCGTCTCAAACTGATTTACTGCTGTTATTAATTTATAATGTACATCTGTGTAATGTTGTTTATATTATGGTGGTATGTTCCACCCTTTTATGATTTTAACAAGTCAAATAAAAGTATTATATCATGGTGAGCAAAAAAACGATGGATTTAGGCCCAGATATCTGTACTGGGGTGAATGTATGACATTGTTCTGCATTCTGTCCATCAATTGTTCTTTTTGCATTTGTCACCCCGAGTGGGACGGGTATGCCCAGACGTGGGTCCCGTGCTCTCCAGTCCACTGGAGTCAAGCTATCCTGGCTGATGAGGGCTGAAAGCCCGAAACCGGTCCTAGGATGTTTGTTTCCAGTCCAGGGAGGATCTGGCCTGGCAGTTCGGGCTGGACTGTTCCCATTGGGTGCAGGGTCAATACTGATTTGCATTTGGTTGGGTCCAAAAAGGAATAGCATGGTGAGCAAAAAAACGATGGATTTAGGCCCAGATCTCTGTACTGGGGTGAATGTATGACTTTGTTTTGCATTCTGTCCATCAATTGTACTTTTTGCGTTTGTCACCCCGAGTGGGACGGGTATGCCCAGACGTGGGTCCCATGCTCTCCATGCCACTGGAGTCAAGCTATTCTGGCTGATGAGGGCTGAAAGCCCAAAACCGGTCCTAGGATGTTTGTTTCCAGTCCAGGGAGGACCTGGCCTGGCAGTTCGGGCTGGACTGTTTCCATTGGGTGCAGGGTCAAGACTGATTTGCATATGGCTGGGTCCAAACTGGAATGGCATGGCGAGCAAAAAAACGATGGATTTAGGCCCAGATCTCTGTACTGGGGTGAATGTATAACATTGTTCTGCATTCTGTCCATCAATTGTTCTTTTTGCGTTTGTCACCCCGAGTGGGACGGGTATGCCCAGACGTGGGTCCCGTGTTCTCCATGCCACTGGAGTCAAGCTATCCTGGCTGATGAGAGCTGAAAGCCCGAAACCGATCCTAGGATGTTTGTTTCCAGTCCAGGGAGGACCTGGCCTGTTCCCATTGGGTGCAGGGTCAAGACTGATTTGCATATGGCTGGGTCCAAACTGGAATGGCATGGTGAGCAAAAAAACGATGGATTTAGGCCCAGATCTCTGTACTGGGGTGAATGTATGACATTGTTCTGCATTCTGTCCATCAATTGTTCTTTTTGAGTGAGGGACTATAGGCAGACTCAAGCCTGCAACATGGAATCAGACTAGTCGTAGCTGCCAACAGTCTTAATTAAACATACAGAAAAATGACCCCTTGCCTTGCATATGCTTAGCCATTCCAATCTGTACATTGGCTTATAAATATGCTCCTGGAATGTAAGAGGCTTGAGTAGCTTAGTTGATGACATTGGAGTGGTCTTGTACTGGGAAAAATGTAAAGTATACATTCTGCAGGAAACATGGAGCACCACCTCAATCCCTCTGATTGAGTGCTTGGAGTTCCGCTCATCCCCAATTAAAACTAATGCTAAAAGCAGACCTATAGGCAGCCTGGCCATTGGATTGCCTCAGACCTGGATTTCGGAAAAGAAGATATCGCCCTACACCAACCATAGATCATGGCCGTACTAGCACCCCTTATATTAAAAAAATAAAAAATATCTATATTCATCCACACCCCTACTCAAAACCAGAGATCATACCCAAGCTGGAGTCAATAATAGCAGACATAAGCCAAAAGTACGTGAGGCGCAAATCTACTCATTGACAGCCACGGAGACAAGACCATACAGCTCCAAGATGACCTCTGGCAGATCCCCCACAAGTGATTCCCTCAACGAAAAGACGTGATAGTCAGATCACTGAATGGAAGAGCAAGTGAGGACTAGCCTCCGGCATCGACTTACACTGCCCTGAAACCTTGCCCGATCATAGATAACACCTTTATGACCCTTTACATGTTTGGATATTTGGAGCGCTTCTAGATTGATGTTCGCCCAGAAAGCGACCATAAACCACAAACCCTGCAATTAAGCAATATGTGCCTGTTGCTAACAAAAAGCCCTGATACAGGTAGTGTATAACCAACCACTAGCCTAAATACTACAATGGAAAGGCGTCTCAGCAAAGCGCTATGAGGAGCACTGACGACAAACCATAGAAAATGTGGCTTTAGGTAGTCTGAACCCGAGTACAGCCTGGGAATTGGTAGCCAAAAACCTGATTGAGGAGTTTTCCTTTCAGTCTCAGAGAGCATGCTCTCTCATACGAAATAGAATATCCTGCCACAGGCTCCCGCCACATATAAGGGCCATTAAAAAGGGATCATGAAAACTGTTTAAAACCCTTAAAAGTAACCCTACTGAGACAGATTTATAAATGAAAATTATAGCCATCCAGAAGCTATAACAGAAATAAATATGGGCACTCAGACGAGCTGCCCATGACAACTACTAGGCGACCCTCCTTTTAGCTACTAAATGAACAAGAATGAAACAGATTTGGGAGATCATGAACAATAGCCAACAAGATCTCCCATTGCCAAACGCTGCAAACATAGCAGCTAACCAATGGGAAGAATATATCATGATGGACCAAAGATCTCATGCAATAGCTTACAAAAACTGTCCGTAGCAGGAATCTCAGAGTTTGAAACTTCTGCAGAAATGGTACATTCAACCTGCAAAGCAAAAATGTCATGGTTGCAGGAATCCTTGGGGCTGAAACTGGCATAGAAATGGAACTTCTAAATCAGCGTAGCTCAGAACTCTGCTCACCCTCAATCCATAGAATTTGCAATTTACTCCTGCAAACAGGCCATTGATGTATGGCAGAGGAGAAGGGTCATGGGCCAAATGGCCAACCACAACACCTGTTTAAAGATACCACGGAATATTGTGCATCCATACTAACACCTTTATTTAATCAGTGCATCACCACTGAACAAATTCCGAAATCGTGGAGTGGGGTGATAATTCACCCCATATATAAAGGAGGGAAAAACCTCAGACCAGGGAAATTATCGACATATCTCTCTGAATGACATTGAGCTCATATACTATGCAGGACTCCTATTAGGAGAATTGGGGTCGTAGACAGATGGAGATTGTAATGACCCCTCCCACCAAACAGGGTTCAGAAAGGTGTTTGGAACCACAGTGAATCTTCTTGTACTGGCATCACTTATGGACAAAACAATTTTAAAAAATCCTTGCTATATTCATGTTTTGTGGACTTCGGAGCGTATTTTGATTCAGTTCCAGGCAACATATTATGACAAAAGCTTGCAGCAAGGAATGTCCAGCCCTATTTACTAAAAAGCCTTGTCACCCTTTACTCGAACAACTACACCTGGCTTTAAGGATTTTAAGGAAAAATTAGGTACGGCTCATCCCGGTTACGAAAAATTCGTCAGGGCTCAAACAAGGCCTTATCTTTGCTCCCCTACTCTTTAATATATTTTTGTTGGCTCTCTGTACAGCCCATGGCAAAGTGAATGCACATGCCCCCAAACTGGGAGACAAATCAACCTGCTGCCTCTTTCATGCAGATGATACCCTCTATTTTCCTAGACCGTAATGGGGCTACAGCAGCTTCTGGACGTACTACACACCTACACAAACCAAAATGGGCTCTCCATTAACCTCCAGAAAATGAGGATCAGGATTAAAGGCAGAAAGAAAAATAAACCAGGCAGATGGCACTTGAAAGGCCTCGAAGTCATCACTACTGTGGAATATAAGTACTTGGGCCTGATCATGGATAACCATGGTACCATTCAATCTCACAAGGAGGCCATAAAATCAAAAGCAGCCACCCTACTACATGCATTTCTGACGCTCTCTAAAAAGCTCTAGGGATCTTCTCTTGACCCTCTAATGAAGGAGATTCATGCTAAGTTACTGCCCACTATAGCTTATATATGAGAGGTCATGTATGAAAGAGGCTCCCAACTGCTGGACAAATTAGTAGTGAGCACTTATGAAAGGGTTTTCCATCTACCAAACCATGCTTCTCCAGCACAAACCCAGTTAGAATTCGGCCTGTACAGTCAAGTCTTGGAAAGACATACTACCTTTTTCAAAATATGCTTTAAGTTACACACTTCAGCCCCCGACACATTGGAAAACTATGGCTAGAGATATCTAAAATGATCAGCCACTCTGCTGTTATGAACCCCAATGTACCCCAATATAGGCCTAGGTAGATACACAAGCTTTTACCTATATTTGCCCTACCTTGTTCTACATAACGGTTTGGTGCTGAGCTTTTCCCTAGTTATGTGCCGAATAAATGCGTAAGGTTTTCTTCGGAAAGCCAGCCTCATTTATTATGCATGAGGATTCTTAGTATCACAGCAGGATTACCATCTCCTGTATAATAACTCTGTATAAGGGGCATCACTATCGTCATCCTTGAACGACAGACCCACAGTACCATTTTAGGTAGATTCCCTGAGGGTACCGCTTGGGTATATAAGCACCACATCTTTGCTGGGTAAGCTAGAAGAGAAGCTTCCATGATGAAACGAGACGCTGAAGTCCTGCACGCAGTTCCAGCATGCAGTGGTCTGACAACCCTCGTGGGGTGTCCTACTCGATACCAAAGGTGGGTCCTTCATTCTCTCCTATCAGGTAATGGGGCTGGCTCTTTCCTAGGGGGATTCTTGGCTTTACACCCATATACATGCTAGGTACACTTAGGTGGGGTTAGCATCTTAGGAGTATGCCTAATCACTGACATGTATCGATATGCCCACATATATTCACTGTTTTAGCACCATGGTAGGATTCTACCTTTTACTTGCTATATTGGTGCTTGTAATCTTATACATATGTGTCTGTCTAATGATTGCCGCGGCAAATACGTTTTACACTAGAATGATGCTGGTTCAATAAATACTTATTGAAAACGTCCCCATCGTCTGATTCTGTGTGTCTCTCTGAGAATAAGTAAGCACGAGTGACTGAGCAAAAAGTACTGCAGTGGCGTAGTGAGCACGGGACCCACGTCTGGGCATACCCTTCCCACTTAGGGTGAAATGCAAAACACACAAGATGATGGACGGAATGTTGCATATTGGCAAACATTCACCCCCAGTCACAGATCTGGGTTTAATCCATCGTTATTTTGCTTCACCACGCCACCACGCCACCCCAGTTCAGACATAGCCAGATCTGTGACTGGGGGTGAATGTTTGCCAATGTGCAGCATTCCGTCCATCATCTTGTGTGTTTTGCATTTCGCCCTAAGTGGGAAGGGTATGCCCAGACGTGGGTCCCGTGCTCACTACACCACTGGAGTCAAGCTATCCTGGCTGATGAAGGCTGATAGCCTGAAACCGGTCCTAGGATGCTTGATTCAGCTCCAGGGAAGACATGGCTTGGCAGTTCGGTCTGGACTGTTCCCATGAGGAACAGGGTCAAGACTGATTTGCATATGGCTATGTCTGAACTGGGGTGGCGTGGTGAAGCAAAATAACGATGGATTAAACCCAGATCTGTGACTGGGGGTGAATGTTTGCCAATGTGCAGCATTCCGTCCATCATCTTGTGTGTTTTGCGTATATTAAGAAACTTGACAGGTATCAGGATACTGATACGCGTTCCTCTCATTTCTTTCAGGGTTCATCCAAAAACTCTGAGAGGGAAGGACGGTCAGAACACAGGTCAGAAGTGCGAGCAAAGCCAAGAGACACACATCGCTCATCAGAATACAATATAAAAAAAGAAGATAAACTTAAAACTAAACCTCAGTTTAAAAAGAAGAAAGTAGTCGGACTTAAAATAAGAGATGCCCAGGCTACTGAGGACTCTGCTTCTGAACGGGGAATGGGCTCTGACGATGCCAGACAGCGCAGCAGAAGTAACCATAGCTCTCCAGAACCTGATGGAATTTCTGGTGACAGTAGCATTGAATGAACATATCATGGGGAAAACCCTGATACAAGGGTAAGCCTTCCACATTGTCTTTACGAAATTACACTCCAAATGGAGGGAACATACCCAGGAAAGTGAAAGGTCTCTTTTGGGAGAACCTGGCATACGGTCACGACATTTTCTTAGCTGAAAGAGATTGACTGCCTGAGATAGTTATGGAGTGCCCAATGGGAGAAGATATAACTTTACCAAGGTGAGCATTGTAAATGCAAAAGCACTGCATCCACGATGGATATAATGGGCTACTTCTCTCAGTGCAACAGATGTATAATATACATTTTATCCTACACTAAAAACGCAAGCATTTCTGCAGTACGCACATGAATAACCTCTCCCGAATGAAATAATGCCCCTGGATCGGTAGGAATATATCATTTACACAGACGGATCTGACCAGCCTGCCATAGATAGTAAACAGCAATATTGCGTGGCATGTGCGATTGTGAAGGGACGTATACAGAATAGCAAGTTCCGTCCTAGTAATACACAGACGCAGTCTCTAGGAGATTGCGCGGCACAGCTGTCAGAACTAAAAGCCCTGATAATGGCACTAAAAAATACGGATCGGGATTTCCCCACACTTATTGTGTGCGATTCGTTTTATTGTGTCCAGTATACAACCAATATCTTCATTATTGGGGCCAGAATAAGTTTAGAGATTCCAGATGTTTCACAATAAAGCACAAGTTGCTTTGGGATCAAGTGGCAGAACTGAAAAAAGGTGTGCCACTGGCTCACCTAATTCATACGTTGAGTCATCAGCGTGTTGGTGTGCATGTTGAAGGGAATTCATTGGCTGACGAAGCTGCCAAGGCAACAGTGCGAACTGCTGCCGTTGCTGCAATCACTCGTTCTAGTACGGGAATAGACGGACAAATCATGGTAGCTGTCAACGCTGTGCGTAACAACAGCTCAGCCTTGCCAAAAGGCTTTCCACTCAAGTTTTCCTTAAACTAGATGCCCAAAACATTCCATGTGCTCAAATTCCAGGAGTGGGGGATAGAGTAATAGCAAACATGGATCGCAGAGTAGGTTTAATTCTAGCTGCTCACGAGGGTCTGGGTTCAGCACACGCAGTCATTACTGCAACAGTTTCACTGCTAAAACAACGTTATTGGTGACCAGGTCTTACCAAACAGACAAAAGGCTTTGTCCTTAAGTGCAACATCTGTCAGCAGATGAAGGGTTCCACCGTAGCATGTCCACTGCAAACACCATTACTGATATCAGACAGACCTCACGCATGTGTCTGCTTGGACCACTGTGGTCCTTTACAATTTTGACAGGGCCTACAGGTATATCCTGGTGGCAGTGGATTCATGCTCTAGATTCCTGTGGGTTTGGCCACAGCGCTCGGCTGAAGCTCGAACTGTTGTAAAGGATTTGGGAGTCTTTATAGGCACATATGCAATTGGCACATTACACTCTGACCGTGGCCCTGCATTTAGCTCACGGGCTTACAAAGAAGCCATGGGAAGTTTGGGTGTGGTCTTGTGGTACTCCTCTCCATATCATCCCAAGGGAAATTCGATTGTGGAGAGGAAAAACGGAGACTTAAAGCAATCCTTAACAGCAAGAGTATTAGGCTCGGGTGGCAGTTGGGTCAATCACCTATATGGGGTCCAGAGGGCACTTAATAACATGTCAAGAAGTTCTCTAGGGGGCCGTACTCCATATGAGGTCCTATTTGGGACTAGGATGTGGGTACCCGACCTCGATTGTGGCAGCACAGTGGCGGATGAGAACAAATTTGACATCAATGATCGTTTGGCTGTTTTACAGGAACTCAATGAATTCCGGGCATTACAAAGCAGCGTCCAAGTAAAACGCACTGCCACTGGGGAAGTGAAAGTTGTTCTGGCAAGACCTGCCTGGATCCCGACTGTTGGGGATCTGGTCAGAGAAAAAATAGTGGATAAGAAAGAATTTGGGCCATCTTACAGATTGCCTGTACCTGTCCTGGCCGTCGAAGGTACAAGAACTGTACTTCTTCCGCCTTTTGCCGGCAAGAAAGAAAAGAGATTTGTCTCAATTGATCTGATTAAACCACACCATGTGGCCAATACTGAATAGTAGGCCTCATGGGCTTCTGGGTAGCCGTCGATCTCCTCTCACTACCATACAGGAAGTTCAGACAAAAAGATTAATATCGTTTGAAGATTCTACTCTCCGACGTGAAGGAGTTACCAATAATGGAATGGGACTTGTGCCTGTTGAAATTGAACAGCAACAAAGTACAGGTGAAACACAGATTTCAATTCGGCCTCCTACCGCAATCTATGTAAATGTGTCTCAAAATGAGTCATCTGCCAGTTCTATAAAACCTGCTAAGCTACCAAAGATAGATCGAACTGGATCTGGCTACTTTATCGATTTTGATATCTTTTCTCTGGATCCAAGTGAACCTGAGTCACCTCCAGCTCCTGTTTCCCACAAACAAAAAATATGCGATTTCTACCTTTGGCTGAAAAAGACTTACTTTGTTACACCCTGGCTACAGCTCTGGATTACAATTGGTCTTCTCTTCCTAGTTCTTTTGATTGGTTTTGTGACTGTCTTTTTCCTACTTTTGAGACACTATCTCCCAGAACGCTCCTCAGTCCAACATGTGAACATGGTTCTGAAACCACATACATCATCACACAGTGAACAGAGAGGCCTGTCATTAGTGAACATCACAGCAGTTCCGGTTCCAAAAGGAATAGTATGGGACAGGGTTGCATAGGATGTATTTGGTCCTACTAAACTTTTGAAAATACTGCACTTATTTAAAATTTCTTTAAGTGATATCATCACCTCCAGTACCTTCTCTGATGATTGGGAAATTGAAACTGTAAATACTATGCTGTCTGATTCAGAACAATCTGCTGCATTTTCGAATAATGAGTTGTATGATGATACATCTGATTTTGACACCATGTACTGTTATCAACACTATGGTCATCATGTTTTACACAAAACCAGTATCCCATGTAATGTTTTTGCTTGCCATCAATGGGAACATTGCCCAACACCACCAAAGGGTAGTTCACAAACGTTCGCACAAAAAGTTTGCTTATTTTTCTGGGTTTAACACTTCAGACCCGACATCTTATTATTATAAGCTTGCACCTACATCTGCAAAGAAGAATATGCTCATTAACACGAAACAGATATATTCTGCTTCCTTTATTTCCCAGCTGTCTTTACAGGGTTTCGATATTTAGAGGGACACAATAGACACAAAATCTGTCTGGGGAATAAAGATTGGTAGGCTTTAGAGCATGCCTCATACCACAGCAAATTATTTTCCTGAACAATACAGTGCAACTAACTTCCTGTCTTGGGTTAGCCAAGATTAAGGACCTGAACACACCATGGATTCCCTCGCTTTCATACTTTGAGGGATGGCAGACCAATACACAACTTAGTGAGGATACACTAGAAAACACAATACATGATGGCTCATACAATTAATTCGACCCCAATTGGAAGGGATGGCTGGTTTAGCCTATCGGCACAAACAGGTGTCAGTTAAGATTCAGGGGTACCACCGAAGGGTTTAGTATCCATAGCATTCAATTGTTTGGAAGTAGCCAAACCCAAACAAGTTGTTTGATATATAGTACTATTTAAAAATATTATTTGGATGGGGATGAGGCAAGCACGGTGCAAAGCTTCTGTTCCGCGTACCTGCCAAGATTTAGTGCCCCAAATAGATTTCAAGTCAATGGTGTTTTTCCAGTGCTCATAGCCACCTACAGCTAATGCATCTAGAAAGGATCTGGAATATAGCAATTTGGTGTGTGTCAACATTTCCTTTGGATTTGAAGAAATGTTCAATTTAAAATAATAGGACCCTGGGTTAGATCTGTCAAAGTCTGTAAAGTAGGTAAATTTATTTATCAGTGTTCGAGAGCTACCTTGCAGAGGGGTTGGGCAATGTTCCCATTGGGTGTAATTGAAACTACCTCGAATTGTACTGGGTTTATGCAGAAAATGGTTGCCGTAATGCTGGTAACAATACAAATCGGCATAATTAGCAGAATTTAAGTACAAATCCTCAGCATTAAAAGCAGCATAATATTTCAAATCAGAAAATAACGATTCAATGGCATGCACATCCCAATCATCTGAATGAATATTCCTTTTTACCACATCACCCATGGAAACACGAAGCACATTAGTGACATTAATAATTTCTGTCGGTCCATGGATTTGGAAATTCACTGCATCCCACACGATGCCATCTGCAACTGGAAAGGCGGAAATGTTCACAAATGTGTGGTCACGTTTCATGATGTGAGAAGAAGAATGCGGAGGCAAAGTTCCAGCCACAGAGTTCACTGCAGAGGGTTCTGGCAAATAGTGACCGTTAATGAGCAAGAAAAAAACTGTCACAAAGCCAATGGACATAAACAGGAAAATCAGGAATAGCACAAACCAGATGTATGTCCATGGAGGGACCAAAAAATTGTCTCTGAACCAGGATACAAAAATACTGAATTTGGTCGGGATAAGTGATGAGGTGGAAGACGAATCAAAGGAAAAACGATTTGGGTTCAGTGGTGTTGTAGGCAAATGAGCCACTGACTCACTTGCGGGGAAAGTATACTCGGTTTCCTCATTGCAGGAGGAAGCCGGAAGGTTGAGCAGGCGATCTGGCAAATCGACCATCTCAATGGCAACATCAGCGCCTGTGGAGACTGGAGGGCCACGAACAGGATTTCTTGAAATTGCTGGATATGATACCGCAGGTGTTACACTATTCAGGATTGGCCAGATGTTGTATTTTGACATTGTCCACTGAGATGTATCTGTTGTCTTGCCAGGAAGCGGTGGTAAGATGACTGTACGAGTACCCTTCAAGCCAAGAACTGGAACCGGTGCACGATAAGAGGGGCGAAATTCTTTTTTGTTCTCCACCTTCTCTCGGACAAGATCTCCAATCTTCGGAAGCCAGCCGGCAACCGGAATCTGCAACGCAGCATCAGTGGCTGACGGTAAGTGTTCGTTTGCAAGTCTGTCACGGGCCTCTTGTAAGTCATACAACATAGTAGAATGATTATCTACGTCAAAGATTGCGGCATTCGCCGCCAAGGCTAGACCATCAAGATCTGGCACAAACATCTGTATGCCAAAGAGCATTTCGTATGGGGGACCGCCCACCCAGAGATCTTCTAGGGAGATTATTAAGTGCACGTTGCACGCCATACAAGTGGGCCAGCCAGTTCCTGCCAGTACCTAAGACTCTAGCTGTCAAGGATTGCTTTAAGTCACGGTTCATTCGCTCCACAATTGAGTTGCCCTCAGGCCTGTATGGAGATGAAAATTGCACCAGCACCCCCATTGACCTCATTGCGTCCTTGTACGCCTTAGAGACAACCGCTGGACCTTGGTCGGAATGGAAGGTGCCACAGGCAAACATTCCCACAAAGACACACAAATCCCTGATGACATTTCGAGCGTCAGCACTGCGTTGTGGCCAAACCCAGTTGAAACGTGTGCACGAATCAACTGCAACTAAGATATATTTATATGCAGTATCAGAAGAAAAAGGACCGCAGTGATCAAGGTATACACAACCAAAAGGTTTATTAGAAATGCAGAGCTGTGTTTGTGGCAGACGTGTAACCGTAGATGGCTTAATTTGCTGAGAAATGTCACAAGAAAGGACATAAGTACGGGTATGTTTATACAAACCACACCACCAGTAATGCTGCTGCAAGAGTGAAACAGTTGCAGACACGCCAGCATGGGCCGAAGCCAAGCCTTCGTGTGCGGCTGTTATCAAAGACTGTCTGCGGTCCGCGTTGGGAATCAGCCGATCACCAACGTCTGGAATTCTTACATAAGGAACATGGTCGGGACTTAAGTGATAAGAGTACTTGGAAGGGAAACCCTTGGGTAATTAGAGCCTTCCTTGGTTGCAGCAATAGCTGCCAAAATCTCATTATCTAGTTTTGTCATGGATCTTGTAACGGCTGCTACTGAGCACGTGGCCACTGCTGATTTGGCAGCTTCATCTGCCAAACTGTTACCAACCGCATGTGCGCCCAGCCGCCCACACGCTGGTGGCCAAGAGTGTGAATCACCTGCGTGAGAGGCAGACGTTGTTTAAGATCTGCCACTCGAACCTAAAGCATTTTATGCTTAATTGCGCTGCCCTTAGAATCTCTATAGTCGTTTTGAGACCAAAAGAATAAGTTGTCATTAAAAGCCTGGGCACAGTAGTAAGAATCGCATACAATAAGTGTAGTCACATCCGGATCTGCAAACTCAAGTGCGAGCACCAAAGCACGCAGCTCGGCCAATTGTGCGGTACTGTCTCCCAGTGCCTGCGTGTGCACAACACTCGATTTGAACTCACCGTTCACCATGTGACCTGCCACAATAGAACATGCTGCTGAGTACGCATGCTTAGAACCCGTGGCCGGTTGCGCTGAACCATCGGTGTAAATGATAAATTTGTACTCCTCAAGCGGCAGTTAAGACAGAAGAGGAGGATGAACAAATTCATACTGAAAGAACTCCTGTGTCTGAAGGGAGGAATCAAAGATAAAGGTGACATCCGGAGATGTCAAAGAAGTAGCCCATTGTATCCAACGGGGGTGCAAAGCCTTAGAGTTTGGTACACTTGCCTTTGTCACTGCCTCCAGGGCAGGATAGGGTGTGACAACCAAGATGCGTTTTCCCTGTGCCAGTGCGCGTTCCTTAAGAATCGCCATTTGCACTGCAGTCAAAACTTTCTCCACAGTTGAAAAGCGCAACTCGGCAGAAGTGTAAAGATGTGACTTGTAGGCAATAGGTACTGTGTCACCTTCGTTAAATGTCAAGTAAGTGAAACCCACTGCCCCTGGCACTATTCTGATCACCAGGTTCGTGTGGTTATCACGTGTCAACAAGAACTTAGATTCTAGTAGATCAGACTGCAAAGATTGCAGAATAAGCGAATGTTCCGGATGCCAGCATGACTTTGAAAAGGTAGGTTGTATCAGGGCATAGAGAGGCTTGATACGCTGGGCATATTCGGGAATATAAGAGCGCCCGAAGTTCAAAAATCCCAGCAAAGACTGAAGTTTTTTCAGGGTTTTGGAGGGCGCAAAAGTGCGCACTTCTCCAGGAAGTGGGGAGCTAAGCCCCTACCTTCATTGTTGAGCTCATAGCCTAAAAACAACACAGTATATTCTGCGATGTGAGATTTGGCAAAATTAAATTTGTATCCTAAGACCGCGAACTCAAGAATAATGTGGTCTACTCGTGTAAGATGCAGCCATAGTTCGTCGTCTGTCAGATATATATCATCCACGTACGAATAAGCATCTGGGTCTATGCTGTCCAACAAAGAGACAACACGGGCGGCAAAGATCCCCGGGCTGTTCTTGTAGCCCATTGGCAAATGCCGGAATTATAATTATTTTCCACCGGAAGTGAACGCGGTCCATTGACTGCAGTCCGGGGACAAATTGTGAGTGTAAAAACCATTGGAAAGGTCAAGTGTCGTTTTATATTTTTTACGAACAAGACTGTCTACGAGCGCAGAACTATGGGTATTCTGTACCGCAAAGGTTCGACAATGGGAGTTCAAATGCCGGCAGTCCAATACCAAGCGGTAAGACCCATCGGGTTTAGAAACCGCGAAAAGGGGATTATTCATTGGTGACACGCATGTCTCAATTACTCCTTGATATTCTAACTGTGTTAGAATGTCGGAAACGGGACCCTTAGTTTCCCGCCGGAGGGGATATTGGGCTTGAGGCTGTGGCAGGGACCGCAATGGTATATCATGGGGGGGAGAATCCTCATCCCAACCTACGTGATTACGGTACAGTGCCGGGGCCTGGGCCACAGCCTATTCAGCTGCGAGAGCCTCCGCTTTGTCCTTGGGGACGTGACGAGAAAAGCTCGGAAGGATTACTTCCTCCCGTCTCGGAGCAGCAAGTATGAATGGGGGCGGCCAATCTGCTTCCGCCAACAAAATGTCGTAAGAAGAAGTCAGATTCTCCCAAAAAATCCCTTTAATAACATGCTCAATGTCACCTTCAATTTGAAGGACAATATTAAATGGTCTGTCAGAGGGTGCCACTCGGGTGTCAGCTGTCTCAACAGTAATGAAAGTGTCAGTTGCTGTCGCCTCCACATGAGGACGTAGTGCCTCCCGCACTATGGTAACTTCCGCGGCACTGTCTAGCAGTGTCACTGCCCACGTCCAATTCAGGAGTCTCATTCTCACCGTCTGTGGCATATCTCGCTGTTAAAGCGGCAACTTTTTTCTTCTGAAACTGTGGGCGAGGACGGGGAAATTCTTCTTGTTTCCCTCTGCCAGGTTGTCGAGGTTGGTCTCGTCCCTGTGGGGCGTCACGACCCCTGCCTCTTTCCTGGCGATCTCCTCCACCAGCCTGTGAGGTCGATGGTGCCTGCAAGGAACGAGGAGAATGCTGGTCAGGGACCTGAAATCTATCAGGAGACTTAATTCTCGCTCGGTCGCGCAAATCATAAGTGCGTTCAGAACATACGGAAACCGGTGACGCAGCACGCGACCCTGGTTTTGGTTGTTGCTTTCCCTGTTTCTTTAACTTCCAATTCTTTTTAGAAAAGAACGGTTTCTCGTCTTTATCAGACTGAGATTTAGTTGTGGTTGTGTTTGAGTTTGCGTTTTAGCAAAAGGCTTAACCCCCAAACTATTGCGGCCAATGGTTTTATAAGCCTGTGCAATAATTTTTGGCAATTCGCGAGGCTTGTCCGGCTCTGGGACTAAAGCCAAAGCATTTACGACTTGAAAGTTGACTGCATCACTCTTGACGTTCGCAAGGATTAGGTCAGCCACTACATCGAACACACCCACCAGTCTCATCCCCAATTCCACAGCCGCTTCATGGCCATGTTCATCTTGTACACGCTTAATCACGGTGGGGAGGACCGTCATGGAAGGAGTGCCGAAACATTTTGCATACACTGCTGCGAATACCTTGCCCCAGTTGTTGCATTCTGTCAACTCGGGAAATAAGTCTTTTGGCAAACTAATAGTCAAAATCCTGTGTTTTTCCACAGGAGAGGTATTTGGAAACACCGCCTCCAGCTGGTCAAATTTTTCTGCAAGCCAATAAGGCAAATCATCCTTATTCTGTGGGCGCTTGCCCATCACCGAATTAACCATGACGGGACTTATGGTCACACCGCCATGTCCAGCTGGATGCGCCGCAACTACAGGAGGGGCCATCTGGACATTGCCTGTAACATATTGTACTAAAGCTCTGTGCACACGGATTAAAAACGCATGCAACACGCGCAGTTCATCTACCGGCAAAGCTAAATGACGTAGATGAGGGGTATACCCGGCCAAAACAGGCCAAGTGGCCCCATCTATCGATAAGGGGCCTAAACGAATCGGGGTGACCGGATGTGGGAGGGTGCCATTAAACCAAACACGGTGTTGCCATGCCGTGAGCGGTACTTCAAGAGCCTGATAAGGCCGATAAACATTAGGAAGGGCGGTGGGAGCATAAATGTGGAACAAATTGTCAGCTCCTTCCACCACCGGAAAAGTGACCCATGAGTAAAACACCTCAAAGTGATAAGCCGGATCAGCTTGAACCACAAAGATGAGGGCGACACCCGCGTCAGGCACTCCATACACTGTCAAATGAGCTCAGAGCGCAACGCGGCTATGTGCTGGGATATTAATATTCACAGCCATGAAGACTAAGAATGAAAAACAACCTAGTGCGTGGCAGCGCAATAGAGGGTTAACATAAAAGAGAACACCTTTTAATAACTTCAAGCTTGAAATAACCTATAAAAACATCAATATAGGAGGTTACACCCTCATATATGTTTCTGGAAACATAAGTGAAGGGAATTGTGGACAAGCACAAGTACTACTCAAGCGTCTCGCAGATAAGAAGCCCCACGTTGGTGGCGCCATGTTGCGGGGATTCTGCACATATACAGAACTATGCGCAGGAAAACAGGACCTCGGTGTATAGTGGTGTACCAACCATACCCCTTATGTACCCAAAATCCCAATCCGACTAGCTATAGTGTCTCATTCGTTCTCCGTACTACAGCGAAGCTACCAATGATTAGACATCCCAGAACACGGACTCTTATAGGAATCGCGGGAGCAAGAACAATCTTTCATTACTCACTCATACTTGTCCACAACATGCGTATTAAGAGACACAGTATAGTTTAAAATGTTTATTTCAACTATCGTGCTCTAAGACACAGTACACGTGCCAGTACTAGCAGCATAATGCATAAAGATAAAACAGTAAGCATGGTTACAATTCCATAGAATACAAACGGGGACAGCATTTTATAAAGATGGTGGATATAGGACTAAAATGCCTTACCACCCTCCCCGTGTTAGTAACTAGTTTATTATAAAAATAGAAGACCTCTAGGCTTTGTCAGGGGGACACCCATACCTCAAGAACTAGATGCAAGGGTTACATCATCGGACAAGCACAGCTCTTCTCCCTGGAAAGGTTTTTCTCCAAGTCCCACCAACAGGGAGATCACAATATTAAAAGCACACGAATTTCTCAGTGCAGCTGTATTTCAT
Organism: Calotriton arnoldi; assembly: GCA_963921515.1. Taxonomy (NCBI): domain Eukaryota; kingdom Metazoa; phylum Chordata; class Amphibia; order Caudata; family Salamandridae; genus Calotriton; species Calotriton arnoldi. The sequence goes on along the minus strand of CAWUFW010019016.1, from coordinate 56,606 downwards.
GTTATGTCTAAGTGCGAGGGGCTGACCAGAACAGCAACAACAAGGGACGTTGTTTTTCGACCTTGTACATTGTGTGCAGACTAAAACCACAGAGAACATGAGAAAAGGTGAAAGGCAGACAGTTCTAATGTGAACGGTCACAAGCAGAGTGTGGAAAAACAAAGTCACAGAGTAACGTGTGCAAAGAAGGCATCATGGCAGCTAGGCCTAAACTAACTTAGCAATGTCGACAATGAGGCCACAATCCACACTACAGGTTCTATACATTGTTACTGCTGCAGGGAGGGAGTTGTCTAGATAGCTCACGCTGCCCTGACTTAACTATTCTTTCAATCATCTTGCTGGATTGGGCTATAGTTCTTTGCTTGTTCTTTGCTTGACTAGGCCAATTGTCGAGTTGCTCACTATCACCACCGCCCCTTTGTTTAACAGCTTGTCAGATTGTGTTGAACAGGACTTAGACCATAGTTGCCTCTGTTCACCCTGGGCTGTGTTCTCTGAGACCTCCGAGGCCTATGGGATGGGGAAGAGAAAATACATGGAGGGCACGGGTGGCGGCCAATCTGGGAAAGGGAAAAGGTTAGGAAGTCCTTAAAACATCCAGCCAGCAATTGCGTATTAGACTGCATTGACAACCTGATAAGTGAGTGTGAAGACATTTTAGATGTAGAATCTTCCGTTTCTTCACCCACTCCGACTGGCAAACCCTTTCCCACACCTACTAGCATTAGCGTTCCTCTGCCATCCCAGCCATGTTTAGAAAGTCACTTCCCATGGGGGCCCATGCATATAATCAGGAGGCCTCAACCCACAGAGTGAGGACCCACTGTCATTCTGCCACTTGCAATTCTAATTCCAATTCTAATTCTCCAAAAATCCCCTATAGCTCACCATCGCAGTTAGAATCCACCATTCCTGTGCTAATAGGTTCACTCCCCTCCTAGCCCTACCCGACGAGCCCAAGGAAGACCATTTTCAACATCCCCCTGAGTCCTCGGATGCGACTATGGCCACTTCAAACCCAGAGCCTCTGGACTCAACCACTCACCAGCTCATTATCGATCTAAGGGCCAAAGTAGGGACCTTGAGAGTAATGATCGATGGCCTAACCACGCTAGTTAAATCATTACTACAGAATGGTTCATAGTCTGTATTTTTGGCTAAACACACGTTGGGAGACAATTCACAACCTAAAAGCAGTCATTCTCTGTCCCACCGGTTAAACACACGCCAAAGGGATACCCCTATCCATGGGCCCCCCCAGTTACATCTAGCCACTGTACCCCGCATCCAAAAATCTCGTAACCCCATTGTCAATCGAGCTAACTCTTTTAATCCAACGGGTGTGTACGGCTCCTCTAATCACCCGGGGAATAACAACACTAATCTGTCTCAAGGGCAACTATTGTTTCATCATGGAAGGAACCATGCACCACAACCAGTCCCTCCTCGTTTGCCATCTGCCCATAAAATCTTTATGGTTAATGTCCCTAAACTTGGCACGAGGCAGGGATATGAAGGTGAAGACTCCCTGATCAATAAAGCAATCCACTGGATCCGGCACGTTAGGGGCTGTCGTTCGGTGATTCGAGACAACATCATTAGGGTGCACAGATGCACACTACTAGGCCAATCATTTGATTGCATCGAGTTGACAGTAAAAGGGCCAGATTTGGCTGAAAATCTCCTCGCTCTAGAATACCGAACCTGTTCCCTTGACTCTTCTTCTATTCAGTTCAAGCGTTCCATACCCCTCATGCCAATTCCCTTCTCACCCTTGGATGGAAGACTTAGTGGTTCCACTTTAGAACTCAATGACTGACTCACCAGCCCCCTAGATCATGCCCTTCTCCTTCCCTCAACATAGATACCTGCCTTAGTGACATGGCCTAACAGAAGGTGCCCCACCCAAATGAGGATGATCCTCTACTAGAGGGAGGTGCAAGTAGCGTTCCTAGCAACCCTAGCAGATCGGAGGGTGTGCTCTGCCGCACGGATCATAATATTCAAACACACAAAGTACTGGCAAAAGGACAAACACCCATAACTATAGTCTCCTGGAATGTTGCAGGCCTAAAACAAAAACTGAAGGGTCCGGATTGGCACAACTACATAGACTCATGAGGGACATCTAGTAACGACTAGTTGAACTGCAGCTCTTTGTAGAATTATTTTGATATTGGATACTATAATATTCACTGCCCACAGCTAATCTCGTCTCATAATGCTTTGCAGGGCCTTTGGTTGGGATTGTATTTTTGCCAATAAACTGTGCTTGGGGTGGTCCTAAGAGGATGGGACCACCACCGAATCATTCAACAAGATGTGCTTTTTGTTTTCAAGGCATCTGCTTGGTTCTCTCCCTTGGTTAGGGAGGATCCCAAAATCATCACCTCTCTCACTGCTTGTTAATTTAGCGTTTTCACTTTTGTGAAATGACTATATGCATTTTTAGCATATAAAGACCAAGTACAGCTTGGTTATTGCTAAAGTGCTAGAGGTGACTCCTGATCCCTGAAGGGCTGGGCCTGCGTCACTCTGGCTTGACCGGAGCCAGGCTGCGTCACTAAGGGTGAAGGAGGCTTGGAGACAGAGCCTATCCTGTTTTGCCTAGCCTAAGAGGTTGGGTCTTCGTTCCCTGGCTTGCCCGGGGCAAGGCTGACATCTCTGGGTGTGGTAGACAGGTCAGAGCGTTCTACCTGGGGGCCACTGGGATTCCCTAAGGCGGAGGGGCTGGGCCTGCGACTCCTGGCTTGCCCGGGACCTGGCTGATGCTCTGAAGCTGGTGCGGTCCCAGCAAAGCTTTCCCTGCTGCTCTGCTCGGACTGCGTGGAGCCAGCTGGCATCCTTCTCTGTCTGAGAGCAGGCTTCGTGCATACATTGTTGCAGCTGAGGATCCATCCTGCTGGAGAGCAGACCCGTGGATACATCGTTGCTGCTGAGGGGACTTCCGTCCGGGAGCAGACTTCGAGGATACACTGTTGCAGTGGAGACGCCTTTCCTGCCGGAGAGCTGACTTCGTCGATACATTGTTGCAAGCTGAGCACCTGCAAGCCCAGGCCGGGCTTTCTTTTCATTCCTGTTCGTGTGAGGCTGCTTTCTGTGCTGCTGGCAGAGAATACATCGCATCAGAGGCCGGGGGGCCAGTCCCCCTGTCAGTGCCTGCTCCAGCGCAGGTGGGGGCTACAGGACAAGGTGCACACGGGCGGCTGCCTTTTGCGAGCGTGTCTGGCTTGCATTGTGACAGCTGGCGGCTGCCTTAGTGTGTGAACACTTTTTCCTGCCCACGGAGGTAAGGCGGAGGCCTTTTTCGTTTTTCTTGTGACTGCATTACATTAACAGACTTGAAGTGGCAGCTGCCTCTTCATTAGAACAAAACGCCGAGACTTGGCTCTCATTTCTTTTTGACTCACGCAGATGTACCTTTAACTAGGAGCCATGACAACCTCTTCCAGGATGTCAGAGGCCTCTAGGGCATTTGATTTTATACCTAACTCAGTTCGAGTTGAGGTTGCAGAAGCGCATAGGAAGGAAAAAAATGTGCTCTTTATTGTTGAGGATGTCATCAAGAGAGAATGTGATATTGCAGAGCGTGCTATAGAATGTGTCCAAGACTTTTCGAATAGAGGTATTTTTGACATTACATTTGCCAGTGATTCCATTTGCCAAAGTTTCTTGCATAATGCACAGGCACGTCGTGATTGTGGGATTTTGCAGGGGCTCACATTTACGCCTATGTTTGCACCCAAGGAAGTTACGTTAGTAGTGCACATGTACAATCCCTACACTGATCCTCGCCTCATTGAAGTATTTTTGCAGCGATATTGTGCTACTATCAGAGGGGGTCAGAAAATTAAGAATATCTGTGGCATTTGGAATGGCAAGCGAAAATATGTTGTGACTTTTAAAGATGACTCTAGTGGAGTGCGAGGCTTGGCTCACCCTCCACAGACTTTTGCACTTGGCGCTAACAAGGGCTTCATAGTTTATTCTGGCCAACCCTTATTTTGCAGATTGTGTCAGCAATTTGGGCATGCAAAAGAACAGTGCTCAGGCTTGGTTTGTAGGAACTGTGGAGGTATGGATCACAAGGCACAGGAGTGTCGTGCCCCCAAAAAATGTAATCTGTGTGGAAGCGAAGATCATCTCTTTAAAGCATGTCCCAAAAGTAAGTTCTCATATGCGTCAGCTGCTGGTTCGCATAGCCACCCTTCCCATACCACCCCTCCCGCTCCCGCTGCCTCTGCTCCTGCATCTGCTGAGCCATCTACATCAGCGCAGGCGGAAGTCACTGATTCAGACATTTTGGGTATATTTGAAGGCATGGAGATCCGCAAGTGTAGAGTGTCTGAGGGGGAGGAGGTGGAGGAGGAAGAGGGGGAATCTGAGACTGCGGTTGCCCCTTCTTCCCAACCTGAAGAGCCTGACCCTGAGCAAATCCAGCAAGAATTAGAACAAGCAGACAGAGATAGACTTGAGGCAGAGCAAATGAAGCAAGCTATCCTGGAAAAACGTGCACGCCGTGACGGGGCAAAGCAAAGTGCCTCATCTACTCCTTGTGCTAATGTCCCAAACCTCAGCCTATCTGCTGAGCCCTCCTCTAGTGATCCTATGAATTTATCTAACTCCATTATTCCCCCTACAGGTCATGAATCCGATGTGGCTGGCGCAGTCAGGGATCTGCGCAAAGTAGCGGAAGACACAGCTGCCTCTTTAGCCTCAGCTGTAGTGGTCTCTAGTGCAGATGCTGACATGGAGCATAGTGGGTGGACCACTTATAATTCAAAAAACGTAAAGTTTTTAAACAAGCGGTGGGCCCAGTTTCAAAAGTGAATACAAGACGGCGCGCATCCTCCTTGGACCGCCCACCAAGAAGGGGGAGGTTTGACCCCTACTTAACCTCTCGGACTCCGAGGAGGGTATCGGGAATGTTGCTCAAGTTATAGAGGTGCACGATAGTCAGATTATTGATTTGGAGGCTTCACCTAATCTCGAGGCTTTGCTTTCACAGGCTTCATTTGAAGGTCAAGACCAAGACACGGCTTCACAGTTTGCATGTGTTAATTCTGTTGTGGTACCTGAATCACAAGATTTGTAACATGGCTGTTGTTTTACTTATTATACTCATGGCAGTAACAATTGCCACTTGTAACGTTAGAGGCATGAGTGGAGAATTACGGCAACATATGATCCTTCATTATTGTAAAAATGTACAAGCGGATATCATCTGCTTACAAGAATGTCACTTAGGTTTTAAACCCAATTATTTTTCTTACCAATCCTTATGGCAGAAAGGACCCTCTGCATGGTCGGGAGGGGCCAATAAGAATGGCGGCGTTGTTATTCTTTTTCAGAATAAGCATTGGCAGATACTAGACGAGAAAATAATATCTCCAGGGAGAGCAGTTCTTCTGTCTGTACATATGGACGGAATCCCTTTAAAGATATGTGTGGTTTATGCTCCAGCCAAAAAAACAGAACGTAAGAATTTGTTTTCACTAATCAAGCCTTTTTAACAGGTTCAACGCCATTACTGTTAGTTGGCGACTTTAATTGCATCACACATGGTAAAGACAGGCAAGGGGTGCACACTGAGTACACTATGGATGTAACCTCAAAACTTTTAAAAGCACTCATCTATGACCTAGGCCTTTATGATACCCACAGGATATTTTGTCCACCAGGGACAGGTTTTTCATGGGAAGCAGACCATGGAGGAGTCAAATCGCGTATTGATTATATATTTGCATCCAAGCTGCTGTGTGCACAACATGGCGCCATCACACCTGTTTCCTTTTCAGATCATCACTTGGTGTCCACGTCACTCTCCGTTCCTGCCAGACCTCAAAGGAGTCCAGGCAAGTGGAAACTTAATTGTGCATTATTGGAAAAAGAAGAGATTTGTGTTAAATACACCAAGTGTTACTGTAAATGGGCGGCTCGCAAAAGTACCTTCCCTACACTCTATCAATGGTGGCGCTGGGTTAAACACCAAACGCGGATTTTCTTCCAAACACAGGGAAGGGTATTGCACAAGTTGGAGTGGCAGGATTTTCTTACGTTTCAAAAATGACGGGTTTTATTGCAACAATTAGGTGATGCAGGGAAAGATGTAAAGGAAGACATCAGATCACTTGAAACAGAAATGAATACATGGCTTAAAAGGAAAAGCAAAACTACCATTTTTCATTCCAGGGTGAAACATTATCAAGAAGATGAAAAATGTACAGCATTCTTTTTTCGCAAGGCAGCTGTCTCTCATAAACTACTAACCACGCTTTTAAATGACAAAGGTGATAGAGTGAATGGGGTAGAACAATGCCAAAAAGTGGCCTATGCATGCTACTCAGCATTGTATGCCTCTCCAAGCACTCCTCCTCCCAAAGAAGACATAGAGTCATACTGTGCAGCCCTCGCAGAAAGTCTTACTGATGAACAAAGAAAGTTTTTGGGGGAACCTTTTGATGGTGAAGGCTTTCTCGCGGCTTTGGGAGCAGCATCCGGGGGCTCTAGTCCTGGTTTGGATGGGTTACCGTGGGAGTTTTATAAAAGTTTTGGGGTTTGCTTTGTAAAGATTTTATGGACATGATTGTACATAGTTTTGAACATGATGCATTTACCACGGATTTTTCCGCAGGACTCATCACCCTCCTCTATAAGAAAGGGGATGAAACATCTCTTCAGAACTGGCGCCCAATTTCTTTGCTTAACGTGGATTACAAACTGGTATCCAAAGTGTTAGCTCGTAGATTCCGCTCTGTCCTGCGCACTAGTATTCACCAAGACCAAACATGTGCAATAAGGGGACGCACTCTTGTTGACAGTCTCACCATCATTCGAGATGTTCTCCATTACAACCAGGACAGAAACATCCCTTTGGGAATACTGAGTTTGGATTTTCGAAAAGCATTCGATAGTGTTTCACATGATTTTCTTTTTGCAGTGTTGTCCCATTTGCGGGTACCCCCAATATCATGCGAATGTTACAAATATTATACAAACAAGCAAGCAGCAAAGTCAGTATCAATGGTTTTCATACTGAGGCCTTTCAGATACATACAGGAGTACGACAAGGCTGCCCTTTGTCTCCAGCACTTTTTGTGTGTGCTTTGGAACCTTTCTTGTGTAAATTGCGAAGTGACAAGGTAATTAGAGGGGCGTTTGTACCCGGTGGTTCAGCCTCACAGGCCAAAGTCGTAGCATACATGGACGATGTTACCGTCCTCTGCACCACTGCAGCATCAGCACGCAGAGCTCTTTTGCATGCTTCATTATTTTCGCCTGTTTCAGGTCTTGCACTGAATATGGAAAAAGTGTGTGTGTCACAGCTGGCCCCTGGGACAGGTTGGCAAATCTGCCTGTGACTACCACCACTGAACCTACAAAGATTTTGGGACTTTATTTTGCATCACAAGGGCATATTCAAAAGAACTGGGCAATACTGCATGACAAAATAGTACAGAAAATATCTATGTGGTCTACACGTAAACTCACATTGGAAGGCAAAGCATTGGTTATTAAGGCTGTCTTATTTCCGTTATTGCTTTACACTGCAATGATTTTTCCTCCCTCCCCTCAGGTGTTACAGAAATGTGCAAAAGTGCTTTTTACCTTTTTATGGGGGTCAAAAATGGAAAAATTAAGTAGAGACAAAACCTGCAAGCATTGGAGAAATGGAGGGAAAGGTCTTCCGGATCTCAAAACCTTTTTGTATTCTAAATTATTTAGTCATATTATTTCCAGAACAGAAGAAGATATGTCAACCACTGCTAGCTGTTTTACTTGTTATTTTACGGGTTCCATGTTGAGAAAGTTTGAACTTTTTACCTCTTCCAATTTGCGGCCATTGGTTCAAACTGTTGCTCCTTTCTATATGGCCTTACAGACATTTTTGCACACAATGGACTTAACTGATCTTACCAGAGACATTTGTAAAGACTCTAAACGCTTGAAAAATGCTTTATCTTGTAGAGAAAAACCAGTCATTATAGGGTCTCTTTCAGAAAAGCAGTCACGTGCAGTTTGGCGTATGGTGGGACACAGAGATCTTGGTCACAGCCAAAAGGACATCGCCTGGATGAGTGCCCATGGCTGCCTCCCGGTAAAGACATTTCAACATCGTAGAGGCCTCGCTCCCTCCGCACAGTGCCCAAGACCAACCTGTGCCAACGAAGAGACGGTGTATCATCTGCTTTGGGGTTGCCAGTATGCACAGGATTTCTGGACATTGCTTCAGCCTTTCTTGCTTCATATTTCGAACATTACCACTTTGACATTTGAAACTATCCTGTATGGCTGGACCTTGCCTACTTCCCGCTATCCAGCCGCCTGGAGACTTATTAACTGTGGGAAAGAATCCCTTTGGGAAGCAAGGAACCTTATGTTATATCTGCATAAGACTTTTGATTCAAAAACATGCAGAAACCTTTGCCTAGCGAAAATGAACACTTATGTGGCTGCAGACAGAGAACTTTTGGGGGATGATCAGGCTTTGACCACATGGCAAGTACCTAAATGGAAAGAATGGGTTACTTGAATTTCTTGTTTTTCTTCTGTTGTGCATGACCCCTGCCACCGGGGCATAAGGATTGGCACTTATATAGGTTTTTTATGACAACATAATCTATATCTAGGAAAAATGTAATTATGGACTTTGTTCTGTAACTCATGATCATATTGTAAAAACTGTATTTTTCCTGTATGTGTGCCTTTAAACAATAAAGGTTTTCAAAACAGCATATAAAGACCAAGTACAGCTTGGTTAATGCTGAAGTGCTAGAGGTGATTCCTGATCCCTGAAGGGCTGGGCCTGCGTCACTCTGGCTTGACCGGAGCCAGGCTGCGTCACTAAGGGTGAAGGAGGCTTGGAGACAGAGCCTCTCCTGTTTTGCCTATCCTAAGGGGTTGGGCCTTCGTTCCCTGGCTTGCCCGGGGCAAGGCTGACATCTCTGGGTGTGGTAGACAGGTCAGAGGGTTCTACCTGGGGGCCACTGGGTTTTCCTAAGGCGGAGGGGCTGGGCCTGCGACTCCTGGCTTGCCCGGGACCTGGCTGATGCTCTGAAGCTGGTGGGGTCCCAGCAAGGCTTTCCCTGCTGCTCGGACTGCATGGAGCCAGCTGGCATCCTTCTCTGTCTGAGAGCAGGCTTCGTGCATACATTGTTGCAGCTGAGGATCCATCCTGCTGGAGAGCAGACCCGTGGATACATCGTTGCTGCTGAGGGGTCTTCCGTCCGGGAGCAGACTTCGAAGATACACTGTTGCAGTGGAGACGCCTTTCCTGCCGGAGAGCTGACTTCGTCAATACATTGTTGCAAGCTGAGCACCTGCAAGCCCAGGCCGGGCTTTCTCTTCATTCCTGTTCGTGTGAGGCTGCTTTCTGTGCTGCTGGCAGCGAATACCTTGCATCGGAGGCAGGGGGGCCAGTCCCCCTGTCAGTGCCTGCTCCAGCGCAGGTGGGGGCTACAGGACGAGGTGCACACGGGTGGCTGCCTTTTGCGAGCGTGTCTGGCTTGCATTGTGACACCTGGCGGCTGCCTTAGTGTGTGAACACTTTTTCCTGCCCACGGAGGTAAGGCGGAGGCCTTTTTCGTTTTTCTTGTGACTGCATTACATTAACAGACTTGAGGTGGCAGCTGCCTCTTCGTTAGAACAAAACGCCGAGACTTGGCTCTCATTTCTTTTTGACTCACGCAGATGTACTTTTAACTAGGAGCCATGACAACCTCTTCCAGGATGTCAGAGGCCTATAGGGCATTTGATTTTATACCTAACTCAGTTCGAGTTGAGGTTGCACAAGCGCATAGGAAGGAAAAAAATGTGCTCTTTATTGTTGAGGATGTCATCAAGAGAGAATGTGATATTGCAGAGCGTGCTATAGAATGTGTGCAAGACTTTTCGAATAGAGGTATTTTTGACATTATTTTTGCCAGTGTTTCCATTTGCCAAAGTTTTTTGCATAATGCACAGGCACATCGTGATTGTGGGATTTTGCAGGGGCTCACATGAACGCCTATGTTTGCACCCAAGGAAGTTACGTTAGTTGTGCACATGTACAATCCCTACACTGATCCTCGCCTCATTGAAGTATTTTTGCAGCGATATTGTGCTACTATCAGAGGGGGTCAGAAAATTAAGAATATCTGTGGCATTTGGAATGGCAAGCGAAAATATGTTGTGACTTTTAAAGATGACTCTAGTGGAGTGCGAGGCTTGGCTCACCCTCCACAGACTTTTGCACTTGGCGCTAACAAGGGCTTCCTAGTTTATTCTGGCCAACCCTTATTTTGCAGATTGTGTCAGCAATTTGGGCATGCAAAAGAACAGTGCTCAGGCTTGGTTTGTAGGAACTGTGGGGGTATGGATCACAAGGCACAGGAGTGTCGTGCCCCCAAAAAATGTAATCTGTGTGGAAGTGAAGATCATCTCTTTAAAGCATGTCCCAAAAGTAAGTTCTCATATGCGTCAGCTGCTGGTTCGCATGGCCACCCTTCCCATACCACCCTTCCCGCTCCCGCTGCCTCTGCTCCTGCTCCATCATCTGCTGAGCCATCTACATCAGCGCAGGCGGACGTCACTGATTCAGACATTTTGGGTATATTTGAAGGCATGGAGATCCGCAAGTGTAGAGTGTCTGTGGAGGAGGAAGAGGGGGAATCTGAGACTGCGGTTGCCCCTTCTTCCCAACCTGAAGAGCCTGACCCTGAGCAAATCCAGCAAGACTTAGAACAAGCAGACAGAGATAGACTTGAGGCAGAGCAAATGAAGCAAGCTATCCTGGAAAAACGTGCACGCCGTGAGGGGGCAAAGCAAAGTGCCTCATCTACTCCTTGTGCTAATGTCCCAAACCTCAGCCTATCTGCTGAGCCCTCCTCTAGTGATCCTATGAATTTATCTAACTCCATTATTCCCCCTACAGGTCATGAATCCGATGTGGCTGGCGCAGTCAGGGATCTGCGCAAAGTAGCGGAAGACACAGCTGCCTCTTTAGCCTCAGCTGTAGTGGTCTCTAGTGCAGACGCTGACATGGAGCATAGTGGGTGGACCACTTATAATCCCAAAAAACGTAAAGTTTTTAAACAAGCGGTGGGCCCAGTTTCAAAAGTGAATACAAGACGGCGCGCATCCTCCTTGGACCGCCCACCAAGAAGGGGGAGGTTTGACCCCCTACTTAACCTCTCGGACTCCGAGGAGGGTATCGGGAATGTTGCTCAAGTTATAGAGGTGCACGATAGTCAGATTATTGATTTGGAGGCTTCACCTAATCTCGAGGCTTTGCTTTCACAGGCTTCATTTGAAGGTCAAGACCAAAACACGGCTTCACAGTTTGAATGTGTTAATTCTGTTGTGGTACCTGAATCACAAGATTTGTAACATGGCTGTTGTTTTACTTATTATACTCATGGCAGTAACAATTGCCACTTGTAACGTTAGAGGCATGAGTGGAGAATTACGGCAACATATGATCCTTCATTATTGTAAAAATGTACAAGCGGATATCATCTGCTTACAAGAATGTCACTTAGGTTTTAAACCCAATTATTTTTCTTACCAATCCTTATGGCAAAAAGGACCCTCTGCATGGTCGGGAGGGGCCAATAAGAATGGCGGCGTTGTTATTCTTTTTCAGAATAAGCATTGGCAGATACTAGACGAGAAAATAGTATCTCCAGGGAGAGCAGTTCTTCTGTCTGTACATATGGACGGAATCCCTTTAAAGATATGTGTAGTTTATGCTCCAGCCAAAAAAACAGAACGTAAGGATTTGTTTTCACTAATCAAGCCTTTTTTAACAAGTTCAACGCCATTACTGTTAGTTGGCAACTTTAATTGCATCACACATGGTAAAGACAGGCAAGGGGTGCACACTGAGTACACTATGGATGTAACCTCAAAACTTTTAAAAGCACTCATCTATGACCTAGGCCTTTAAGATACCCACAGGAAATTTTGTCCACCAGGGACAGGTTTTACATGGGAAGCAGACCATGGAGGAGTCAAATCGCGTATTGATTATATATTTGCATCCAAGCTGCTGTGTGCACAACATGGCGCCATCACACCTGTTTCCTTTTCAGATCATCACTTGGTGTCCACGTCACTCTCCGTTCCTGCCAGACCTCAAAGGAGTCCAGGCAAGTGGAAACTTAATTGTGCATTATTGGAAAAAGAAGAGATTTGTGTTAAATACACCAAGTGTTACTGTAAATGGGCGGCTCGCAAAAGTACCTTCCCTACACTCTATCAATGGTGGCGCTGGGTTAAACACCAAACGCGGATTTTCTTCCAAACACAGGGAAGGGTATTGCACAAGTTGGAGTGGCAGGATATTCTTAAGTTACAAAAATGACGGGTTTTATTGCAACAATTAGGTGATGCAGGGAAAGATGTAAAGGAAGACATCAGATTACTTGAAACAGAAATGAATACATGGCTTAAAAGGAAAAGCAAAACTACCATTTTTCATTCCAGGGTGAAACATTATCAAGAAGATGAAAAATGTACAGCATTCTTTTTCGCAAGGCAGCTGTCTCTCATAAACTACTAACCACGCTTTTAAATGACAAAGGTGATAGAGTGAATGGGGTAGAACAATGCCAAAAAGTGGCCTATGCATGCTACTCAGCATTGTATGCCTCTCCAAGCACTCCTCCTCCCAAAGAAGACATAGAGTCATACTGTGCAGCCCTCGCAGAAAGTCTTACTGATGAACAAAGAAAGTTTTTGGGGGAACCTTTTGATGGTGAAGACTTTCTTGCAGCTTTGGGAGCAGCACCCGGGGGATCTAGTCCTGGTTTGGATGGGTTACTGTGGGAGTTTTATAAAAAGTTTTGGGGTTTGCTTTGTAAAGATTTTATGGACATGATTGTACATAGTTTTGAACATGATGCATTTACCACTGATTTTTCCGCAGGACTCATCACCCTCCTCTATAAGAAAGGGGATGAAACATCTCTTCAGAACTGGCGCCCAATTTCTTTGCTTAACGTGGATTACAAACTGGTATCCAAAGTGTTAGCTCGTAGATTCCGCTCTGTCCTGCGCACTAGTATTCACCAAGACCAAACATGTGCAATAAGGGGACGCACTCTTGTTGACAGTCTCACCAACATTCGAGATGTTCTCCATTACAACCAGGACAGAAACATCCCTTTGGAAATACTGAGTTTGGATTTTCGAAAAGCATTCGATAGTGTTTCACATCATTTTCTTTTTGCAGTGTTGTCCCATTTGCGGGTACCCCCCAATATCATGCGAATGTTACAAAAATTATACAAACAAGCAAGCAGCAAAGTCAGTATCAATGGTTTTCATACTGAGGCCTTTCAGATACATACAGGAGTACGACAAGGCTGCCCTTTGTCTCCAGCACTTTTTGTGTGTGCTTTGGAACCTTTCTTGTGTAAATTGCGAAGTGACAAGGTAATTAGAGGGGCGTTTGTACCCGGTGGTTCAGCCTCACAGGCCAAAGTCATAGCATACATGGACGATGTTACCGTCCTATGCACCACTGCAGCATCAGCACGCCGAGCTCTTTTGCATGCTTCATTATTTTCGCCTGTTTCAGGTCTTGCACTGAATATGGAAAAAAGTGTGTGTGTCACAGCTGGCCCCTGGGACAGGTTGGCAAATCTGCCTGTGAATACCACCACTGAACCTACAAAGATTTTGGGACTTTATTTTGCGTCACAAGGGCATATTCAAAAGAACTGGGCAATACTGCATGACAAAATAGTACAGAAAATATCTATGTGGTCTACACGTAAACTCACATTGGAAGGCAAAGCATTGGTTATTAAGGCTGTCTTATTTCTGTTATTGCTTTACACTGCAATGATTTTTCCTCCCTCCCCTCAGGTGTTACAGAAATGTGCAAAAGTGCTTTTTACCTTTTTATGGGGGTCAAAAATGGAAAAATTAAGTAGAGACAAAACCTGCAAGCATTGGAGAAATGGAGGGAAAGGTCTTCCGGATCTCAAAACCTTTTTGTATTCTAAATTATTTAGTCATATTATTTCCAGAACAGAAGAAGATATGTCAACCACTGCTAGCTGTTTTACTTGTTATTTTACGGGTTCCATGTTGAGAAAGTTTGGACTTTTTACCTCTTCCAATTTGCGGCCATTGGCTCAAACTGTTCCTCCTTTCTATATGGCCTTACAGACATTTTTGCACACAATGGACTTAACTGATCTTACCAGAGACATTTGTAAAGACTCTAAACGCTTGAAAAATGCTTTATCTTGTAGAGAAAAACCAGTCATTATAGGGTCTCTTTCAGAAAAGCAGTCACGTGCAGTTTGGCGTATGGTGGGACACAGATCTTGGTCACAGCCAAAAGGACATCGCCTGGATGAGCGCTCATGGATGCCTCCCGGTAAAGACATTTCAACATCGTAGAGGCCTCGCTCCCTCCGCACAGTGCCCAAGACCAACCTGTGCCAACGAAGAGACGGTGTATCATCTGCTTTGGGGTTGCCAGTATGCACAGGATTTCTGGACATTGCTTCAGCCTTTCTTGCTTCATATTGCGAGCATTACCACTTTGACATTTGAGACTATCCTGTATGGCTGGACCTTGCCTACTTCCCGCTATCCAGCCGCCTGGAGACTTATTAACTGTGGGAAAGAATCCCTTTGGGAAGCAAGGAACCTTATGTTATATCTGCATAAGACTTTTGATTCAAAAACATGCAGAAACCTTTGCCTAGCGAAAATGAACACTTATGTGGCTGCAGACAGAGAACTTTTGGGGGATGATCAGGCTTTGGCCACATGGCAAGTACCTAAATGGAAAGAATGGGTTACTTGAATTTCTTGTTTTTTTCTGTTGTGCATGACCCCTGCCACCGGGGCATAAGGATTGGCACTTATATAGGTTTTTATGACAACATAATCTATATCTAGGAAAAATGTAATTATGGACTTTGTTCTGTAACTCATGATCATATTGTAAAAAATGTCTTTTTCCTGTATGTGTGCCTTTAAACAATAAAGGTTTTCAAAACAGCATATAAAGACAGATACTTATTTTATCTTAACTTGCACTGTGCAAGATGCCTTGGGCAATTATTGTACAGTGCAGTCAAGCACACACAGCTACGCACTACGCATTTGCGTAGCTATGTGTAGTTCAAAATGTACTTCGCGTAGCTACGTGTAGTGCAACTATGCCCAGGGTTAGTAACAACAATGCATACTCTCTTAGTCGCAAACCTAGAGCCCCTTCTTACCAGAGGTACTAGGAAGAAACTGAAGCCCACCTGTAAGACGGGCATAAAAAACAAACCCCTGGTATACATCTGACTGCAGGAAAGCCAAGAAATGCTTGCTCGGGAATTTAAAACAGGGAAGCACAGACTCAATAAGGAGGGCTAGGGATATCCACAGGAAAACATTGACTACTGCCAGGAAGAATTGGGAGGAGAACAGCTGGTTGGATCTCCTCCAGGCAGTAAAAACTAATAATCCAGCAGAGTTCTGGAAAATAATTGCATGTGGTGGCAAGTACCAAGTAGCAAGAACAGAGCAATCACCTGGATCCCGTAGCTTGAACCGAGCACTTTACTAATTTATATTCGAGCTTCTTGCCCATTGCTACCGAACACTGCGAGCCTGCTAGCAATGACGGAGACAGAGAAGTGATCATTTTTACGCTTAAAGAAACTGAACATGCAATAGATACCATCAAGCAGGGAAAAGCCCCGGGACTAGACAGACTCCCTGGAGATCTGTTCAAGCATGACAAAAAGGTTTGGGTCCCGTATGTCAACCTAATTAGTAATACTATAGCAAATAACCAAACAGAAGAACATACGGCTGACTGAGGTACTGCACCTCTAATCCAAATATTACAAAAAGTGTCCAAATACTATAGCAGCAGGTGCACCAGTACCGGCAACGTGGAAAGGGGCTGAAATTGTCCCCGTCCACAAAAAAGGCAGCGAACAGAAACCTGAGAATTACAGGCCAATTAGCTTTATAGACGTGCTCCAAAAAAGCTACGCCACTCAACTACTGAACAGGCTCGATGAATGGAAAGAGACCAACAACATAATGTCCCCGTACCAGGCAGGATTTAGATCTTGCACAAGTACGGTGGATCAATTCTTCAGACTTTCATGCATCATTTGGAAATTGTCATGGTAAAGGGGGTCACATCTACGTAGCATTTGTAGACCTGAGGGTGGCCTTCGACCTCGTACCCAGATGTTTATTGTGGGACTCACAAAAAAAAAACAGAAAGTTCCCGCAAGGCTGTTAGCACAGATAATAAGGCTACACTGCGATAATTTTGCTAGAGTTTGCTGGGGCATGAACGGGGAGCTCACAGGACCAATCCCAATAGATAGAGGAGTGAGACAGGGATGTGTACTCGCCCCTACCATGTTCTCGCTCTATATCAATGACGTGGTTGACCACCTACAAAAAAAAGGAAAATGACCCCCCGAAGTTGAACAGGAATTTGGCACCAGCGTTATTATTCACCGATGATACCATCCTGATCTTGCAGACACCCAGGGGCTTACAAAACTTAATGGACGATTTTAACAGATACTGCAATGCAAAGAGCCTAGAAATAAATACTGGTAAAACTAAGTATATGGCCATAAATCCCCATAAGGGTTTTAGAAATAATTTCAAGTTGAACAACCAAAAATTAGAACACGCCCCAAATTTTACTTACTTGGGTATATTACTTGATTCAAAATTATCATGGAAACAGCAGGTAAACCACTCAGCATTACGGCTAGCCCAGGGGGCAGGGGCTGTCTTCAAAAAGTACAGCTTATCCTTAAGCAAACCCTTGACACCAGCCCTTGAGTTATATAAATGCAAGGTGCAGGCAGCAGCATTGTATGGATCAGAACTCTGGGGTATTGGTGACACTAAACAACTAACAAATGGGGAAAACAAGTTCGCGAGGAGACTAATGGGGTTACCGTCATCAACACCTCTTATTCCAATATTCCACGATCTAAATAGGAAGCGTATAGGGCAAATTGCAATACTGCAACCACTGCTCTATTGGATACGCTTGTGGATAACACCAGAATTAGCCGAATACAGAGAAGGTGTAAGAGAACTCTTAGCCATTGACATATGTCTCACCTTCCCTTGGCTAAGATTTGTCAAGAAATGGCTTAGAGAGTTATGCCTCAGTTCATACTGGACCGAGCCGTATAGCTTAACATCAAGTTGCAAAATTGTACTGAAGAGAACTTACTAACTTGCATACCCTGAACGTACTTCACTGTGACCCAAGATTGGGAAGGCTAACAACTCAATTTCTTACTATAAAACCGAACCCAAGTTTCGAAGAATTTCTCCACAATGTACAACCACATTTAGCAAGAATTCTGTATCTGAAGTTAAAGGTACAACACTCTGCAGATGAAGAGCTATACAGCAAATTGGGGAACAAAGGGAGACTGCTCCTGCACTTTATGCACTACATGCACTTTAGGGGCTACCAAAAATAGAGGACATATCCTATTCTTCTGCCCAGCGTATGCCCGGGCAAGGAGGAAATGGATACGGCCGATGTGCAACAGACTGGGATTTAGGAAGCCCCAAGATGATTTGAGGATGCTGACAGTTAGCACTTTACTGTACGTAATATTTTCCTTATCCCGATATTTGTTTGCAGTAGGACTTATAAGAAGTAAAATGGGGCTAAAGTTGTGATGTTGCAATGAACAACATACTTATAACTGGGAAAGCACTTTGAATTGCACAAAACAATCTGTTATTTTAATTCTATTACAAAAGTTTTAGTTGATTTTAAAAATGTATACATCAGGGGGATGCACTGGAATGCTTAGTGACCAGTTTATATTGTTTCATCCTGAGATTGATGATCATTTTACCGAGAATATTTTATATATATTGCTTGATGCACTTTAGATCATATCATGTGGGTGTTCAACACATGTATATAGTACTGTCAAGTATAGGCAATTGATTATATTGTGAATATTTTGTATTGCTATGAAACTTTTATGGCCTTTGGGTGAAATAAAGTATTTCAATCAATCTATTGTGTCACTTGAAAGGATCCTCAGCTGCCATGATTTATCCAGTGTTCAAACTGCTCTTGAATGGGAGTTATTTGATGTTGAATGATCAAGGTTGTTGTGGGATGCTGCCAGGCATTGCATATCTGGTCACAGTATGTTCCAGGGTTACTTGTTTTATGCAAGTATTGTTTCCACCGACCCACACAGTCAGGGAAGCGCCATTATGGCCTTCATTAAATGTTTCCCTTATACGGTTTGATTTTCTGAGCAGACTGAAAGCCATGCTGTTACAGAAGGATGGGACCTTAACCTCAGCCCGAGAGACTTTTGATCTACAGGTTGCAAGGTCCTCAGCTGAGATACAGGCACCAGTCCGAACTAACTTCCCGCTACATTTCGGAGAAATAGTACATCGTATCTTTAACATTTCTGATATGAGTGGGATAGTGCACATATTTAAGAACATAGGTTCCGGACTATTGAGCACCTTTCAGACGATCTTTGGCGTTATCCCATCATTTATACACTCCGTATTGGGAAGCGTCTTTGGAGGGCTTCCACTGGTCCTAATCCTTGTAGTGGGTATCCTGGTTTTAATCGTCCTGCTACGCAATGGAAGTCCCAGTTTCCAAAGAGATGGAAAGTGCACTCCAGGTGTGTCGATGCCGTGAACACATGGTACTCCATCTGGGCACACCGTGGCTTCGAGTGTTAAGCGAACATTGGTTCCAATCGTTCAGATCAGTCTAGGTTGACTGCGTCTTGCCTGTACTGCGCTGCCTCTTCTGCAGATACGAATGTGTGTTGAATATATGTCTAACACTTCCATCTGTCGTGTAGTTCCTATAAACCTAAATAGGATCTGCGCGTTTAGACAACATACACTGTAGGATTGGTGTAAAACTGATTCTAGACACCCCCACCGGGTATGTTGGCCTGTATACCAGCTAGCTCACAGTGCCACTAGAAACTCCTCTTACCAAGCAGAGAATAGTTCTTGGCAACTGTCAAACATGACAACCCTGATCCCTCAGGACCGTGGAAACAGTGTACTACTTTTTGCTCAGTCACTCGTGCTCACTTAGTCTCAGAGAGATACACAGAATAAACGGTTTGGACGTTTTTCAAAAAGCCTTTATTGAACAGTCATTATTCTAGTGTAGAATAGGTGTGCTGAAACAACCACTAGACAGTAACAGCTATAAATGATTAGAAACACTAAGAAAGTAAAAGGATGGTAGATTTATACCATTTTGCTATAACCATGAATACAGGCAAGTATATAAAATACATGACAATAAAATGCGTACTCCTACGATGCTACCCTATCTAGATGTACCTAAGTGTACCTAGCATGTGTGTAGGTGTTAAGCCAAGAATCCCTCTAGGATAAAGTCAACCCCATTACCTGAAGTGAGAGACTGTGGGACCCCGTCTTGGTCTCGAGCTGGACACCCAAAGAGACACACAATTGATGGATGGAATGCAGAACAAATCAAAACATTCACCCCCAGTCAAGAGATCTGAGTTAAATCCATCATTCTTTTGCTCACCATGCCAGCCCAGTTTAGACCTGGCCATATGCAAATCAGTCTTGACCCCGTGCCTCATGGGAACAGTCCAGCCCGAACTGCCAAGCCAGGTCCTCCCTGGACCGGAAACAAGCATCCTAGGACCAGTTTCGGGGTTTCATCCCTCATCAGCCAGGATAGCTTAAATCCAGTGGCACAGTGAGCCCGGAACCCACGTCTGGGCAATCCCGGCGCACTTAGGGCGCGAAAGCAAAATACAAACAATTGATGGACGGAATGCAGAACAAATCAAAACATTCACCCCAGTCAAGAGATCTGGGTTGAATCCATCATTCTTTTGCTCACCTTGCCACCCCAGTTTAAACCTGGCCATATGCAAATCAGTCTTGACCCTGTGCCTCATGGGAACAGTCCAGCCCGAACTGCCAAGCCAGGTCCTCCCTGGACCGGAAACAAGCATCCTAGGACCAGTTTCGGGGTTTCATCCCTCATCAGCCAGGATAGCTGGAATTCATTGGCACAGTGAGCCCAGGACCCACGTCTGGACATACCCGGCGCACTTTGGGCGAGAAAACAAAAGACACACAATTGATGGACGGAATGCAGAACAAATCAAAACATTAACCCCCAGTCAAGAGATCTGGGTTAAATCCATCATTCTTTTGCTCACCTTGCCAACCCAGTTTAGACCTGGCCATATGCAAATCAGTCTTAACCCTGTGCCTCATGGGAACAGTCCAGCCCAACTGCCAAGCCAGGTCCTCCCTGGACTTGAAACAAGCATCCCTTGACCAGTTTTGTGGTTTCACCCCTCATCAGCCAGGATAGCTTGAATCCAGTGACACAGTGAGCCCGGGACCCACATCTGGGCATACCCTGCGCACTTAGGGCAAGAAAGCAAAAGACACACAATTGATGGACGGAATGCAGAACAAATCGAAACATTCACCCCCAGTCAAGAGATCTGGGTTAAATCCATCATTCTTTTGCTCAACATGTCACCCCAGTTTAGACCTGGCCATATACAAATCAGTCTTAACCCTGTGCCTCATGGGAACAGTCCAGCCCAACTGCAAAGCCAGGTCTTCCCTGGACAGGAAACAAGCATCCTAGGACCAGTTTCGGGGTTTCACCCCTCATCAGCCAGGATAGCTTGAATCCAGTGGCACAGTGAGCCCGGGACCCACGTCTGGGCATTCCCGGCACACTTAGGGCGAGAAAGCCAAAGACACACAATTGATGGACGGAATGCAGAACAAATCAAAACATTCACCCCCAGTCAAGAGATTTGGGTTAAATCCATCATTCTTTTCTCACCATGCCACCCCAGTTTAGACCTGGCCATATGCAAATCAGTCTTGACCCTGTGCATCATGGGAACAGTCCAGCCCGAACTGCCAAGCCAGGTCCTCCCTGGACCGGAAATAAGCATCCTAGGACCAGTTCCGGGTGTCACCCCTCATCAGCCAGGATAGTTTGAATCCAGTGGCACAGTGAGCCTGGGACCCACGTCTGGGCATACCCGGCGCACTTAGGGCAAGAAAGCAAAAGACACACAATTGATGGACGGAATGCAGAACAAATCAAAACATTCACCCCCAGTCAAGAGAACTGGGTTAAATCCATCATTCTTTTGCTCACCATGCCACCCCAGTTTAGACCTGGCCATATGCAAATCAGTCTTAACCCTGTGCCTCATGGGAACAGTCCAGCCCAACTGCCAAGCCAGGTCCTCCTGGACTGGAAACAAGCATCCTAGGACCAGTTTCGGGGTTTCACCCCTCATCAGCCTGGATAGCTTGAATCCAGTGGCACAGTGTGCCTGGGACCCACGTCTGGGCATACCCGACACACTTAGGGCGAGAAAGCAAAAGACACTACAAAGGATGGACGGAATGCAGAAAAAATCAAAACATTCACCCCAGTCAAGCGATATGGGTTAAATCCATCATTCATTTGCTCACTATGCCACCCAGTTTAGACCTGGCCATAAGCAAATCAGTCTTGACCCTGTGCCTCATGGGAACAGTCCAGCCCGAACAGCCAAGCCAGGTCCTCCCTGGACCAGAAACAAGCATCCTAGGACCAGTTTCGGGGTTTCACCCCTCATCAGCCAGGATAGCTTGAATCCAGTGGCACAGTGAGCCCGGGACCCACGTCTGGGCATTCCCGGCACACTTAGGGCGAGAAAGCCAAAGACACACAATTGATGGACGGAATGCAGAACAAATCAAAACATTCACCCCAGTCAAGAGATCTGGGTTAAATCCATCATTCTTTTTCTCACCATGCCACCCCAGTTTAGACCTGGCCGTATGCAAATCAGTCTTGACCCTGTGCCTCATGGGAACAGTCCAGCCCGAACTGCCAAGCCAGGTCCTCCCTGGACCGGAAATAAGCATCCTAGGACCAGTTTCGGGGTTTCACTCCTCATCAGCCAGGATAGTTTGAATCCAGTGGCACAATGAGCCCGGGACCCACGTCTGGGCATACCCAGCGCACTTAGGGCAAGAAAGCAAAAGACACACAATTGATGGACGGAATGCAGAACAAATCAAAACATTCACCCCCAGTCAAGAGAACTGGGTTAAATCCATCATTATTTTGCTCACCATGCCACCCCAGTTTAGACCTGGCCATATGCAAATCAGTCTTAACCCTGTGCCTCATGGGAACAGTCCAGCCCAACTGCCAAGCCAGGTCCTCCCTGGACTGGAAACAAGCATCCTAGGACCAGTTTCGGGGTTTTACCCCTCATCAGCCTGGATAGCTTGAATCCAGTGGCACAGTGTGCCTGGGACCCACGTCTGGGCATACCCGACACACTTAGGGCGAGAAAGCAAAAGACACTAAAAGGATGGACGGAATGCAGAAACAATCAAGACATTCACCCCCAGTCAAGAGATATGGGTTAAATCCATCATTCTTTTGCTCACTATGCCACCCCAGTTTAGACTTGGCCATATGCAAATCAGTCTTGACCCTGTGCCTCATGGGAACAGTCCAGCCCCAAAGAGCCAAGCCAGGTCCTCCCTGGACCAGAAACAAGCATCCTAGGACCAGTTTCGGGGTTTCACCCCTCATCAGCCAGGATAGCTTGAATCCAGTGGCACAGTGAACACGGGACCCACGTCTGGGCATTCCCGGCACACTTAGGGCGAGAAAGCAAAAGACACACAATTGATGGATGGTATGCAGAACAAATCAAAACATTCACCCCCAGTCAAGAGATCTGGGTTAAATCCATCATTCTTTTCTCACCATGCCACCCCAGTTTAGACCTGGCCATATGCAAATCAGTCTTGACCCTGTGCCTGATGGGAACAGTCCTGCCCGAACTGCCAAGCCAGGTCCTCCCTGGACCGGAAACAAGCATCCTAGGACCAGTTTCGGGGTTTCACCCCTCATCAGCCAGGATAGGTTGAATCCAGTGGCACAGTGAGCCCAGGACCCACGTCTGGGCATACCCGGCACACTTAGGGCGAGAAAGCAAAAGACACACAATTGATGGACGGAATGCAGAACAAATCAAAACATTCACCCCAGTCAAGAGATCTGGGTTAAATCCATCATTCTTTTGCTCACCTTGCCAACCCAGTTTAGACCTGGCCATATGCAAATCAGTCTTAACCCTGTGCCTCATGGGAACAGTCCAGCCCAACTGCCAAGCCAGGTCCTCCCTGGACCTGAAACAAGCATCCTATGACCAGTTTTGTGGTTTCACCCCTCATCAGCCAGGATAGCTTGAATCCAGTGGCACAGTGAGCCCGGGACCCACATCTGGGCATACCCTGCGCACTTAGGGCAAGAAAGCAAAAGACACACAATTGATGGACTTTATGCAGAACAAATCAAAACATTCACCCCCAGTCAAGAGATCTGGGTTAAATCCATCATTCTTTTTCTCACCATGCCACCCCAGTTTAGACCTGGCCATATGCAAATCAGTCTTGACCCTGTGCATCATGGGAACAGTCCAGCCCGAACTGCCAAGCCAGGTCCTCCCTGGACCGGAAATAAGCATCCTAGGACCAGTTCCGGGTGTCACCCCTCATCAGCCAGGATAGTTTGAATCCAGTGGCACAGTGAGCCTGGGACCCACGTCTGGGCATACCCGGCGCACTTAGGGCAAGAAAGCAAAAGACACACAATTGATGGACGGAATGCAGAACAAATCAAAACATTCACCCCCAGTCAAGAGAACTGGGTTAAATCCATCATTCTTTTGCTCACCATGCCACCCCAGTTTAGACCTGGCCATATGCAAATCAGTCTTAACCCTGTGCCTCATGGGAACAGTCCAGCCCAACTGCCAAGCCAGGTCCTCCCTGGACTGGAAACAAGCATCCTAGGACCAGTTTCGGGGTTTCACCCCTCATCAGCCTGGATAGCTTGAATCCAGTGGCACAGTGTGCCTGGGACCCACGTCTGGGCATACCCGACACACTTAGGGCGAGAAAGCAAAAGACACTAAAAGGATGGACGGAATGCAGAAAAAATCAAAACATTCACCCCCAGTCAAGAGATATGGGTTAAATCCATCATTCTTTTGCTCACTATGCCACCCCAGTTTAGACCTGGCCATATGCAAATCAGTCTTGACCCTGTGCCTCATGGGAACAGTCCAGCCCGAACAGCCAAGCCAGGTCCTCCCTGGACCAGAAACAAGCATCCTAGGACCAGTTTCGGGGTTTCACCCCTCATCAGCCAGGATAGCTTGAATCCAGTGGCACAGTGAGCCCGGGACCCACGTCTGGGCATTCCCGGCACACTTAGGGCGAGAAAGCCAAAGACACACAATTGATGGACGGAATGCAGAACAAATCAAAACATTCACCCCCAGTCAAGAGATCTGGGTTAAATCCATCATTCTTTTTCTCACCATGCCACCCCAGTTTAGACCTGGCCGTATGCAAATCAGTCTTGACCCTGTGCCTCATGGGAACAGTCCAGCCCGAACTGCCAAGCCAGGTCCTCCCTGGACCGGAAATAAGCATCCTAGGACCAGTTTCGGGGTTTCACTCCTCATCAGCCAGGATAGTTTGAATCCAGTGGCACAATGAGCCCGGGACCCACGTCTGGGCATACCCAGCGCACTTAGGGCAAGAAAGCAAAAGACACACAATTGATGGACGGAATGCAGAACAAATCAAAACATTCACCCCCAGTCAAGAGAACTGGGTTAAATCCATCATTATTTTGCTCACCATGCCACCCCAGTTTAGACCTGGCCATATGCAAATCAGTCTTAACCCTGTGCCTCATGGGAACAGTCCAGCCCAACTGCCAAGCCAGGTCCTCCTGGACTGGAAACAAGCATCCTAGGACCAGTTTCGGGGTTTTACCCCTCATCAGCCTGGATAGCTTGAATCCAGTGGCACAGTGTGCCTGGGACCCACGTCTGGGCATACCCGACACACTTAGGGCGAGAAAGCAAAAGACACTACAAGGATGGACGGAATGCAGAAACAATCAAGACATTCACCCCCAGTCAAGAGATATGGGTTAAATCCATCATTCTTTTGCTCACTATGCCACCCCAGTTTAGACTTGGCCATATGCAAATCAGTCTTGACCCTGTGCCTCATGGGAACAGTCCAGCCCCAAAGAGCCAAGCCAGGTCCTCCCTGGACCAGAAACAAGCATCCTAGGACCAGTTTCGGGGTTTCACCCCTCATCAGCCAGGATAGCTTGAATCCAGTGGCACAGTGAACACGGGACCCACGTCTGGGCATTCCCGGCACACTTAGGGCGAGAAAGCAAAAGACACACAATTGATGGATGGTATGCAGAACAAATCAAAACATTCACCCCCAGTCAAGAGATCTGGGTTAAATCCATCATTCTTTTTCTCACCATGCCACCCCAGTTTAGACCTGGCCATATGCAAATCAGTCTTGACCCTGTGCCTGATGGGAACAGTCCTGCCCGAACTGCCAAGCCAGGTCCTCCCTGGACCGGAAACAAGCATCCTAGGACCAGTTTCGGGGTTTCACCCCTCATCAGCCAGGATAGGTTGAATCCAGTGGCACAGTGAGCCCAGGACCCACGTCTGGGCATACCCGGCACACTTAGGGCGAGAAAGCAAAAGAGACACAATTGATGGACGGAATGCAGAACAAATCAAAACATTCACCCCAGTCAAGAGATCTGGGTTAAATCCATCATTCTTTTGCTCACCTTGCCAACCCAGTTTAGACCTGGCCATATGCAAATCAGTCTTAACCCTGTGCCTCATAGGGACAGTCCAGCCCAACTGCCAAGCCAGGTCCTCCCTGGACTTGAAACAAGCATCCCTTGACCAGTTTTGTGGTTTCACCCCTCATCAGCCAGGATAGCTTGAATCCAGTGGCACAGTGAGCCCGGGACCCACATCTGGGCATACCCTGCGCACTTAGGGCAAGAAAGCAAAAGACACACAATTGATGGACTTTATGCAGAACAAATCAAAACATTCACCCCCAGTCAAGAGATCTGGGTTAAATCCATCATTCTTTTTCTCACCATGCCACCCCAGTTTAGACCTGGCCATATGCAAATCAGTCTTGACCCTGTGCCTGATGGGAACAGTCCTGCCCGAACTGCCAAGCCAGGTCCTCCCTGGACCGGAAACAAGCATCCTAGGACCAGTTTCGGGGTTTCACCCCTCATCAGCCAGGATAGGTTGAATCCAGTGGCACAGTGAGCCCGGGACCCACGTCTGGGCATACCCAGCACACTTAGGGCGAGAAAGCAAAAGAGACACAATTGATGGACGGAATGCAGAACAAATCAAAACATTCACCCCAGTCAAGAGATCTGGGTTAAATCCATCATTCTTTTGCTCACCTTGCCAACCCAGTTTAGACCTGGCCATATGCAAATCAGTCTTAACCCTGTGCCTCATGGGAACAGTCCAGCCAACTGCCAAGCCAGGTCCTCCCTGGACCTGAAACAAGCATCCCTTGACCAGTTTTGTGGTTTCACCCCTCATCAGCCAGGATAGCTTGAATCCAGTGACACACTGAGCCCGGGACCCACATCTGGGCATACCCTGCGCACTTAGGGCAAGAAAGCAAAAGACACACAATTGATGGACGGAATGCAGAACAAATCGAAACATTCACCCCCAGTCAAGAGATCTGGGTTAAATCCATCATTCTTTTGCTCACCATGCCACCCCAGTTTAGACCTGGCCATATGCAAATCAGTCTTAACCCTGTGCCTCATGGGAACAGTCCAGCCCAACTGCAAAGCCAGGTCTTCCCTGGACCGGAAACAAGCATCCTAGGACCAGGTTCGGGGTTTCACCCCTCATCAGCCAGGATAGCTTGAATCCAGTGGCACAGTGAGCCCGGGACCCACGTCTGGGCATTCCCGGCACACTTAGTGCGAGAAAGCCAAAGACACACAATTGATGGACGGAATGCAGAACAAATCAAAACATTCACCCCCAGTCAAGAGATCTGGGTTAAATCCATCATTCTTTTTCTCACCATGCCACCCCAGTTTAGACCTAGCCATATGCAAATCAGTCTTGACCCTGTGCCTCATGGGAACAGTCCAGCCCGAACTGCCAAGCCAGGTCCTCCCTGGACCGGAAATAAGCATCCTAGGACCAGTTTCGGGGTTTCACATCTCATCAGCCAGGATAGTTTGAATCCAGTGGCACAGTGAGCCCGGGACCCACGTCTGGGCATACCTGGCGCACTTAGGGCAAGAAAGCAAAAGACACACAATTGATGGCCGGAATGCAGAACAAATCAAAACATTCACCCCCAGTCAAGAGAACTGGGTTAAATCCATCATTCTTTTGCTCACCATGCCACCCCAGTTTAGACCTGGCCATATGCAAATCAGTCTTAACCCTGTGCCTCATGGGAACAGTCCAGCCCAACTGCCAAGCCAGGTCCTCCCTAGACTGGAAACAAGCATCCTAGGACCAGTTTCGGGGTTTCACCCCTCATCAGCCTGGATAGCTTGAATCCAGTGGCACAGTGTGCCTGGGACCCACGTCTGGGCATACCCGACACACTTAGGGCGAGAAAGCAAAAGACACTAAAAGGATGAACGGAATGCAGAAAAAATCAAAACATTCACCCCCAGTCAAGAGATATGGGTTAAATCCATCATTCTTTTGCTCACTATGCCACCCCAGTTTAGACCTGGCCATATGCAAATCAGTCTTGACCCTGTGCCTCATGGGAACAGTCCAGCCCGAACAGCCAAGCCAGGTCCTCCCTGGACCAGAAACAAGCATCCTAGGACCAGTTTCGGGGTTTCACCCCTCATCAGCCAGGATAGCTTGAATCCAGTGGCACAGTGAGCCCGGGACCCACGTCTGGGCATTCCCGGCACACTTAGGGCGAGAAAGCCAAAGACACACAATTGATGGACGGAATGCAGAACAAATCAAAACATTCACCCCCAGTCAAGAGATCTGGGTTAAATCCATCATTCTTTTGCTCACCATGCCACCCCAGTTTAGACCTGGCCATATGCAAATCAGTCTTGACCCTGTGCCTCATGGGAACAGTCCAGCCCGAACTGCCAAGCCAGGTCCTCCCTGGACCGGAAACAAGCATCCTAGGACCTGTTTCGAGCTTTCACCCCTCATCAGCCAGGATAGCTTGAATCCAGTGGCACAGTGAGCCCAGGACCCACGTCTGGGCATACCCGGCGCACTTAGGGCAAGAAAGCAAAAGACACACAATTGATGGACGGAATGCAGAACAAATCAAAACATTCACCCCCAGTCAAGAGATCTGGGTTAAATCCATCATTCTTTTGCTCACCATGCCACCCCAGTTTAGACCTGGCCATATGCAAATCAGTCTTGACCCTGTGCCTCATGGGAACAGTCCAGCCCGAACTGCCAAGCCAGGTCCTCCCTGGACTGGAAACAAGCATCCTAGGACCAGTTTCGGGGTTTCACCCCTCATCAGCCAGGATAGCTTGATTCCAGTGGCACAGTGTGCCCAGGACCCACGTCTGGGCATACCTGGCGCACTTAGGGCGAGAAAGCAAAAGACACTACAATTGATGGACGGAATGCAGAACACAATCAAAACATTCACCCCCAGTCAAGAGATCTGGGTTAAATCCATCATTCTTTTGCTCACCATGCCACCCCAGTTTAGACCTGGCCATATGCAAATCAGTCTTGACCCTGTGCCTCATGGGAACAGTCCAGCCCGAACTGCCATGCCAGGTCCTCCCTGGACCGGAAACAAGCATCCCTAGGACCGGTTTCAGGGTTTCACCCCTCATCAGCCAGGATAGCTTGATTCCAGTGGCACAGTGAGCCCAGGACCCACGTCTGGGCATACCTGGCGCACTTAGGGCGAGAAAGCAAAAGACACACAATTGATGGACGGAATGCAGAACAAATCAAAACATTCACCCCCAGTCAAGAGATCTGGGTTAAATCCATCATTCTTTTGCTCACCATGCCACCCCAGTTTAGACCTGGCCATATGCAAATCAGTCTTGACCCTGTGCCTCATGGGAACAGTCCAGCCCGAACTGCCAAGCCAGGTCCTCCCTGGACCGGAAACAAGCATCCTAGGACCGGTTTCGGGGTTTCACCCCTCATCAGCCAGGATAGCTTGATTCCAGTGGCACAGTGAGCCCAGGAGCCACGTCTGGGCATACCCGGCGCACTTAGGGCGAGAAAGCAAAAGACACACAATTGATGGACGGAATGCAGAACAAATCAAAACATTCACCCCCAGTCAAGAGATCTGGGTTAAATCCATCATTCTTTTGCTCACCATGCCACCCCAGTTTAGACCTGGCCATATGCAAATCAGTCTTGACCCTGTGCCTCATGGGAACAGTCCAGCCCGAACTGCCAAGCCAGGTCCTCCCTGGACCGGAAACAAGCATCCTAGGACCGGTTTCGTGGTTTCACCCCTCATCAGCCAGGATAGCTTGATTCCAGTGGCACAGTGAGCCCAGGACCCACGTCTGGGCATACCTGGCGCACTTAGGGCGAGAAAGCAAAAGACACACAATTGATGGACGGAATGCAGAACAAATCAAAACATTCACCCCCAGTCAAGAGATCTGGGTTAAATCCATCATTCTTTTGCTCACCATGCCACCCCAGTTTAGACCTGGCCATATGCAAATCAGTCTTGACCCTGTGCCTCATGGGAACAGTCCAGCCCGAACTGCCAAGCCAGGTCCTCCCTGGACCGGAAACAAGCATCCTAGGACCGGTTTCGGGGTTTCACCCCTCATCAGCCAGGATAGCTTGATTCCAGTGGCACAGTGAGCCCAGGACCCACGTCTGGGCATACCCGGCGCACTTAGGGCGAGAAAGCAAAAGACACTACAATTGATGGACGGAATGCAGAACAAATCAAAACATTCACCCCCAGTCAAGAGATCTGGGTTAAATCCATCATTCTTTTGCTCACCATGCCACCCCAGTTTAGACCTGGCCATATGCAAATCAGTCTTGACCCTGTGCCTCATGGGAACAGTCCAGCCCGAACTGCCAAGCCAGGTCCTCCCTGGACCGGAAACAAGCATCCTAGGACCGGTTTCGGGGTTTCACCCCTCTTCAGCCAGGATAGCTTGATTCCAGTGGCACAGTGAGCCCAGGACCCACGTCTGGGCATACCTGGCGCACTTAGGGCAAGAAAGCAAAAGACACACAATTGATGGACGGAATGCAGAACAAATCAAAACATTCACCCCCAGTCAAGAGATCTGGGTTAAATCCATCATTCTTTTGCTCACCATGCCACCCCAGTTTAGACCTGGCCATATGCAAATCAGTCTTGACCCTGCGCCTCATGGGAACAGTCCAGCCCGAACTGCCAAGCCAGGTCCTCCCTGGACCGGAAACAAGCATCCTAGGACCGGTTTCGGGGTTTCACCCCTCATCAGCCAGGATAGCTTGATTCCAGTGGCACAGTGAGCCCAGGACCCACGTCTGGGCATACCTGGCGCACTTAGGGCGAGAAAGCAAAAGACACACAATTGATGGACGGAATGCAGAACAAATCAAAACATTCACCCCCAGTCAAGAGATCTGGGTTAAATCCATCATTCTTTTGCTCACCATGCCACCCCAGTTTAGACCTGGCCATATGCAAATCAGTCTTGACCCTGTGCCTCATGGGAACAGTCCAGCCCGAACTGCCAAGCCAGGTCCTCCCTGGACCGGAAACAAGCATCCTAGGACCGGTTTCGGGGTTTCACCCCTCTTCAGCCAGGATAGCTTGATTCCAGTGGCACAGTGAGCCCAGGACCCACGTCTGGGCATACCTGGCGCACTTAGGGCGAGAAAGCAAAAGACACACAATTGATGGACGGAATGCAGAACAAATCAAAACATTCACCCCCAGTCAAGAGATCTGGGTTAAATCCATCATTCTTTTGCTCACCATGCCACCCCAGTTTAGACCTGGCCATATGCAAATCAGTCTTGACCCTGTGCCTCATGGGAACAGTCCAGCCCGAACTGCCAAGCCAGGTCCTCCCTGGACCGGAAACAAGCATCCTAGGACCGGTTTCGGGGTTTCACCCCTCTTCAGCCAGGATAGCTTGATTCCAGTGGCACAGTGAGCCCAGGACCCACGTCTGGGCATACCTGGCGCACTTAGGGCGAGAAAGCAAAAGACACACAATTGATGGACGGAATGCAGAACAAATCAAAACATTCACCCCCAGTCAAGAGATCTGGGTTAAATCCATCATTCTTTTGCTCACCATGCCACCCCAGTTTAGACCTGGCCATATGCAAATCAGTCTTGACCCTGCGCCTCATGGGAACAGTCCAGCCCGAACTGCCAAGCCAGGTCCTCCCTGGACCGGAAACAAGCATCCTAGGACCGGTTTCGGGGTTTCACCCCTCTTCAGCCAGGATAGCTTGATTCCAGTGGCACAGTGAGCCCAGGACCCACGTCTGGGCATACCTGGCGCACTTAGGGCGAGAAAGCAAAAGACATACAATTGATGGACGGAATGCAGAACAAATCAAAACATTCACCCCCAGTCAAGAGATCTGGGTTAAATCCATCATTCTTTTGCTCACCATGCCACCCCAGTTTAGACCTGGCCATATGCAAATCAGTCTTGACCCTGCGCCTCATGGGAACAGTCCAGCCCGAACTGCCAAGCCAGGTCCTCCCTGGACCGGAAACAAGCATCCTAGGACCGGTTTCGGGGTTTCACCCCTCTTCAGCCAGGATAGCTTGATTCCAGTGGCACAGTGAGCCCAGGACCCACGTCTGGGCATACCTGGCGCACTTAGGGCGAGAAAGCAAAAGACATACAATTGATGGACGGAATGCAGAACAAATCAAAACATTCACCCCCAGTCAAGAGATCTGGGTTAAATCCATCATTCTTTTGCTCACCATGCCACCCCAGTTTAGACCTGGCCATATGCAAATCAGTCTTGACCCTGCGCCTCATGGGAACAGTCCAGCCCGAACTGCCAAGCCAGGTCCTCCCTGGACCGGAAACAAGCATCCTAGGACCGGTTTTGTGGTTTCACCCCTCTTCAGCCAGGATAGCTTGATTCCAGTGGCACAGTGAGCCCAGGACCCACGTCTGGGCATACCTGGCGCACTTAGGGCGAGAAAGCAAAAGACATACAATTGATGGACGGAATGCAGAACAAATCAAAACATTCACCCCCAGTCAAGAGATCTGGGTTAAATCCATCATTCTTTTGCTCACCATGCCACCCCAGTTTAGACCTGGCCATATGCAAATCAGTCTTGACCCTGCGCCTCATGGGAACAGTCCAGCCCGAACTGCCAAGCCAGGTCCTCCCTGGACCGGAAACAAGCATCCTAGGACCGGTTTCGGGGTTTCACCCCTCATCAGCCAGGATAGCTTGATTCCAGTGGCACAGTGAGCCCAGGACCCACGTCTGGGCATACCTGGCGCACTTAGGGCGAGAAAGCAAAAGACACTACAATTGATGGACGGAATGCAGAACAACTCAAAACATTCACCCCCAGTCAAGAGATCTGGGTTAAATCCATCATTCTTTTGCTCACCATGCCACCCCAGTTTAGACCTGGCCATATGCAAATCAGTCTTGACCCTGCGCCTCATGGGAACAGTCCAGCCCGAACTGCCAAGCCAGGTCCTCCCTGGACCGGAAACAAGCATCCTAGGACCGGTTTCCAGGGGTTTCACCCCTCTTCAGCCAGGATAGCTTGATTCCAGTGGCACAGTGAGCCCAGGACCCACGTCTGGGCATACCTGGCGCACTTAGGGCGAGAAAGCAAAAGACATACAATTGATGGACGGAATGCAGAACAAATCAAAACATTCACCCCCAGTCAAGAGATCTGGGTTAAATCCAGCATTCTTTTGCTCACCATGCCACCCCAGTTTAGACCTGGCCATATGCAAATCAGTCTTGACCCTGCGCCTCATGGGAACAGTCCAGCCCGAACTGCCAAGCCAGGTCCTCCCTGGACCGGAAACAAGCATCCTAGGACCGGTTTCGGGGTTTCACCCCTCTTCAGCCAGGATAGCTTGATTCCAGTGGCACAGTGAGCCCAGGACCCACGTCTGGGCATACCTGGCGCACTTAGGGCGAGAAAGCAAAAGACATACAATTGATGGACGGAATGCAGAACAAATCAAAACATTCACCCCCAGTCAAGAGATCTGGGTTAAATCCATCATTCTTTTGCTCACCATGCCACCCCAGTTTAGACCTGGCCATATGCAAATCAGTCTTGACCCTGCGCCTCATGGGAACAGTCCAGCCCGAACTGCCAAGCCAGGTCCTCCCTGGACCGGAAACAAGCATCCTAGGACCGGTTTCGGGGTTTCACCCTCTTCAGCCAGGATAGCTTGATTCCAGTGGCACAGTGAGCCCAGGACCCACGTCTGGGCATACCTGGCGCACTTAGGGCGAGAAAGCAAAAGACATACAATTGATGGACGGAATGCAGAACAAATCAAAACATTCACCCCCAGTCAAGAGATCTGGGTTAAATCCATCATTCTTTTGCTCACCATGCCACCCCAGTTTAGACCTGGCCATATGCAAATCAGTCTTGACCCTGCGCCTCATGGGAACAGTCCAGCCCGAACTGCCAAGCCAGGTCCTCCCTGGACCGGAAACAAGCATCCTAGGACCGGTTTCGGGGTTTCACCCCTCTTCAGCCAGGATAGCTTGATTCCAGTGGCACAGTGAGCCCAGGACCCACGTCTGGGCATACCTGGCGCACTTAGGGCGAGAAAGCAAAAGACATACAATTGATGGACGGAATGCAGAACAAATCAAAACATTCACCCCCAGTCAAGAGATCTGGGTTAAATCCATCATTCTTTTGCTCACCATGCCACCCCAGTTTAGACCTGGCCATATGCAAATCAGTCTTGACCCTGCGCCTCATGGGAACAGTCCAGCCCGAACTGCCAAGCCAGGTCCTCCCTGGACCGGAAACAAGCATCCTAGGACCGGTTTCGGGGTTTCACCCCTCTTCAGCCAGGATAGCTTGATTCCAGTGGCACAGTGAGCCCAGGACCCACGTCTGGGCATACCTGGCGCACTTAGGGCGAGAAAGCAAAAGACATACAATTGATGGACGGAATGCAGAACAAATCAAAACATTCACCCCCAGTCAAGAGATCTGGGTTAAATCCATCATTCTTTTGCTCACCATGCCACCCCAGTTTAGACCTGGCCATATGCAAATCAGTCTTGACCCTGCGCCTCATGGGAACAGTCCAGCCCGAACTGCCAAGCCAGGTCCTCCCTGGACCGGAAACAAGCATCCTAGGACCGGTTTCGGGGTTTCACCCCTCTTCAGCCAGGATAGCTTGATTCCAGTGGCACAGTGAGCCCAGGACCCACGTCTGGGCATACCTGGCGCACTTAGGGCGAGAAAGCAAAAGACATACAATTGATGGACGGAATGCAGAACAAATCAAAACATTCACCCCCAGTCAAGAGATCTGGGTTAAATCCATCATTCTTTTGCTCACCATGCCACCCCAGTTTAGACCTGGCCATATGCAAATCAGTCTTGACCCTGCGCCTCATGGGAACAGTCCAGCCCGAACTGCCAAGCCAGGTCCTCCCTGGACCGGAAACAAGCATCCTAGGACCGGTTTCGGGGTTTCACCCCTCTTCAGCCAGGATAGCTTGATTCCAGTGGCACAGTGAGCCCAGGACCCACGTCTGGGCATACCTGGCGCACTTAGGGCGAGAAAGCAAAAGACATACAATTGATGGACGGAATGCAGAACAAATCAAAACATTCACCCCCAGTCAAGAGATCTGGGTTAAATCCATCATTCTTTTGCTCACCATGCCACCCCAGTTTAGACCTGGCCATATGCAAATCAGTCTTGACCCTGCGCCTCATGGGAACAGTCCAGCCCAAACTGCCAAGCCAGGTCCTCCCTGGACCGGAAACAAGCATCCTAGGACCGGTTTCGGGGTTTCACCCCTCTTCAGCCAGGATAGCTTGATTCCAGTGGCACAGTGAGCCCAGGACCCACGTCTGGGCACACCTGGCGCACTTAGGGCGAGAAAGCAAAAGACATACAATTGATGGACGGAATGCAGAACAAATCAAAACATTCACCCCCAGTCAAGAGATCTGGGTTAAATCCATCATTCTTTTGCTCACCATGCCACCCCAGTTTAGACCTGGCCATATGCAAATCAGTCTTGACCCTGCGCCTCATGGGAACAGTCCAGCCCGAACTGCCAAGCCAGGTCCTCCCTGGACCGGAAACAAGCATCCTAGGACCGGTTTCGGGGTTTCACCCCTCTTCAGCCAGGATAGCTTGATTCCAGTGGCACAGTGAGCCCAGGACCCACGTCTGGGCATACCTGGCGCACTTAGGGCGAGAAAGCAAAAGACATACAATTGATGGACGGAATGCAGAACAAATCAAAACATTCACCCCCAGTCAAGAGATCTGGGTTAAATCCATCATTCTTTTGCTCACCATGCCACCCCAGTTTAGACCTGGCCATATGCAAATCAGTCTTGACCCTGCGCCTCATGGGAACAGTCCAGCCCGAACTGCCAAGCCAGGTCCTCCCTGGACCGGAAACAAGCATCCTAGGACCGGTTTCGGGGTTTCACCCCTCTTCAGCCAGGATAGCTTGATTCCAGTGGCACAGTGAGCCCAGGACCCACGTCTGGGCATACCTGGCGCACTTAGGGCGAGAAAGCAAAAGACATACAATTGATGGACGGAATGCAGAACAAATCAAAACATTCACCCCCAGTCAAGAGATCTGGGTTAAATCCATCATTCTTTTGCTCACCATGCCACCCCAGTTTAGACCTGGCCATATGCAAATCAGTCTTGACCCTGCGCCTCATGGGAACAGTCCAGCCCGAACTGCCAAGCCAGGTCCTCCCTGGACCGGAAACAAGCATCCTAGGACCGGTTTCGGGGTTTCACCCCTCTTCAGCCAGGATAGCTTGATTCCAGTGGCACAGTGAGCCCAGGACCCACGTCTGGGCATACCTGGCGCACTTAGGGCGAGAAAGCAAAAGACATACAATTGATGGACGGAATGCAGAACAAATCAAAACATTCACCCCCAGTCAAGAGATCTGGGTTAAATCCATCATTCTTTTGCTCACCATGCCACCCCAGTTTAGACCTGGCCATATGCAAATCAGTCTTGACCCTGCGCCTCATGGGAACAGTCCAGCCCGAACTGCCAAGCCAGGTCCTCCCTGGACCGGAAACAAGCATCCTAGGACCGGTTTCGGGGTTTCACCCCTCTTCAGCCAGGATAGCTTGATTCCAGTGGCACAGTGAGCCCAGGACCCACGTCTGGGCATACCTGGCGCACTTAGGGCGAGAAAGCAAAAGACATACAATTGATGGACGGAATGCAGAACAAATCAAAACATTCACCCCCAGTCAAGAGATCTGGGTTAAATCCATCATTCTTTTGCTCACCATGCCACCCCAGTTTAGACCTGGCCATATGCAAATCAGTCTTGACCCTGCGCCTCATGGGAACAGTCCAGCCCGAACTGCCAAGCCAGGTCCTCCCTGGACCGGAAACAAGCATCCTAGGACCGGTTTCGGGGTTTCACCCCTCTTCAGCCAGGATAGCTTGATTCCAGTGGCACAGTGAGCCCAGGACCCACGTCTGGGCATACCTGGCGCACTTAGGGCGAGAAAGCAAAAGACATACAATTGATGGACGGAATGCAGAACAAATCAAAACATTCACCCCCAGTCAAGAGATCTGGGTTAAATCCATCATTCTTTTGCTCACCATGCCACCCCAGTTTAGACCTGGCCATATGCAAATCAGTCTTGACCCTGCGCCTCATGGGAACAGTCCAGCCCGAACTGCCAAGCCAGGTCCTCCCTGGACCGGAAACAAGCATCCTAGGACCGGTTTCGGGGTTTCACCCCTCTTCAGCCAGGATAGCTTGATTCCAGTGGCACAGTGAGCCCAGGACCCACGTCTGGGCATACCTGGCGCACTTAGGGCGAGAAAGCAAAAGACATACAATTGATGGACGGAATGCAGAACAAATCAAAACATTCACCCCCAGTCAAGAGATCTGGGTTAAATCCATCATTCTTTTGCTCACCATGCCACCCCAGTTTAGACCTGGCCATATGCAAATCAGTCTTGACCCTGCGCCTCATGGGAACAGTCCAGCCCGAACTGCCAAGCCAGGTCCTCCCTGGACCGGAAACAAGCATCCTAGGACCGGTTTCGGGGTTTCACCCCTCTTCAGCCAGGATA
Organism: Calotriton arnoldi; assembly: GCA_963921515.1. Taxonomy (NCBI): domain Eukaryota; kingdom Metazoa; phylum Chordata; class Amphibia; order Caudata; family Salamandridae; genus Calotriton; species Calotriton arnoldi. Next base: position 19,344 of record CAWUFW010019016.1, on the reverse strand, counting down.
GCTTGATTCCAGTGGCACAGTGAGCCCAGGACCCACGTCTGGGCATACCTGGCGCACTTAGGGCGAGAAAGCAAAAGACATACAATTGATGGACGGAATGCAGAACAAATCAAAACATTCACCCCCAGTCAAGAGATCTGGGTTAAATCCATCATTCTTTTGCTCACCATGCCACCCCAGTTTAGACCTGGCCATATGCAAATCAGTCTTGACCCTGCGCCTCATGGGAACAGTCCAGCCCGAACTGCCAAGCCAGGTCCTCCCTGGACCGGAAACAAGCATCCTAGGACCGGTTTCGGGGTTTCACCCCTCTTCAGCCAGGATAGCTTGATTCCAGTGGCACAGTGAGCCCAGGACCCACGTCTGGGCATACCTGGCGCACTTAGGGCGAGAAAGCAAAAGACATACAATTGATGGACGGAATGCAGAACAAATCAAAACATTCACCCCCAGTCAAGAGATCTGGGTTAAATCCATCATTCTTTTGCTCACCATGCCACCCCAGTTTAGACCTGGCCATATGCAAATCAGTCTTGACCCTGCGCCTCATGGGAACAGTCCAGCCCGAACTGCCAAGCCAGGTCCTCCCTGGACCGGAAACAAGCATCCTAGGACCGGTTTCGGGGTTTCACCCCTCTTCAGCCAGGATAGCTTGATTCCAGTGGCACAGTGAGCCCAGGACCCACGTCTGGGCATACCTGGCGCACTTAGGGCGAGAAAGCAAAAGACATACAATTGATGGACGGAATGCAGAACAAATCAAAACATTCACCCCCAGTCAAGAGATCTGGGTTAAATCCATCATTCTTTTGCTCACCATGCCACCCCAGTTTAGACCTGGCCATATGCAAATCAGTCTTGACCCTGCGCCTCATGGGAACAGTCCAGCCCGAACTGCCAAGCCAGGTCCTCCCTGGACCGGAAACAAGCATCCTAGGACCGGTTTCGGGGTTTCACCCCTCTTCAGCCAGGATAGCTTGATTCCAGTGGCACAGTGAGCCCAGGACCCACGTCTGGGCATACCTGGCGCACTTAGGGCGAGAAAGCAAAAGACATACAATTGATGGACGGAATGCAGAACAAATCAAAACATTCACCCCCAGTCAAGAGATCTGGGTTAAATCCATCATTCTTTTGCTCACCATGCCACCCCAGTTTAGACCTGGCCATATGCAAATCAGTCTTGACCCTGTGCCTCATGGGAACAGTCCAGCCCGAACTGCCAAGCCAGGTCCTCCCTGGACCGGAAACAAGCATCCTAGGACCGGTTTCGGGGTTTCACCCCTCTTCAGCCAGGATAGCTTGATTCCAGTGGCACAGTGAGCCCAGGACCCACGTCTGGGCATACCTGGCGCACTTAGGGCGAGAAAGCAAAAGACATACAATTGATGGACGGAATGCAGAACAAATCAAAACATTCACCCCCAGTCAAGAGATCTGGGTTAAATCCATCATTCTTTTGCTCACCATGCCACCCCAGTTTAGACCTGGCCATATGCAAATCAGTCTTGACCCTGCGCCTCATGGGAACAGTCCAGCCCGAACTGCCAAGCCAGGTCCTCCCTGGACCGGAAACAAGCATCCTAGGACCGGTTTCGGGGTTTCACCCCTCTTCAGCCAGGATAGCTTGATTCCAGTGGCACAGTGAGCCCAGGACCCACGTCTGGGCATACCTGGCGCACTTAGGGCGAGAAAGCAAAAGACATACAATTGATGGACGGAATGCAGAACAAATCAAAACATTCACCCCCAGTCAAGAGATCTGGGTTAAATCCATCATTCTTTTGCTCACCATGCCACCCCAGTTTAGACCTGGCCATATGCAAATCAGTCTTGACCCTGCGCCTCATGGGAACAGTCCAGCCCGAACTGCCAAGCCAGGTCCTCCCTGGACCGGAAACAAGCATCCTAGGACCGGTTTCGGGGTTTCACCCCTCTTCAGCCAGGATAGCTTGATTCCAGTGGCACAGTGAGCCCAGGACCCACGTCTGGGCATACCTGGCGCACTTAGGGCGAGAAAGCAAAAGACATACAATTGATGGACGGAATGCAGAACAAATCAAAACATTCACCCCCAGTCAAGAGATCTGGGTTAAATCCATCATTCTTTTGCTCACCATGCCACCCCAGTTTAGACCTGGCCATATGCAAATCAGTCTTGACCCTGCGCCTCATGGGAACAGTCCAGCCCGAACTGCCAAGCCAGGTCCTCCCTGGACCGGAAACAAGCATCCTAGGACCGGTTTCGGGGTTTCACCCCTCTTCAGCCAGGATAGCTTGATTCCAGTGGCACAGTGAGCCCAGGACCCACGTCTGGGCATACCTGGCGCACTTAGGGCGAGAAAGCAAAAGACATACAATTGATGGACGGAATGCAGAACAAATCAAAACATTCACCCCCAGTCAAGAGATCTGGGTTAAATCCATCATTCTTTTGCTCACCATGCCACCCCAGTTTAGACCTGGCCATATGCAAATCAGTCTTGACCCTGCGCCTCATGGGAACAGTCCAGCCCGAACTGCCAAGCCAGGTCCTCCCTGGACCGGAAACAAGCATCCTAGGACCGGTTTCGGGGTTTCACCCCTCTTCAGCCAGGATAGCTTGATTCCAGTGGCACAGTGAGCCCAGGACCCACGTCTGGGCATACCTGGCGCACTTAGGGCGAGAAAGCAAAAGACATACAATTGATGGACGGAATGCAGAACAAATCAAAACATTCACCCCCAGTCAAGAGATCTGGGTTAAATCCATCATTCTTTTGCTCACCATGCCACCCCAGTTTAGACCTGGCCATATGCAAATCAGTCTTGACCCTGCGCCTCATGGGAACAGTCCAGCCCGAACTGCCAAGCCAGGTCCTCCCTGGACCGGAAACAAGCATCCTAGGACCGGTTTCGGGGTTTCACCCCTCTTCAGCCAGGATAGCTTGATTCCAGTGGCACAGTGAGCCCAGGACCCACGTCTGGGCATACCTGGCGCACTTAGGGCGAGAAAGCAAAAGACATACAATTGATGGACGGAATGCAGAACAAATCAAAACATTCACCCCCAGTCAAGAGATCTGGGTTAAATCCATCATTCTTTTGCTCACCATGCCACCCCAGTTTAGACCTGGCCATATGCAAATCAGTCTTGACCCTGCGCCTCATGGGAACAGTCCAGCCCGAACTGCCAAGCCAGGTCCTCCCTGGACCGGAAACAAGCATCCTAGGACCGGTTTCGGGGTTTCACCCCTCTTCAGCCAGGATAGCTTGATTCCAGTGGCACAGTGAGCCCAGGACCCACGTCTGGGCATACCTGGCGCACTTAGGGCGAGAAAGCAAAAGACATACAATTGATGGACGGAATGCAGAACAAATCAAAACATTCACCCCCAGTCAAGAGATCTGGGTTAAATCCATCATTCTTTTGCTCACCATGCCACCCCAGTTTAGACCTGGCCATATGCAAATCAGTCTTGACCCTGCGCCTCATGGGAACAGTCCAGCCCGAACTGCCAAGCCAGGTCCTCCCTGGACCGGAAACAAGCATCCTAGGACCGGTTTCGGGGTTTCACCCCTCTTCAGCCAGGATAGCTTGATTCCAGTGGCACAGTGAGCCCAGGACCCACGTCTGGGCATACCTGGCGCACTTAGGGCGAGAAAGCAAAAGACATACAATTGATGGACGGAATGCAGAACAAATCAAAACATTCACCCCCAGTCAAGAGATCTGGGTTAAATCCATCATTCTTTTGCTCACCATGCCACCCCAGTTTAGACCTGGCCATATGCAAATCAGTCTTGACCCTGCGCCTCATGGGAACAGTCCAGCCCGAACTGCCAAGCCAGGTCCTCCCTGGACCGGAAACAAGCATCCTAGGACCGGTTTCGGGGTTTCACCCCTCTTCAGCCAGGATAGCTTGATTCCAGTGGCACAGTGAGCCCAGGACCCACGTCTGGGCATACCTGGCGCACTTAGGGCGAGAAAGCAAAAGACATACAATTGATGGACGGAATGCAGAACAAATCAAAACATTCACCCCCAGTCAAGAGATCTGGGTTAAATCCATCATTCTTTTGCTCACCATGCCACCCCAGTTTAGACCTGGCCATATGCAAATCAGTCTTGACCCTGCGCCTCATGGGAACAGTCCAGCCCGAACTGCCAAGCCAGGTCCTCCCTGGACCGGAAACAAGCATCCTAGGACCGGTTTCGGGGTTTCACCCCTCTTCAGCCAGGATAGCTTGATTCCAGTGGCACAGTGAGCCCAGGACCCACGTCTGGGCATACCTGGCGCACTTAGGGCGAGAAAGCAAAAGACATACAATTGATGGACGGAATGCAGAACAAATCAAAACATTCACCCCCAGTCAAGAGATCTGGGTTAAATCCATCATTCTTTTGCTCACCATGCCACCCCAGTTTAGACCTGGCCATATGCAAATCAGTCTTGACCCTGCGCCTCATGGGAACAGTCCAGCCCGAACTGCCAAGCCAGGTCCTCCCTGGACCGGAAACAAGCATCCTAGGACCGGTTTCGGGGTTTCACCCCTCTTCAGCCAGGATAGCTTGATTCCAGTGGCACAGTGAGCCCAGGACCCACGTCTGGGCATACCTGGCGCACTTAGGGCGAGAAAGCAAAAGACATACAATTGATGGACGGAATGCAGAACAAATCAAAACATTCACCCCCAGTCAAGAGATCTGGGTTAAATCCATCATTCTTTTGCTCACCATGCCACCCCAGTTTAGACCTGGCCATATGCAAATCAGTCTTGACCCTGCGCCTCATGGGAACAGTCCAGCCCGAACTGCCAAGCCAGGTCCTCCCTGGACCGGAAACAAGCATCCTAGGACCGGTTTCGGGTTTCACCCCTCTTCAGCCAGGATAGCTTGATTCCAGTGGCACAGTGAGCCCAGGACCCACGTCTGGGCATACCTGGCGCACTTAGGGCGAGAAAGCAAAAGACATACAATTGATGGACGGAATGCAGAACAAATCAAAACATTCACCCCCAGTCAAGAGATCTGGGTTAAATCCATCATTCTTTTGCTCACCATGCCACCCCAGTTTAGACCTGGCCATATGCAAATCAGTCTTGACCCTGCGCCTCATGGGAACAGTCCAGCCCGAACTGCCAAGCCAGGTCCTCCCTGGACCGGAAACAAGCATCCTAGGACCGGTTTCGGGGTTTCACCCCTCTTCAGCCAGGATAGCTTGATTCCAGTGGCACAGTGAGCCCAGGACCCACGTCTGGGCATACCTGGCGCACTTAGGGCGAGAAAGCAAAAGACATACAATTGATGGACGGAATGCAGAACAAATCAAAACATTCACCCCCAGTCAAGAGATCTGGGTTAAATCCATCATTCTTTTGCTCACCATGCCACCCCAGTTTAGACCTGGCCATATGCAAATCAGTCTTGACCCTGCGCCTCATGGGAACAGTCCAGCCCGAACTGCCAAGCCAGGTCCTCCCTGGACCGGAAACAAGCATCCTAGGACCGGTTTCGGGGTTTCACCCCTCTTCAGCCAGGATAGCTTGATTCCAGTGGCACAGTGAGCCCAGGACCCACGTCTGGGCATACCTGGCGCACTTAGGGCGAGAAAGCAAAAGACATACAATTGATGGACGGAATGCAGAACAAATCAAAACATTCACCCCCAGTCAAGAGATCTGGGTTAAATCCATCATTCTTTTGCTCACCATGCCACCCCAGTTTAGACCTGGCCATATGCAAATCAGTCTTGACCCTGCGCCTCATGGGAACAGTCCAGCCCGAACTGCCAAGCCAGGTCCTCCCTGGACCGGAAACAAGCATCCTAGGACCGGTTTCGGGGTTTCACCCCTCTTCAGCCAGGATAGCTTGATTCCAGTGGCACAGTGAGCCCAGGACCCACGTCTGGGCATACCTGGCGCACTTAGGGCGAGAAAGCAAAAGACATACAATTGATGGACGGAATGCAGAACAAATCAAAACATTCACCCCCAGTCAAGAGATCTGGGTTAAATCCATCATTCTTTTGCTCACCATGCCACCCCAGTTTAGACCTGGCCATATGCAAATCAGTCTTGACCCTGCGCCTCATGGGAACAGTCCAGCCCGAACTGCCAAGCCAGGTCCTCCCTGGACCGGAAACAAGCATCCTAGGACCGGTTTCGGGGTTTCACCCCTCTTCAGCCAGGATAGCTTGATTCCAGTGGCACAGTGAGCCCAGGACCCACGTCTGGGCATACCTGGCGCACTTAGGGCGAGAAAGCAAAAGACATACAATTGATGGACGGAATGCAGAACAAATCAAAACATTCACCCCCAGTCAAGAGATCTGGGTTAAATCCATCATTCTTTTGCTCACCATGCCACCCCAGTTTAGACCTGGCCATATGCAAATCAGTCTTGACCCTGCGCCTCATGGGAACAGTCCAGCCCGAACTGCCAAGCCAGGTCCTCCCTGGACCGGAAACAAGCATCCTAGGACCGGTTTCGGGGTTTCACCCCTCTTCAGCCAGGATAGCTTGATTCCAGTGGCACAGTGAGCCCAGGACCCACGTCTGGGCATACCTGGCGCACTTAGGGCGAGAAAGCAAAAGACATACAATTGATGGACGGAATGCAGAACAAATCAAAACATTCACCCCCAGTCAAGAGATCTGGGTTAAATCCATCATTCTTTTGCTCACCATGCCACCCCAGTTTAGACCTGGCCATATGCAAATCAGTCTTGACCCTGCGCCTCATGGGAACAGTCCAGCCCGAACTGCCAAGCCAGGTCCTCCCTGGACCGGAAACAAGCATCCTAGGACCGGTTTCGGGGTTTCACCCCTCTTCAGCCAGGATAGCTTGATTCCAGTGGCACAGTGAGCCCAGGACCCACGTCTGGGCATACCTGGCGCACTTAGGGCGAGAAAGCAAAAGACATACAATTGATGGACGGAATGCAGAACAAATCAAAACATTCACCCCCAGTCAAGAGATCTGGGTTAAATCCATCATTCTTTTGCTCACCATGCCACCCCAGTTTAGACCTGGCCATATGCAAATCAGTCTTGACCCTGCGCCTCATGGGAACAGTCCAGCCCGAACTGCCAAGCCAGGTCCTCCCTGGACCGGAAACAAGCATCCTAGGACCGGTTTCGGGGTTTCACCCCTCTTCAGCCAGGATAGCTTGATTCCAGTGGCACAGTGAGCCCAGGACCCACGTCTGGGCATACCTGGCGCACTTAGGGCGAGAAAGCAAAAGACATACAATTGATGGACGGAATGCAGAACAAATCAAAACATTCACCCCCAGTCAAGAGATCTGGGTTAAATCCATCATTCTTTTGCTCACCATGCCACCCCAGTTTAGACCTGGCCATATGCAAATCAGTCTTGACCCTGCGCCTCATGGGAACAGTCCAGCCCGAACTGCCAAGCCAGGTCCTCCCTGGACCGGAAACAAGCATCCTAGGACCGGTTTCGGGGTTTCACCCCTCTTCAGCCAGGATAGCTTGATTCCAGTGGCACAGTGAGCCCAGGACCCACGTCTGGGCATACCTGGCGCACTTAGGGCGAGAAAGCAAAAGACATACAATTGATGGACGGAATGCAGAACAAATCAAAACATTCACCCCCAGTCAAGAGATCTGGGTTAAATCCATCATTCTTTTGCTCACCATGCCACCCCAGTTTAGACCTGGCCATATGCAAATCAGTCTTGACCCTGCGCCTCATGGGAACAGTCCAGCCCGAACTGCCAAGCCAGGTCCTCCCTGGACCGGAAACAAGCATCCTAGGACCGGTTTCGGGGTTTCACCCCTCTTCAGCCAGGATAGCTTGATTCCAGTGGCACAGTGAGCCCAGGACCCACGTCTGGGCATACCTGGCGCACTTAGGGCGAGAAAGCAAAAGACATACAATTGATGGACGGAATGCAGAACAAATCAAAACATTCACCCCCAGTCAAGAGATCTGGGTTAAATCCATCATTCTTTTGCTCACCATGCCACCCCAGTTTAGACCTGGCCATATGCAAATCAGTCTTGACCCTGCGCCTCATGGGAACAGTCCAGCCCGAACTGCCAAGCCAGGTCCTCCCTGGACCGGAAACAAGCATCCTAGGACCGGTTTCGGGGTTTCACCCCTCTTCAGCCAGGATAGCTTGATTCCAGTGGCACAGTGAGCCCAGGACCCACGTCTGGGCATACCTGGCGCACTTAGGGCGAGAAAGCAAAAGACATACAATTGATGGACGGAATGCAGAACAAATCAAAACATTCACCCCCAGTCAAGAGATCTGGGTTAAATCCATCATTCTTTTGCTCACCATGCCACCCCAGTTTAGACCTGGCCATATGCAAATCAGTCTTGACCCTGCGCCTCATGGGAACAGTCCAGCCCGAACTGCCAAGCCAGGTCCTCCCTGGACCGGAAACAAGCATCCTAGGACCGGTTTCGGGGTTTCACCCCTCTTCAGCCAGGATAGCTTGATTCCAGTGGCACAGTGAGCCCAGGACCCACGTCTGGGCATACCTGGCGCACTTAGGGCGAGAAAGCAAAAGACATACAATTGATGGACGGAATGCAGAACAAATCAAAACATTCACCCCCAGTCAAGAGATCTGGGTTAAATCCATCATTCTTTTGCTCACCATGCCACCCCAGTTTAGACCTGGCCATATGCAAATCAGTCTTGACCCTGCGCCTCATGGGAACAGTCCAGCCCGAACTGCCAAGCCAGGTCCTCCCTGGACCGGAAACAAGCATCCTAGGACCGGTTTCGGGGTTTCACCCCTCTTCAGCCAGGATAGCTTGATTCCAGTGGCACAGTGAGCCCAGGACCCACGTCTGGGCATACCTGGCGCACTTAGGGCGAGAAAGCAAAAGACATACAATTGATGGACGGAATGCAGAACAAATCAAAACATTCACCCCCAGTCAAGAGATCTGGGTTAAATCCATCATTCTTTTGCTCACCATGCCACCCCAGTTTAGACCTGGCCATATGCAAATCAGTCTTGACCCTGCGCCTCATGGGAACAGTCCAGCCCGAACTGCCAAGCCAGGTCCTCCCTGGACCGGAAACAAGCATCCTAGGACCGGTTTCGGGGTTTCACCCCTCTTCAGCCAGGATAGCTTGATTCCAGTGGCACAGTGAGCCCAGGACCCACGTCTGGGCATACCTGGCGCACTTAGGGCGAGAAAGCAAAAGACATACAATTGATGGACGGAATGCAGAACAAATCAAAACATTCACCCCCAGTCAAGAGATCTGGGTTAAATCCATCATTCTTTTGCTCACCATGCCACCCCAGTTTAGACCTGGCCATATGCAAATCAGTCTTGACCCTGCGCCTCATGGGAACAGTCCAGCCCGAACTGCCAAGCCAGGTCCTCCCTGGACCGGAAACAAGCATCCTAGGACCGGTTTCGGGGTTTCACCCCTCTTCAGCCAGGATAGCTTGATTCCAGTGGCACAGTGAGCCCAGGACCCACGTCTGGGCATACCTGGCGCACTTAGGGCGAGAAAGCAAAAGACATACAATTGATGGACGGAATGCAGAACAAATCAAAACATTCACCCCCAGTCAAGAGATCTGGGTTAAATCCATCATTCTTTTGCTCACCATGCCACCCCAGTTTAGACCTGGCCATATGCAAATCAGTCTTGACCCTGCGCCTCATGGGAACAGTCCAGCCCGAACTGCCAAGCCAGGTCCTCCCTGGACCGGAAACAAGCATCCTAGGACCGGTTTCGGGGTTTCACCCCTCTTCAGCCAGGATAGCTTGATTCCAGTGGCACAGTGAGCCCAGGACCCACGTCTGGGCATACCTGGCGCACTTAGGGCGAGAAAGCAAAAGACATACAATTGATGGACGGAATGCAGAACAAATCAAAACATTCACCCCCAGTCAAGAGATCTGGGTTAAATCCATCATTCTTTTGCTCACCATGCCACCCCAGTTTAGACCTGGCCATATGCAAATCAGTCTTGACCCTGCGCCTCATGGGAACAGTCCAGCCCGAACTGCCAAGCCAGGTCCTCCCTGGACCGGAAACAAGCATCCTAGGACCGGTTTCGGGGTTTCACCCCTCTTCAGCCAGGATAGCTTGATTCCAGTGGCACAGTGAGCCCAGGACCCACGTCTGGGCATACCTGGCGCACTTAGGGCGAGAAAGCAAAAGACATACAATTGATGGACGGAATGCAGAACAAATCAAAACATTCACCCCCAGTCAAGAGATCTGGGTTAAATCCATCATTCTTTTGCTCACCATGCCACCCCAGTTTAGACCTGGCCATATGCAAATCAGTCTTGACCCTGCGCCTCATGGGAACAGTCCAGCCCGAACTGCCAAGCCAGGTCCTCCCTGGACCGGAAACAAGCATCCTAGGACCGGTTTCGGGGTTTCACCCCTCTTCAGCCAGGATAGCTTGATTCCAGTGGCACAGTGAGCCCAGGACCCACGTCTGGGCATACCTGGCGCACTTAGGGCGAGAAAGCAAAAGACATACAATTGATGGACGGAATGCAGAACAAATCAAAACATTCACCCCCAGTCAAGAGATCTGGGTTAAATCCATCATTCTTTTGCTCACCATGCCACCCCAGTTTAGACCTGGCCATATGCAAATCAGTCTTGACCCTGCGCCTCATGGGAACAGTCCAGCCCGAACTGCCAAGCCAGGTCCTCCCTGGACCGGAAACAAGCATCCTAGGACCGGTTTCGGGGTTTCACCCCTCTTCAGCCAGGATAGCTTGATTCCAGTGGCACAGTGAGCCCAGGACCCACGTCTGGGCATACCTGGCGCACTTAGGGCGAGAAAGCAAAAGACATACAATTGATGGACGGAATGCAGAACAAATCAAAACATTCACCCCCAGTCAAGAGATCTGGGTTAAATCCATCATTCTTTTGCTCACCATGCCACCCCAGTTTAGACCTGGCCATATGCAAATCAGTCTTGACCCTGCGCCTCATGGGAACAGTCCAGCCCGAACTGCCAAGCCAGGTCCTCCCTGGACCGGAAACAAGCATCCTAGGACCGGTTTCGGGGTTTCACCCCTCTTCAGCCAGGATAGCTTGATTCCAGTGGCACAGTGAGCCCAGGACCCACGTCTGGGCATACCTGGCGCACTTAGGGCGAGAAAGCAAAAGACATACAATTGATGGACGGAATGCAGAACAAATCAAAACATTCACCCCCAGTCAAGAGATCTGGGTTAAATCCATCATTCTTTTGCTCACCATGCCACCCCAGTTTAGACCTGGCCATATGCAAATCAGTCTTGACCCTGCGCCTCATGGGAACAGTCCAGCCCGAACTGCCAAGCCAGGTCCTCCCTGGACCGGAAACAAGCATCCTAGGACCGGTTTCGGGGTTTCACCCCTCTTCAGCCAGGATAGCTTGATTCCAGTGGCACAGTGAGCCCAGGACCCACGTCTGGGCATACCTGGCGCACTTAGGGCGAGAAAGCAAAAGACATACAATTGATGGACGGAATGCAGAACAAATCAAAACATTCACCCCCAGTCAAGAGATCTGGGTTAAATCCATCATTCTTTTGCTCACCATGCCACCCCAGTTTAGACCTGGCCATATGCAAATCAGTCTTGACCCTGCGCCTCATGGGAACAGTCCAGCCCGAACTGCCAAGCCAGGTCCTCCCTGGACCGGAAACAAGCATCCTAGGACCGGTTTCGGGGTTTCACCCCTCTTCAGCCAGGATAGCTTGATTCCAGTGGCACAGTGAGCCCAGGACCCACGTCTGGGCATACCTGGCGCACTTAGGGCGAGAAAGCAAAAGACATACAATTGATGGACGGAATGCAGAACAAATCAAAACATTCACCCCCAGTCAAGAGATCTGGGTTAAATCCATCATTCTTTTGCTCACCATGCCACCCCAGTTTAGACCTGGCCATATGCAAATCAGTCTTGACCCTGCGCCTCATGGGAACAGTCCAGCCCGAACTGCCAAGCCAGGTCCTCCCTGGACCGGAAACAAGCATCCTAGGACCGGTTTCGGGGTTTCACCCCTCTTCAGCCAGGATAGCTTGATTCCAGTGGCACAGTGAGCCCAGGACCCACGTCTGGGCATACCTGGCGCACTTAGGGCGAGAAAGCAAAAGACATACAATTGATGGACGGAATGCAGAACAAATCAAAACATTCACCCCCAGTCAAGAGATCTGGGTTAAATCCATCATTCTTTTGCTCACCATGCCACCCCAGTTTAGACCTGGCCATATGCAAATCAGTCTTGACCCTGCGCCTCATGGGAACAGTCCAGCCCGAACTGCCAAGCCAGGTCCTCCCTGGACCGGAAACAAGCATCCTAGGACCGGTTTCGGGGTTTCACCCCTCTTCAGCCAGGATAGCTTGATTCCAGTGGCACAGTGAGCCCAGGACCCACGTCTGGGCATACCTGGCGCACTTAGGGCGAGAAAGCAAAAGACATACAATTGATGGACGGAATGCAGAACAAATCAAAACATTCACCCCCAGTCAAGAGATCTGGGTTAAATCCATCATTCTTTTGCTCACCATGCCACCCCAGTTTAGACCTGGCCATATGCAAATCAGTCTTGACCCTGCGCCTCATGGGAACAGTCCAGCCCGAACTGCCAAGCCAGGTCCTCCCTGGACCGGAAACAAGCATCCTAGGACCGGTTTCGGGGTTTCACCCCTCTTCAGCCAGGATAGCTTGATTCCAGTGGCACAGTGAGCCCAGGACCCACGTCTGGGCATACCTGGCGCACTTAGGGCGAGAAAGCAAAAGACATACAATTGATGGACGGAATGCAGAACAAATCAAAACATTCACCCCCAGTCAAGAGATCTGGGTTAAATCCATCATTCTTTTGCTCACCATGCCACCCCAGTTTAGACCTGGCCATATGCAAATCAGTCTTGACCCTGCGCCTCATGGGAACAGTCCAGCCCGAACTGCCAAGCCAGGTCCTCCCTGGACCGGAAACAAGCATCCTAGGACCGGTTTCGGGGTTTCACCCCTCTTCAGCCAGGATAGCTTGATTCCAGTGGCACAGTGAGCCCAGGACCCACGTCTGGGCATACCTGGCGCACTTAGGGCGAGAAAGCAAAAGACATACAATTGATGGACGGAATGCAGAACAAATCAAAACATTCACCCCCAGTCAAGAGATCTGGGTTAAATCCATCATTCTTTTGCTCACCATGCCACCCCAGTTTAGACCTGGCCATATGCAAATCAGTCTTGACCCTGCGCCTCATGGGAACAGTCCAGCCCGAACTGCCAAGCCAGGTCCTCCCTGGACCGGAAACAAGCATCCTAGGACCGGTTTCGGGGTTTCACCCCTCTTCAGCCAGGATAGCTTGATTCCAGTGGCACAGTGAGCCCAGGACCCACGTCTGGGCATACCTGGCGCACTTAGGGCGAGAAAGCAAAAGACATACAATTGATGGACGGAATGCAGAACAAATCAAAACATTCACCCCCAGTCAAGAGATCTGGGTTAAATCCATCATTCTTTTGCTCACCATGCCACCCCAGTTTAGACCTGGCCATATGCAAATCAGTCTTGACCCTGCGCCTCATGGGAACAGTCCAGCCCGAACTGCCAAGCCAGGTCCTCCCTGGACCGGAAACAAGCATCCTAGGACCGGTTTCGGGTTTCACCCCTCTTCAGCCAGGATAGCTTGATTCCAGTGGCACAGTGAGCCCAGGACCCACGTCTGGGCATACCTGGCGCACTTAGGGCGAGAAAGCAAAAGACATACAATTGATGGACGGAATGCAGAACAAATCAAAACATTCACCCCCAGTCAAGAGATCTGGGTTAAATCCATCATTCTTTTGCTCACCATGCCACCCCAGTTTAGACCTGGCCATATGCAAATCAGTCTTGACCCTGCGCCTCATGGGAACAGTCCAGCCCGAACTGCCAAGCCAGGTCCTCCCTGGACCGGAAACAAGCATCCTAGGACCGGTTTCGGGGTTTCACCCCTCTTCAGCCAGGATAGCTTGATTCCAGTGGCACAGTGAGCCCAGGACCCACGTCTGGGCATACCTGGCGCACTTAGGGCGAGAAAGCAAAAGACATACAATTGATGGACGGAATGCAGAACAAATCAAAACATTCACCCCCAGTCAAGAGATCTGGGTTAAATCCATCATTCTTTTGCTCACCATGCCACCCCAGTTTAGACCTGGCCATATGCAAATCAGTCTTGACCCTGCGCCTCATGGGAACAGTCCAGCCCGAACTGCCAAGCCAGGTCCTCCCTGGACCGGAAACAAGCATCCTAGGACCGGTTTCGGGGTTTCACCCCTCTTCAGCCAGGATAGCTTGATTCCAGTGGCACAGTGAGCCCAGGACCCACGTCTGGGCATACCTGGCGCACTTAGGGCGAGAAAGCAAAAGACATACAATTGATGGACGGAATGCAGAACAAATCAAAACATTCACCCCCAGTCAAGAGATCTGGGTTAAATCCATCATTCTTTTGCTCACCATGCCACCCCAGTTTAGACCTGGCCATATGCAAATCAGTCTTGACCCTGCGCCTCATGGGAACAGTCCAGCCCGAACTGCCAAGCCAGGTCCTCCCTGGACCGGAAACAAGCATCCTAGGACCGGTTTCGGGGTTTCACCCCTCTTCAGCCAGGATAGCTTGATTCCAGTGGCACAGTGAGCCCAGGACCCACGTCTGGGCATACCTGGCGCACTTAGGGCGAGAAAGCAAAAGACATACAATTGATGGACGGAATGCAGAACAAATCAAAACATTCACCCCCAGTCAAGAGATCTGGGTTAAATCCATCATTCTTTTGCTCACCATGCCACCCCAGTTTAGACCTGGCCATATGCAAATCAGTCTTGACCCTGCGCCTCATGGGAACAGTCCAGCCCGAACTGCCAAGCCAGGTCCTCCCTGGACCGGAAACAAGCATCCTAGGACCGGTTTCGGGGTTTCACCCCTCTTCAGCCAGGATAGCTTGATTCCAGTGGCACAGTGAGCCCAGGACCCACGTCTGGGCATACCTGGCGCACTTAGGGCGAGAAAGCAAAAGACACACAATTGATGGACGGAATGCAGAACAAATCAAAACATTCACCCCCAGTCAAGAGATCTGGGTTAAATCCATCATTCTTTTGCTCACCATGCCACCCCAGTTTAGACCTGGCCATATGCAAATCAGTCTTGACCCTGCGCCTCATGGGAACAGTCCAGCCCGAACTGCCAAGCCAGGTCCTCCCTGGACCGGAAACAAGCATCCTAGGACCGGTTTCGGGGTTTCACCCCTCTTCAGCCAGGATAGCTTGATTCCAGTGGCACAGTGAGCCCAGGACCCACGTCTGGGCATACCTGGCGCACTTAGGGCGAGAAAGCAAAAGACATACAATTGATGGACGGAATGCAGAACAAATCAAAACATTCACCCCCAGTCAAGAGATCTGGGTTAAATCCATCATTCTTTTGCTCACCATGCCACCCCAGTTTAGACCTGGCCATATGCAAATCAGTCTTGACCCTGCGCCTCATGGGAACAGTCCAGCCCGAACTGCCAAGCCAGGTCCTCCCTGGACCGGAAACAAGCATCCTAGGACCGGTTTCGGGGTTTCACCCCTCTTCAGCCAGGATAGCTTGATTCCAGTGGCACAGTGAGCCCAGGACCCACGTCTGGGCATACCTGGCGCACTTAGGGCGAGAAAGCAAAAGACATACAATTGATGGACGGAATGCAGAACAAATCAAAACATTCACCCCCAGTCAAGAGATCTGGGTTAAATCCATCATTCTTTTGCTCACCATGCCACCCCAGTTTAGACCTGGCCATATGCAAATCAGTCTTGACCCTGCGCCTCATGGGAACAGTCCAGCCCGAACTGCCAAGCCAGGTCCTCCCTGGACCGGAAACAAGCATCCTAGGACCGGTTTCGGGGTTTCACCCCTCTTCAGCCAGGATAGCTTGATTCCAGTGGCACAGTGAGCCCAGGACCCACGTCTGGGCATACCTGGCGCACTTAGGGCGAGAAAGCAAAAGACATACAATTGATGGACGGAATGCAGAACAAATCAAAACATTCACCCCCAGTCAAGAGATCTGGGTTAAATCCATCATTCTTTTGCTCACCATGCCACCCCAGTTTAGACCTGGCCATATGCAAATCAGTCTTGACCCTGCGCCTCATGGGAACAGTCCAGCCCGAACTGCCAAGCCAGGTCCTCCCTGGACCGGAAACAAGCATCCTAGGACCGGTTTCGGGGTTTCACCCTCTTCAGCCAGGATAGCTTGATTCCAGTGGCACAGTGAGCCCAGGACCCACGTCTGGGCATACCTGGCGCACTTAGGGCGAGAAAGCAAAAGACATACAATTGATGGACGGAATGCAGAACAAATCAAAACATTCACCCCCAGTCAAGAGATCTGGGTTAAATCCATCATTCTTTTGCTCACCATGCCACCCCAGTTTAGACCTGGCCATATGCAAATCAGTCTTGACCCTGCGCCTCATGGGAACAGTCCAGCCCGAACTGCCAAGCCAGGTCCTCCCTGGACCGGAAACAAGCATCCTAGGACCGGTTTCGGGGTTTCACCCCTCTTCAGCCAGGATAGCTTGATTCCAGTGGCACAGTGAGCCCAGGACCCACGTCTGGGCATACCTGGCGCACTTAGGGCGAGAAAGCAAAAGACACACAATTGATGGACGGAATGCAGAACAAATCAAAACATTCACCCCCAGTCAAGAGATCTGGGTTAAATCCATCATTCTTTTGCTCACCATGCCACCCCAGTTTAGACCTGGCCATATGCAAATCAGTCTTGACCCTGCGCCTCATGGGAACAGTCCAGCCCGAACTGCCAAGCCAGGTCCTCCCTGGACCGGAAACAAGCATCCTAGGACCGGTTTCGGGGTTTCACCCCTCTTCAGCCAGGATAGCTTGATTCCAGTGGCACAGTGAGCCCAGGACCCACGTCTGGGCATACCTGGCGCACTTAGGGCGAGAAAGCAAAAGACACACAATTGATGGACGGAATGCAGAACAAATCAAAACATTCACCCCCAGTCAAGAGATCTGGGTTAAATCCATCATTCTTTTGCTCACCATGCCACCCCAGTTTAGACCTGGCCATATGCAAATCAGTCTTGACCCTGTGCCTCATGGGAACAGTCCAGCCCGAACTGCCAAGCCAGGTCCTCCCTGGACCGGAAACAAGCATCCTAGGACCGGTTTCGGGGTTTCACCCCTCTTCAGCCAGGATAGCTTGATTCCAGTGGCACAGTGAGCCCAGGACCCACGTCTGGGCATACCTGGCGCACTTAGGGCGAGAAAGCAAAAGACACACAATTGATGGACGGAATGCAGAACAAATCAAAACATTCACCCCCAGTCAAGAGATCTGGGTTAAATCCATCATTCTTTTGCTCACCATGCCACCCCAGTTTAGACCTGGCCATATGCAAATCAGTCTTGACCCTGTGCCTCATGGGAACAGTCCAGCCCGAACTGCCAAGCCAGGTCCTCCCTGGACCGGAAACAAGCATCCTAGGACCGGTTTCGGGGTTTCACCCCTCTTCAGCCAGGATAGCTTGATTCCAGTGGCACAGTGAGCCCAGGACCCACGTCTGGGCATACCTGGCGCACTTAGGGCGAGAAAGCAAAAGACACACAATTGATGGACGGAATGCAGAACAAATCAAAACATTCACCCCCAGTCAAGAGATCTGGGTTAAATCCATCATTCTTTTGCTCACCATGCCACCCCAGTTTAGACCTGGCCATATGCAAATCAGTCTTGACCCTGTGCCTCATGGGAACAGTCCAGCCCGAACTGCCAAGCCAGGTCCTCCCTGGACCGGAAACAAGCATCCTAGGACCGGTTTCGGGGTTTCACCCCTCTTCAGCCAGGATAGCTTGATTCCAGTGGCACAGTGAGCCCAGGACCCACGTCTGGGCATACCTGGCGCACTTAGGGCGAGAAAGCAAAAGACACACAATTGATGGACGGAATGCAGAACAAATCAAAACATTCACCCCCAGTCAAGAGATCTGGGTTAAATCCATCATTCTTTTGCTCACCATGCCACCCCAGTTTAGACCTGGCCATATGCAAATCAGTCTTGACCCTGTGCCTCATGGGAACAGTCCAGCCCGAACTGCCAAGCCAGGTCCTCCCTGGACCGGAAACAAGCATCCTAGGACCGGTTTCGGGGTTTCACCCCTCTTCAGCCAGGATAGCTTGATTCCAGTGGCACAGTGAGCCCAGGACCCACGTCTGGGCATACCTGGCGCACTTAGGGCGAGAAAGCAAAAGACACACAATTGATGGACGGAATGCAGAACAAATCAAAACATTCACCCCCAGTCAAGAGATCTGGGTTAAATCCATCATTCTTTTGCTCACCATGCCACCCCAGTTTAGACCTGGCCATATGCAAATCAGTCTTGACCCTGTGCCTCATGGGAACAGTCCAGCCCGAACTGCCAAGCCAGGTCCTCCCTGGACCGGAAACAAGCATCCTAGGACCGGTTTCGGGGTTTCACCCCTCTTCAGCCAGGATAGCTTGATTCCAGTGGCACAGTGAGCCCAGGACCCACGTCTGGGCATACCTGGCGCACTTAGGGCGAGAAAGCAAAAGACACACAATTGATGGACGGAATGCAGAACAAATCAAAACATTCACCCCCAGTCAAGAGATCTGGGTTAAATCCATCATTCTTTTGCTCACCATGCCACCCCAGTTTAGACCTGGCCATATGCAAATCAGTCTTGACCCTGCGCCTCATGGGAACAGTCCAGCCCGAACTGCCAAGCCAGGTCCTCCCTGGACCGGAAACAAGCATCCTAGGACCGGTTTCGGGGTTTCACCCCTCTTCAGCCAGGATAGCTTGATTCCAGTGGCACAGTGAGCCCAGGACCCACGTCTGGGCATACCTGGCGCACTTAGGGCGAGAAAGCAAAAGACATACAATTGATGGACGGAATGCAGAACAAATCAAAACATTCACCCCCAGTCAAGAGATCTGGGTTAAATCCATCATTCTTTTGCTCACCATGCCACCCCAGTTTAGACCTGGCCATATGCAAATCAGTCTTGACCCTGCGCCTCATGGGAACAGTCCAGCCCGAACTGCCAAGCCAGGTCCTCCCTGACCGGAAACAAGCATCCTAGGACCGGTTTCGGGGTTTCACCCCTCTTCAGCCAGGATAGCTTGATTCCAGTGGCACAGTGAGCCCAGGACCCACGTCTGGGCATACCTGGCGCACTTAGGGCGAGAAAGCAAAAGACATACAATTGATGGACGGAATGCAGAACAAATCAAAACATTCACCCCCAGTCAAGAGATCTGGGTTAAATCCATCATTCTTTTGCTCACCATGCC
>CAWUFW010019015.1:0-201274 GCA_963921515.1 Calotriton arnoldi | reverse complement strand
TGTACTTCCTCAGTTACGTATTGCTAAATACACGTTTGAGCCCCAGGGGCGTACCAAACCATATACCAATAAAGTGGTATAAGAACCACGACTGAGCTAGACACAAGGCCTAGAGCCTGTAGAAGTGCTTGGACCACAAGGAACCACCCAAGGCAGTGACACAGGGGACCCACGGGAGACGCGTGCAGTGTATGAACACAGCCGCGAACCACCGTTAACTTCTATGGGGAAAGTCGCGATTATAATTTAAAAGAAAAGGGACACTTAGAGGAGGACTTGGAGCAAACCCTTTGAGAACTAGGCTGTTCTAGTGTCAATACCCACGGGAGCACCGGAGTACTCGAGTTACCTCACCCAGGGGAGCCGGGTGTATAGGTGTCTTTCGGGGTCGGGTTTCGTCGTCGCTTTCTATGGCAATCTGCTGCAAAGTGCTGCTGGCGACCAAGTCGAAAGTGTTCGGGTGGATCCAAAGGTGGATTGAAGATCTGAAGAACCTGAAAGCAGAGGGGACAGAGTCTGGGTCACTAGCCAGTGACCAGGAAGGCGATGAGCAGATGCCCACCGATGTCGAGTGCTTCAGGTAGGTTGACGGTCATCTTGACTCTTCAGCCACGAGGTTCAGGAGGCGTCGACGACAACCAGGAGCTGGATTCGAGCTGTCCCACGATGTCTGTCGATTGCAGGGGTATCGGCGACCAGATTGGACCCAACAAGCCTTGGCAATGGCAAGTCTCGTGGAAAGGAAAGAAGGACAATGTTGCAGACCAGCAAGGTCTGGGGGACTCACCCAGCGAGGATAAGTCAGGGCACAACTGGAGCAACCAGGGAGCCCAAGCAGAAAAAGATTGGCCTTCGGGAGGGCCTACTAGCCAACGGACTAGCGACCGCAAAGGAGCCTCGAGACGATGCACATGGAGCTGGATCACAGGACACTCGTGGAGTGGAGGCCAGTGATCTTCGGTGCAGTTGGTGCTGGAGGCTGGGGCTACTCGGAGCCCAAAGCACAACTTCGTGGGATACCCAGAAGAGGATGCACTTGCAAATGCGTTTGGTGTCCAGGGGTCACGGTTCCACATTACCCACGACAGCTACGGGCCTCGGCTTTGCTGGGGACTCAGGGCAGCCTCGGGAAAGTCTGGAAATCCACCTCTGGTGATGCAAAGACTTCGGCATCCGACGGGAGCTTCAGTGATGCAGACCGGACAATTGCTTCTTTGGTGCCTGCCAAGCAGGGGAGTCACTCCTTGACCCCAAGGGAGATTCTTCAGTCCTCTAATCTTGAAGTAGAGCGTCAAAGGTCCAGGATTCTGTGTCAGAGTTTCGTCCAGGTTAATCTAAAGTCCTAAGGACTGGGGTCCCCTACTTATACTAAGGTAGGGTGTTGGACATACTCTGTGGCCCCACCTATGGGAGGGCCAGGGCAGAGGGGTGGTTACACCCCTTTCCCTTTGTCCAGTTTCGCGCCAGAGCAGGGGCTGGAAGCCCCTGAGCCGGTTTGAACTGGGGTATGCACAGGGACACCAAGTGTGCTCCCAGTGCAGGATTTCAAAGCACCCGAGAGTGCTCCCGCCCAGCCCCAATACACACTATCCTGTCTGGGAGGTGGTCGCACCTCCCTGGGACAGGAAACCTATTGTCCAGGCCTCCCCTGCCGGAGTTTCGGTCAGCAGCAGGAGGCCAGACTCGAGTGTCTGCGGCAGCGGCATCCATTTTGTGATGCCAGGGCTCTGGAAAGTCAGTACCGGGTATACCGGTGTGTACATGTCTTTCCCTCTAGAAGGTTGGAATGCTACCCCCGCCACCAGAACTGGCGGGGGGGTAGTATTCCAAGATGTTTGACACCAAACACGACATGTTTCCGTGCAGCCATCCCAAAGTTAGCATTTAACGCGAGGTTATAATGCGCTTAAGAGTATATGGTCAGGCTGCACTACAAACAGCATCAGAGAAGGGTCTCCGAACGCTGCAGAGGGGCCCTGCTCATGCAGGGGCACCCTCCACATAGGAACCACGCACTCTGCCTTCAGGATTGATAAGGCCTGCCATAGGAGTGACTTATAGGTGTATATGTGTGTATGTATCTAGTGATATAGGTAGCCCATATCACAGTAAGGGGTGCATGCACCACCTTACCCAGGCTGCAGTAGCAGACCTGTGGTGTCAGTTTGGATGGCCTTCCAAGGGTGGCACAATACATGCTGCAGCCCCGGGTAGGCCTCTGAGGTACCTATGCCCTGGGTACATAGTATACCATATACTAGGGACTTATAAGGGCACTCCAGATTCCAATCAGAGATGTGACTAAGGCACATGGAAACCATTTTAAAGAGGAAGCAGCTAGGCTGGGGTTCTGATTAGCAGGGCCCCAGCCAGACTAAGGTCGAAAAACAGTGAAGCATCAGCAAAAAGTGGGGGTACCCATGTGAAGCAGATCCTACTCTCCTACAAGCAGGGGTTATTTTAGGAGTGTAACTCCCTTACCCTGACTAGGAAGAAGGGTCCCTACTTGGACAAAGGTGCAAACCCTTGCCAACTAGAGATCCCATTTCTAACATTGGTGGCAGCGGTGGGATAGGACTTGTGTTTGCACTTGACTTACAGTGATTGGTGTGCACTACTACCATATCGCAGACCATTACGTACCACATACTGGTTCTTTTTCTTTTGGCCTATTTTTGATCTTGCCAGTTTTCAACTCACTACTTTTGTCATGCCTGAATCAATTGCATCATCCGTTGCATCTCTGGAAGTTATCTTTGAGGAGGATAGGTTGGAATCCTACGCCGTAAAGGAGCTACGAGCGATTTGTAAAAACCTGAAAGTCCAAATTAAAGGCCTCACAAGGAAGGAGGAGCTACAGAAGGCGCTGAGGGCCTGGGTAGCAGCCAGACATGCCAGTGGGCAGCCTGGTAATCTCAGTGAGGAGGTGGAGGAGCCTATTTCCAGGGTGGATGTGCTTTTGGGTGGGGGGAACCCGCCAGGTCAGGCAGCAGCAGTCTGTCCCCAGAGGAGCTGGAGGACAGGCGGGAGGCAAGGCAGTTTGAGCTGCAGAAGCTCAGGCTGGAGAGTGAGCGGGAGGAGAAGAGATTGGCCATGGAGGAGAAGAAGATGCTCTTAGAGCATGAGAGAGAACTGAAGGAGCTAGAACTTAGGGGCCCAGCTCATGCAGGGGCACCCTCTCACATAGGAACCACACACTCTGCCTTCAGGATTGATAAGGCCTGCCATAGGAGTGACTTATAGGTTTATATGTGTGTATGTATATAGTGATATAGGTAGCCTATATCACAGTAAGGGGTGCATGCACCACCTTACCCAGGCTGCAGTAGCAGACCTGTGGTGTCATTTTGGATGGCCTTCCAGGGGTGGCACAATACATGCTGCAGCCCCTGGTAGGCCTCTGAGGTACCTATGCCCTGGGTACATAGTATACCATATACTAGGGACTTATAAGGGCACTCCAGATTCCAATCAGCGATGTGCCTAAGGCACATGGAAACCATTTTAGAGAGGAAGCAGCTAGGCTGGGGTTCTGATTAGCAGGGCCCCAGCCAGACTAAAGTCGAAAAACAGTGAAGCATCAGCAAAAAGTGGGGGTACCCATGTGAAGCAGATCCTACTCTCCTACACAGAGGTGCAGAAAGAGGCAAGAGAAGTGCAGAAAGAAGCAACAGAGGTTTAGAAACAGGCAACAGAAGTGCAGAAAGAGGCAAGAGAAATACACAAAGAGACAAGAGAAGTGCAACAAGAGAAAAGAGAGGTCCAGAAAGAGGGAAGCAAGTGCATAAACAGGCAAGAGAGGTGCAGAAAGAGGGAGCAAGGGTGCAGAAAGAGGCAGTAGAGGTGCAGAAAGAGGGAAGAGGGGTGCAGAAAGAGGCAAGAGGGGTGCAGAAAGAAGCAACAGAGGTGCAGAAAGATGCAAGAGAAGTGATAAAAAAGACAAGAGAGTAGCAGAAAGAAACAAGAAATATGCTGGAAAAAGCAAGAGAAGTGCAGAAAGAGGCAAGTGAGATTTTGAAAGAGGCAAGACAGGTGCAGAAAGAGGCAGAGAGGTGCAGAAAGAAGCAAGAGGAGTGCAGAAAGAGGCAAGAGAAGTGCAGAAAGAAGCAACAGAGGTGCAGAAAGAGGCAAGTGAACTCCAGAAAGAGGCAAGACGGGTGCAGGAAGAGGCAAGAGAGGTACAGAAAGAAGCAAGGGAGGTGCAGAAAGAGGCAAGAGGGGTGCAGAAAGAGGCAAGAGGGGTGCAGAAAGAGGCAAGAGAAGTGCTGAAAGAAGCAAGAGGGGTGCAGAAAGAGGCAAGAGAAGTGCTGAAAGAAGCAACAGAGGTGCAGAAAGAAACAAGTAAGGTGAAGAAAAAAGCAAGAGAAGTGCAGAAAGAGGCAAGTGGGCTGCAGAAATAGCCAAGACAGGTGTTGAAAGAGGCAAGAGAGGTGCAGAAAGAGGCAAGAGTGGTGCAGAAAGAAACAAGTAAGGTCAAGAAAAAAGTAAGAGATGTGCAAGAGAGGTACAGAAAGAAACAAGGGAGGTACCGAAAGAGGCAAGAGGGGTGCAGAAAGTGGCAAGAGAAGTGCTGAAAGAAGCAAGAGAGGTGCAGAAAGAGGCAAGAGAAGTGCTGAAAGAAGCAACAGAGGTGCAGAATGAAACAAGTAAGGTGAAGAAAAAAGCAAGAGAAGTGCAGAAAGAGGCAAGGGGGATGCAGAAATAGCCAAGACAGGTGTTGAAAGAGGCAAGAGAGGTGCACAAACAGACAAGAGAGGTGCACAAAGAGACGAGAGAGGTGCACAAAGAGGGAAGACGAGTGCAGAAAGAGGCAAACGAGGTGCAGAAAGAGGCAAGAGAAGTGCAGAAAGAGGCAAGAGAGGTGCAGAAACAGGCAAGAGAGGTACAGAAAGAGGGAACAAGGGTGCAGAAAGAATCAAGAGAAGTGATGAAAGATACAAGAGAGTTGCACAATCAGGCAAAAGAAGTGCAGAAAGAGGCAAGAGTAGTTCTGAAAGAAGCAACAGAACTGCAGAAAGAAGCAAGAGAAGTTATGAAAGAGACAAGAGAGTTGCAGAAAGAAACAAGAAAGGTGCAGAAAAAAGCAAGAGAAGTGCAGACAGAGGCAAGTGAGATGCATAAAGAGGCAAGTGAACTGCAGGAAGAGGAAAGACGGGTGCAGGAAGAGGCAAGAGTGGTACAGAAAGAGGAAACAGGTGTACAGAAAGAGGCAAGAAGGGTGCAGAAAGAAGCAAGAGAAGTACAGAAAGAAGCAAGGGAGGTGCAGTAAGAGGCAAGAGGGGTGCAGAAAGAGGCAAGAGAAGTGCTGAAAGAACCAACAGAGGTGCAGAAAGAGGCAAGAGAAGTACAGAAAGAGGCAAGAGAGGTGCATAAACAGGCAAGAGAGGTGCAGAAAGAAGCAAGAGAGGTGCAGAAAGAAGCAAGAGAAGTGGAGAAAGAAGCATTAGAGGTGAAGAAAGATGCAAGAGGGGTGCAGAAAGAGGCAAGAGATGTGCTGAAAGAAGGAACAGAGGTGCAGAAAGAGGCAATAGAAGTGCAGAAAGAAGCAATAGAGGTTTAGAAACAGGAAACAGAAGTGCAGAAAGAGGCAAGAGAAATACACAAAGAGACAAGAGAAGTGCAGCAAGAGAAAAGAGAGGTCCAGAAAGAGGGAAGAGAGTGCATAAACAGGCAAGAGAGGTGCAGAAAGAGGGAGCAAGGGTGCAGAAAGAGGCAGTAGAGGTGCAGAAAGAGGGAAGAGGGTGCAGAAAGAGGGAAGAGGGGTGCAGAAAGAAGCAAGAGAGGTACAGAAAGAAGCAAGAGAAGTGATGATAGAGACACGAGAGTAGCAGAAAGAAACAAGAAATATGCTGGAAAAAGCAAGAGAAGTGCAGAAAGAGGCAAGTGAGATGCAGAAAGAGGCAAGACAGGTGTAGAAAGAGGCGAGAGAGGTGCAGAAAGAAGCAAGAGGAGTGCAGAAAGAGGCAAGAGAAGTGCAGAAAGAAGCAACAGAGGTGCAGAAAGAGGCAAGTGAACTCCAGAAAGAGGCAAGACGGGTGCAGGAAGAGGCAAGAGAGGTACAGAAAGAAGCAAGGGAGGTGCAGAAAGAGGCAAGAGGGGTGCAGAAAGAGGCAAGAGGGGTGCAGAAAGAGGCAAGAGAAGTGCTGAAAGAAGCAAGAGGGGTGCAGAAAGAGGCAAGAGAAGTGCTGAAAGAAGCAACAGAGGTGCAGAAAGAAACAAGTAAGGTGAAGAAAAAGCAAGAGAAGTGCAGAAAGAGGCAAGATGGGCTGCAGAAATAGCCAAGACAGGTGTAGAAAGAGGCAAGAGAGGTGCAGAAAGAGGCAAGAGTGGTGCAGAAAGAAACAAGTAAGGTCAAGAAAAAAGTAAGAGATGTGCAAGAGAGGTACAGAAAGAAACAAGGGAGGTACAGAAAGAGGCAAGAGGGGTGCAGAAAGTGGCAAGAGAGGTGCTGAAAGAAGCAAGAGAGGTGCAGAAAGAGGCAAGAGAAGTGCTGAAAGAAGCAACAGAGGTGCAGAATGAAACAAGTAGAGGTGAAGAAAAAGCAAGAGAAGTGCAGAAAGAGGCAAGGGAGATGCAGAAATAGCCAAGACAGGTGTAGAAAGAGGCAAGAGAGGTGCACAAACAGACAAGAGAGGTGCACAAAGAGATGAGAGAGGTGCACAAAGAGGGAAGATGAGTGCAGAAAGAGGCAAACGAGTTGCAGAAAGAGGCAATAGAAGTGCAGAAAGAGGCAAGAGAGGTGCAGAAATAGGCAAGAGAGGTACAGAAAGAGGGAACAAGGGTGCAGAAAGAAGAAAGAGAAGTGATGAAAGATACAAGAGAGTTGCACAAATAGGCAAAAGAAGTGCAGAAAGAGGCAAGAGTAGTTCTGAAAGAAGCAACAGAACTGCAGAAAGAAGCAAGAGAAGTGATGAAAGAGACAAGAGAGTTGCAGAAAGAAACAAAAAAGGTGCAGAAAAAAGCAAGAGAAGTGCAGAAAGAGGCAAGTGAGATGCATAAAGAGGCAAGTGAACTGCAGGAAGAGGAAAGACGGGTGCAGGAAGAGGCAAGAGTGGTACAGAAAGAGGAAACAGGTGTACAGAAAGAGGCAAGAAGGGTGCAGAAAGAAGCAAGAGAAGTACAGAAAGAAGCAAGGGAGGTGCAGTAAGAGGCAAGAGGGGTGCAGAAAGAGGCAAGAGAAGTGCTGAAAGAACCAACAGAGGTGCAGAAAGAGGCAACAGAAGTACAGAAAGAGGCAAGAGAGGTGCATAAACAGGCTAGAGAGGTGCAGAAAGAGGCAAGAGGGGTGCAGAAAGAAGCAAGAGAGGTGCAGAAAGAAGCAAGAGAAGTGCAGAAAGAAGCAAGAGAGGTGAAGAAAGATGCAAGAGGGGTGCAGAAAGAGGCAAGAGATGTGCTGAAAGAAGGAACAGAGGTGCAGAAAGAGGCAAGAGAAGTGCAGAAAGAAGCAACAGAGGTTTAGAAACAGGCAACAGAAGTGCAGAAAGAGGCAAGAGAAATACACAAAGAGACAAGAGAGGTGCAACAAGAGAAAAGAGAGGTCCAGAAAGAGGGAAGAGAGTGCATAAACAGGCAAGAGAGGTGCAGAAAGAGGGAGCAAGGGTGCAGAAAGAGGCAGTAGAGGTGCAGAAAGAGGGAAGAGGGGTGCAGAAAGAGGCAAGAGGGGTGCAGAAAGAAGCAACAGAGGTGCAGAAAGATGCAAGAGAAGTGATGAAAGAGACAAGAGAGTAGCAGAAAGAAACAAGAAATATGCTGGAAAAAGCAAGAGAAGTGCAGAAAGAGGCAAGTGAGATTTTGAAAGAGGCAAGACAGGTGCAGAAAGAGGCGAGAGAGGTGCAGAAAGAAGCAAGAGGAGTGCAGAAAGAGGCAAGAGAAGTGCAGAAAGAAGCAACAGAGGTGCAGAAAGAGGCAAGTGAACTCCAGAAGAGGCAAGACGGGTGCAGGAAGAGGCAAGAGAGGTACAGAAAGAAGCAAGGGAGGTGCAGAAAGAGGCAAGAGGGGTGCAGAAAGAGGCAAGAGAAGTGCTGAAAGAAGCAAGAGGGGTGCAGAAAGAGGCAAGAGAAGTGCTGAAAGAAGCAACAGAGGTGCAGAAAGAAACAAGTAAGGTGAAGAAAAAAGCAAGAGAAGTGCAGAAAGAGGCAAGTGGGATGCAGATATAGCCAAGACAGGTGTTGAAAGAGGCAAGAG
Source organism: Calotriton arnoldi (assembly GCA_963921515.1). Lineage (NCBI taxonomy): Eukaryota > Metazoa > Chordata > Amphibia > Caudata > Salamandridae > Calotriton > Calotriton arnoldi. Next base: position 193,090 of record CAWUFW010019015.1, on the reverse strand, counting down.
AGGTGCAGAAAGAGGCAAGAGTGGTGCAGAAAGAAACAAGTAAGGTCAAGAAAAAAGTAAGAGATGTGCAGAAAGATGCAAGTGAGATGCAGAAATAGGCAATACAGGTGCAGAAAGAGGCAAGAGAGGTGCAGAAAGAGGCAAGAGGGGTGCATAAAGAGTCAAGAGAAGTGAAGAAAGAGGCAAGAGAGTGCACAATGAGACAAGAGAGGTACACAAAGAGACAAGAGAGGTGCAGAAAGAGGGAAGACAGCTGTAGAACAAGACAAACAAAGTACAGAAAGAGGCAAGAGAAGTGCAGAAAGAGGCAAGAGAGGTGCAGAAACAGGTAAGAGAGGTGCAGAAAGTGGGAACAGGGATGCAGAAAGAGGCAAGAGAGGTGCAGAAAGAGGGAAGATGGGTGAGAAAGAGGCAAGAGAGTTGCAGAAAGAAGCAAGAGAGGTGCAGAAAGAGGCAAGAGAGGCACAGAAAGAAGCAAGAGTGGTTTGCTCACCATTAGTACCAATTTAACACCCACATTTATCAATAAGTAACAGGTGACCATTCCAGGTTTGCACAGGGCCTTCCACCACGCTGTAGCACTTTTTGCTGAATTTTTTGTAACGTTTGAGCTGTTTGAGCTAATCTGCAGATTATGCAGCAGATGATGGATTATGTGGCAAAAGTGGGAAATGTCTAATTGTGCAAAAATCGATGCTGCTAAACAGTCACATAATTCCAGTGGCCCTGCTCATACCCCTGACAAGGTCCAGAAGTGCTTCTCAGTGGGTCTTTCTTTTTTTGTGTCTCATTGAGTTTATATTTTAGCTTCTATGGAAACGAGGAAGACAAAACCTGAGGTTACCCCTCCACAACACAGACTACCATACCACATAATTTCTCTCCATAACACATAATCCCACTCTACATAATTCCTATACACTAAATACCACATACTTTCTATCCACATAATTTCATTGCACAACATACCACATAATTTCACTACACACAACGTACATCTACTCCACTTCAGAAAAACATTTGTAAAAAGCTTTACATTCACAACGACAATAGCTCTAACTCTCGCAAATGCGAAACCTATTACATTGCAAATGCTTCTTTAACTGGTAGTCACATTTGCAGAGTGGTGGAGAAAGGGTGCTGGGCCTCCGACCAGCGCTCAGGAATTCTGCTGCATAGGACTTACAGGAGGTACCAGGAGGGCTTCTTTGCCCGTCAAAGTCCCTCAGGAGTAACGTGGACTTCATCTCCACATCATTAGTGTGCCAGGAGGCGTGCTTGCAGAGTGGTAGGGAAAGGGGGCGTGGCCTCCAAGACCTCTCAGCAATCGCACTGTGTGGAACTTACTGGAGGTAACAGATGGGGAAGTTGGCCCCCAAGGACATCTTTGTGGGCCAGCTACCCCTCCTATTACCTCCAGTAGGTCCCACACAGCAGGATTGCTAAATTCTCATAGAAGGCCACACCCCCTTTTCCCACCACTCTGCAAACGCGCTCCCTCATGCGTTCTTGGATGGGACGTGAAGTCCCCTTCGCTGCTCGGGGTCCTTAGGGGCCAACTAGCCTACCTGTTACCTACAGTAAGCCTCACACAGTGGGATTGCTGAGAGGTGGAAACAGGCCACACACCCTTTCTCCACCACTCTGCAAACATGCCTCCTGGCGTGCTCTTGGTTGGGAGATGAAGTCCCCTTGCCTCCTGAGGGTCCCTGGTGGCCAACTAGCCCTCCTGTTATCTCTAGTAAGCCCCACACAACTGGATTGCTGAGAGTGGTCCGAGGCCATGCCCCCTTTTTACACCACTCTGTAAACGCACCTCCTGGCACACTGCTGCTCGGGGGATAAAGTCCACTTTATTCCTGAGGTCCTCAGGACACAAGAGGACCTCATCGCCCTACCAGCAGTGCACCAAGAGGCACGTTTGCAGAGTGGTGTACAAAGGGGCATGGCCTCAGACCACCTCTCAGCAATCCCACTGTGCGGGGATTACTGGAGTCACCTGGTGGTCTAGTTGGCCCCTAAGGACCCTTAGTATTCAAGGGGGCTTAATCCCCCAATTCAGAATGCGCCAGGAGTCACGTTTGCACAGTGGTGCAGGGAGGGGGCGGGGCCTCTGGTGAGATGCTGGCTTTTTTTAAATGTGCTTTTTGGAAGGGGGCTGTGTGGCCCCCCGTTCCCTTTATTATTTTTGGGCCCTGGGGATCCCATCCCCCAGGGCCTAAGCATTTATTTTTTTTAAACAAGAAGGGGGCCCCCCTCCCATGGCTGATTTTGGCCCCGGGGCCCCCGTCCCCCGGTGGATGGTGTGAGAAGTTGCCCTGGTATATGCTGTCCACTAATTATAGTGGGCACCTTGCACCAGTCCAAACAACCCCTTATTGGAGATAGGTTAAAGACAACCTTTATTGAAAGCTATCCTAGTGGTAGCTATGGAGAGCAGCCTTCAGGCTAAGTCTTGAAGGAATGTAAAGCAGCTTGTTTTACCAGCCTATAATCTCTTGAGTGACCAAATGAAAGAGGACCACACCAGGTAACTAAATATTCAAAATATATGTATTTATTGCTAAACACACCCCTCTAGTCTCTTTATGAGGCTAGAGTTCGAAGTACATAAGTTATAAGTTAGTTATCAACAGTAATAGCACAAATACACGTTTGAGCCCTAGGGCGTACCAAACCATATACCAATAAAGTGGTATAAGAACCACGACTGAGCTAGACACAAGGCCTAGAGCCTGTAGAAGTGCTTGGACCACAAGGAACCACCCAAGGTAGTGACACAGGGGACCCACGGGGGACACGTGCAGTGTGAGAACACAGCCGCGAATCGCCGTTGACTTCTATGGGGAAAGTCGCGGTTGGAATTTTAAAGAAAAGGGACACTTAGAGGAGGACTAGGAGCAAACCCTTTTAGAACTGGGTCGTTCTAGAGTCTATACCCACGGGAGCACTGGAGTACTCGTGTTACCTCACCCAGGGAAGCCGGGTGCATAGGTGTCTTTCGGGGTCGGGTTTCGTCATCGTTTTCAATGGCGATCTGCTGCAAAGTGCTGCTGGCTGCCAAGTCGAAAGTGTTCGGGTGGATCCAAAGGTGGATCGAAGATCTGAAGAACCTGAAAGCAGAGGGGACAGAGTCTGGGTCACTAGCCAGTGACCAGGAAGGTGATGAGCGGATGCCCAGCGATGTCGAGTGCTTCAGGTAGGTTGATGGTTGTCTTGAATCTTCAGCCACGAGGTCCAGGAGGTGTAGACGATGACCAGGATCTGGATTCGAGCTGTCCCACAATGTCTGTCGATTGCTGAGGTATCAGCAACCGGATTGGACCCAACAAGCCTTGGCAACGGCAAGTCTCATGGAAATTGAAGAAGAACGGTGGTGCAGACCAGAAAGGTCTGAGGGACTCACCCAGCAAGGGTAAGTCAGGGCACGCCTGGATCAAGCAGGGAGCCCAAGCAAAAGAAGATTGGCCTCCAGAAGGGCCTACTAGCCAACGGACTAGCGACCGCGAAGGAGCCTTGAGTGGACGCACTTGGAGCTGGCTCACGGGACACTCGTGGAGTGGAGGCCAGTGATCTTTGGTGCAGTTGGTGCTGGAGGCGGGGGCTACTGGGAGCCCAAAGCACAACTTCGTGGGATCCCAGGAAGAGGATGCACTTGCAAATGTGCTTGGTGTCCAGGGGTCACGGTTCCACGTTACCCACAACAGCTACGGGCCTCAGCTTTGTTGGGGACTCAGGGCAGCCTCGGTGAAGTCTGGAAATCCACCTCTGGTGATGCAAAGACTTCGGCGTCCGGCGGGAGCTTCAGCGATGCAGACCGGACAATTGCTTCTTTGGTGCCTGCCAAGCAGGGGAGTCACTCCTTGACCCCAAGGGAGATTCTTCAGTCCTCTAATCTTAAAGTAGAGCGTCGAAGGTCCAGGATTCTGTGTCAGAATTTCGTCCAGGTAAATCTAAAGTCCTAAGGACTGGGGTCCCATACTTATACTAAGATAGGGGGTTGGACATACTCTGGGAACCCACCTATGGGATTGTCAGGGCAGAGGGGTGGTTACACCCTTTTCCCTTTGTTCAGTTTCACGCCAGAGCAGGGGCTGGAAGCCCCTGAGCCGGTTTGAACTGGGGTATGCACAGGGACACCAAATGTGCCCCCAGTGCAGGACTTCAAAGCACCAGAGAGTGCTCCCGCCCAGCCCCAATACACACTATCCTGTCTGGGGAGGTGGTTACACCTCCCTGGGACAGGAAACCTATTGTCCAGGCCTCCCCTGCCGGAGTTTCGGTCAGCAGCAGGAGGCCAGACTCGTGTCTGTGGCAGCGGCATCCATTTTGTGATGCCAGGGCTCTGGAAAGTCAGTACTGGGTATACCGGTGTGTACATGTCTCTCCCTCTAGAAGGGTGGAATGCTACCCCCGCCGCCAGAACTGGCGGGGGGGTAGTATTCCAAGATGTTTGACACCAAACACGACATATTTCCGTGCAGCCATCCCAAAGTTAGCATTTAACGCAAGGTTATAATGCGCTTAAGAGTATATGGTCAGGCTGCACTACAAACAGCATCAGAGAAGGGGCTCCGAACGCTGCAGAGGGGCTCTGTTCATGCAGGGGCACCCTCTCACATAGGAACCAAGCACTCTGCCTTCAGGATTGATAAGGCCTGCCATAAGAGTGACTTATAGGTTTATATGTGTGTATGTATGTAGTGATATAGGTAGCCTATATCACAGTAAGGGGTGCATGCACCACCTTACCCAGGCTGCAGTAGCAGACCTGTGGTGTCATTTTGGATGGCCTTCCAGGGGTGGCATAATACATGATTCAGCCCCTGGCAGGCCTCTGAGGTACCTATGCCCTGGGTACATAGTATACCATATACTAGGGACTTACAAGGGCACTCCAGATTCCAATCAGAGATGTGCCTAGGGCACATGGAAACCATTTTAGAGAGGAAGCAGCTAGGCTGGGGTTCTGATTAGCAGGGCCCCAGCCAGACTAAAGTCGAAAAACAGTGAAGCATCAGCAAAAAGTGGGGGTACCCATGTGAAGCAGATCCTACTCTCCTTACACAAGCCCCCCAAACGTAGGGACATTAAACTAACCTTGCCCAGTTAAGTCTTCATGTTCTAAGTGGAAGTACCTAGAGAGTCCATCTGCATTGGCATGGTTACTCCCAGGTCTATGTTCCACTGTGAAGTCCATCCCCTGTAGGGAAATGGACCACCTAAGCAGTTTGGGGTTTTCCCCTTCATTTGTTTTAGCCATAAGAGGGGCTTATGGTCTGTTTGAACAAGGAAGTGAGTATCAAACAAGTATGGCCTCAACTTCTTCAGAGCCCAGACCACAGCAAAGGCCTCCCTCTCAATGGCTGACCAACGTTTCTCTCTAGGGGTCAGCCTTCTGCTAATAAAAGCTACTGGCTGATCCTGACCTTCATCATTCAATTGTGACAGTACAGCCCCTACCCCCAATTCAGATGCATGTGTTTGGACAATGAACTTCTTGGAGTAATCAGGACTCTGTAGAATGGGAGCAGTGCACATGGCCTGCTTTAGGTCATCAAATGCCTTTTGACAGCTAACTGTCCACTGAACCTTTTTGGGCATTTTCTTGGAAGTTAAGTCATTCAGGGGTGTCACTATTGATCCATACCCCTTGATAAATCTCCTATAGTACCCAGTCAGGCCTAAAAAGGCTCTCACCTGAGTCTGGGTAGTTGGAGCAGTCCAGTCCATGATGGTCTGGATCTTGCTCTGCAAGGGTTGAACCTGGCCTCCACCCACAAGGTGGCCCAGGTACACAACCTGACTCTGCCCTATCTGGCACTTGGTGGCCTTGATAGTCAGGCCTGCTTTCTGCAGGGCCTGTAAAACATTTCTGAGGTGGACCAGGTGATCCTCCCAGGTGGAGCTAAAGACAGCAATATCATCTAGATATGCTGCACTATAGGCTTCCAGACCTGTAAGGACTGTATTCACCAACCTCTGAAAAGTGGCAGGTGCATTCTTCAGACCAAAGAGCATCACCACAAATTGATAATGCCCACTAGGGGTTGAGAATGTTGTTTTTGGCTTTGCATCATCAGCTAGTCTGATCTGCCAGTAGCCAGCTGTCAGGTCAAATGTGCTTAGATACTTGGCTGAGGCCAAAGTGTCTATTAGCTCATCTGCCCTAGGTATTGGATGGGCATTAGTCCTAGTGACTGCATTGAGACCCCTGTAGTCCACACAAAACCTCATCTCTCTTTTCCCACCATTGGTGTGAGGTTTTGGCACAAGGACCACTGGACTAGCCCAAGGGCTATCTGAGGGTTCAATAACTCCCAAATCCAACATCTTCTGGACTTTTGTCCTGATACAGTCCCTGACATGGTCAGGTTGCCTATAAATCTTATTTTTAATAGGCAGACTGTCCCCAGTGTCCACTTCATGAGTGTACCAGGTGGTCTGACTGGGTGTCAGGGAGAATATGTGTCTGAACTGATTGAGCACCTGTCTGCAATCAGTTTGCTGCTGGGCAGTGAGGCTGCCTGCCAAGGCTACACCATCCACTGACCCATCATCAGGGTTCTGTGAGAGCAGGAAAGGGAGTGGGTCACTCTCTTCCTCCTGTCCCTCACCAGTAGCCATGAGCAAGCCCATGTCTGCCCTGTCCACATATGGTTTTAACCTGTTGACATGGAGAACACTGTGGGGACTCCTGGGTGTTCCTAGGTCTACTAAGTAGGTAACCTCACCCTTCTGTTCAACAATGGTATGGGGTCCACTCCATTTGTCTTGGAGAGCTGCTGGGGCCACTGACTCCAACACCCACACCTTCTGCCCTGGCTGGTAAACAGTCAGTACAGCCTTTTGGTCATGCCAGGCTTTTTGAAGTTCCTGGCTAGCCTCAAGGTTTTTAGTTGCCTTTTTCATGTACTCAGCCATCCTGGAGCAGAGACCAAGTACATAGTCCACTATGTCTTGCTTTGGGGGCTTGAGAGGTAACTCCCATCCTTCCTTCACCAAGCACAATGGACCCCTGACAGGGTGACCAAACAAAAGTTCAAAAGGGCTGTAGCCAACCCCTTTTGAGGCACCTCCCTGTATGCAAATAAACGGCAGGGCAAGAGTATGTCCCATCTTCGCCTAAGCTTTTCTGGGAGCCCTTTAATCATGCCCTTCAAGGTTTTGTTGAATCTCTCAACTAAACCATTGCATTGTGGGTGATAGGGTGTGGTGAACTTGTAAGTCACTCCACACTCATTCCACATTGCTTTCAAGTATCCAGACATAAAGTTAGCACCCCTGTCTGATACAACCTCCTTAGGGAAGCCCACTCTTGAGAAAATTCCCAGGAGGGCCCTTGCCACCACAGGTGCTGTAGTGGTCCTAAGGGGAATAGCCTCTGGGTACCTGGTGGCATGATCCACTACCACCAGGATAAACCTGTGCCCAGATGCTGTTTGGGGATCCATGGGACCAACAATGTCAATCCCCACCCTTTCAAAGGGAACCCCCACCACAGGTAGTGGTATCAGGGGGCCTTTGTAGTGCCACCTGCCTTGCCACTGGCCTGGCAGGTTACACAGGAGCGACAAAACTCCTTGGTGTCTTCAGACATGTGGGGCCAGTGAAAGTGAGGGATAATTCTGTCCCAAGTCTTGTTCTGGCCCAGGTGACCTGCTAAGGGAATGTCATGGGCTAGGGTCAATAGGAAGCCCCTGAACTTCAGAGGTATGACCAACCTCCTGGTGGCACCAGGCCTGGGGTTTCTACACTCTGAGTACAAGAGTCCATCATCCCAATACACAGTATGGGGACCACTAGCTTTCCCAGCAGCCTCAGCAGCAGCTTGCTGTCTGAGGGGTTCAAGAGAGGGGCAGCTCTGCTGCTCCTGGCTCAGATCTGCCCTGGAAGGGCCCCCTGTCCCCAAGAACTCAACCTGGTCAGGTTCAAGCTCCTCTGGGACAGTTCCTTCCTCAGGACTGAGATCATCCCCCTCAAGAGATTGATCTTCCATCTGAGCCAAGGGGAAGGCACTGCCTTTACCCTACTACTCCTCTTCTTGGAGGGCACTTGGTCCATTATTCCAGAATCCAAGGCCTGTTCAGTGTTAGACATTTTGGCTTGTGACCTGGTCACAGCAAACACATCTGCAGGGATGCCCAGCATTTCTGCATGGGTCCTGAGCTCCACTTCTGCCCAAGCTGAAGTTTCTAAATCATTGCCAAGCAAGCATTCAACTGGTAGGTCTGCACGTACCACAACCTTCTTAATGCCAGTTACCCCTCCCCAGGAGAAGTTAACAACTGCCAGAGTATGGTCTGTTCTGACATTGCTAGCATTGGTCACTTGGTACATTTCACCAAGTATAATCTGCCCAGGATTCACAAGGTCTTGTGTCACCATGGTGACACTTGCCCCTGTGTCCCTAAATGCCAAAGCCTCTTTTCCATTGATTAAGGGCTGTTGCCTGTACTTGCCCAGATTACTGGGACTCACAGAGGAGGTCACATCCATGCCTCCATCACAGACTAGGACAGCCTGAGTGAGTTCTCTGACTAGGTCAGAGCTCATCTCCTTACCCAGGGTCAACCCTACTAAACCCTTGGCTTGTGTAGTCCCACCACCAACTGTAACTGCACTAGGGGGAGCAGGTGCCTTAGGGGCATTGGTGGGGGCTGGAGTAGAGTCTTTGGACTTGGTGCAATCACTGGTCCAGTGAGTCTTTTGCTTATAGACCTTGCACCATGGTTTCTTTTGGCCTTTCCCTTTGTTAGACTGTGAATCCCCACCTGAAGAAGATTTTTGGGGGCCTTGTGAAGACTTCTGGTCTTTACCCTTCTCCCCACCCTTATCAGAGTTCTTAGAATCTTGCTTCTTTGGGTCACCACCTTGGTTCTGTACCTTCTGCCTCACCCTGGTTCTGACCCATTTGTCTGCCTTCTTTCCCAATTCTTGGGGAGAGGTCAGATCAGAGTCCACCAGGTACTGATGCAACAGCTGATTTTGACAGTTATTAAGAATCTGCTCCCTCATGATAAGATTGTACAATCCTGTGAAGTCACACACCTTACTGCCCATCAACCAACCTTCCAGAGCCTTAGCAGAACAATCCACATAGTCTACCCAGTCTTGAGTCTGTGCTTTTTGGGTATCTCTGAACTTTAACCTGTATTGTTCAGTTGTTAGGCCAAACCCATCAATCAGAGCACTCTTCAAGACTTTGTAATTGTCAGCATCCTCTTCTCTTACAGTGAGGAGCTTGTCTCTACCTTTGTCTGCAAAGGAGAGCCACAAGATTGCTGCCCACTGCTCCTGGGGACCCTCTGTACTTTACAGGCCCTCTCAAGTGCAGTTATCCATTTGTGGATGTCATCCCCACTCTGGTAGGGAGGGACAATCTTGCTCAGGTTTCTATGGTCATAAGACCTTTCCCTATCTCTGGGGAAATTGCTGCCACCATGGGACTCTAGTCCCAACTTTTTCTCTCTCTATAGAGATCTAGGGACTCCCTGTCTATAGCCAATTGCTGTTTTCTGAGTTCAAGCTGGGCTTGCTCATACTGAATCAGTCTCTTCCTCCTCTCATGAGAGGATTCCCTTCCACGAGAGGAGACAGAGGTCCCTACTGAGGTGTCAGAGTGGTTAGACTCCTGAGAAGGAGATCTAGACCTTCTGGGCACACTCACAATTCTTCCTGGGGGACAAAGGGGAGGTCATTCTGACCCTCCTCCTCCACAGGAGGAATTGGGTTCTCCAGGTCAAGGTCATTTTCCCCTTCCTGGCCAGTTTCAGAGGGGGGGGCCTGGGTTTCTTCACCCCTGACCCCTTCCTCATTTTCTGCCCCACCCTCTCTGCCTACCCCTTCAGACCCTAGGGGTCTGCTGAGATCATCAGCCAGTAACACCTCCCTGAGGTGTTGGGTGCTGCCACTTTTGTCTGCCTTCAGCTTCCTAGTATTGCATAATGCTCTCAATTCCAAGAATGGGAGTTTATCATACTTGGAGGGAAGAAGCCCACTGGCTTCTGGCAAGGACTCACTGGGTCCTGGCTTTGAAGACATTACTAGTGAGGTGTGGTGTATGCACTACCTACTCTAGTGTGGCCTACTAAACTCTCTTGAGTTGTAGAAAGGGTGTGCTGTCCCTTAACACACAACTCTAAGTTCAGTAGAACTTACTGTATTACTAAGCTCGATTTATATGTACCTTAGGTACCCTTAGTGGTTTTCAGTTGATCAATTCAATTGAGATTATCTGGTAAAACAATAGCAAGCTGGAATCCCACACGCTGCACACCAATGTGAGAAGTTGGCCTGGTATATGCTGTCCACTAATTATAGTGGGCACCTTGCACCAGTCCAAACAACCCCTTATTGGAGATAGGTTAAAGACAACCTTTATTGAAAGCTATCCTAGTGGTAGCTATGGAGAGCAGCCTTCAGGCTAAGTCTTGAAGGAATGTAAAGCAGCTTGTTTTACCAGCCTATAATCTCTTGAGTGACCAAATGAAAGAGGACCACACCAGGTAACTATATATTCAAAATATATGTATTTATTGCTAAACACACCCCTCTAGTCTCTTTATGAGGCTAGAGTTCGAAATACATAAGTTATAAGTTAGTTATCAACAGTAATAGCACAAATACACGTTTGAGCCCTAGGGGCGTACCAAACCATATACCAATAAAGTGATATAAGAACCACGACTGAGCTAGACACAAGGCCTAGAGCCTGTAGAAGTGCTTGGACCACAAGGAACCACCCAAGGTAGTGACACAGGGGACCCACGGGGGACGCGTGCAGTGTGAGAACACAGCCGCGAATCGCCGTTGACTTCTATGGGGAAAGTCGCGGTTGGAATTTTAAAGAAAGGGACACTTAGAGGAGGACTTGGAGCAAACCCTTTTAGAACTGGGTCGTTCTAGAGTCTATACCCACGGGAGCACTGGAGTACTCGTGTTACCTCACCCAGGGAAGCCGGGTGCATAGGTGTCTTTCGGGGTCGGGTTTCGTCGTCGTTTTCAATGGCGATCTGCTGCAAAGTGCTGCTGGCGGCCAAGTCGAAAGTGTTCGGGTGGATCCAAAGGTGGATCGAAGATCTGAAGAACCTGAAAGCAGAGGGGACAGAGTCTGGGTCACTAGCCAGTGACCAGGAAGGCGATGAGCGGATGCCCACCGATGTTGAGTGCTTCAGGTAGGTTGACAGTCGTCTTGACTCTTCAGCCACGAGGTCCAGGAGGCGTTGACAATGACCAGGAGCTGGATTGGAGCTGTCCCACAACATCTGTCGATTGCTGAGGTGTCGGCGACCGGATTGGACCCAACAAGCCTTGGCAACGGTAAGTCTCGTGGACATAGAAGAAGGACGGTGGTGCAGACCAGCAAGGTCTGAGGGACTCACCCAGCGAAGGTAAGTTAGGGCACGCCTGGAGCAACCAGGGAGCCCAAGCAGAAGAAGATTGGCCTTCGGGAGGGCCTACTAGCCAATGGACTAGCGACCGCGAAGGAGCCTCGAGTGGATGCACTTGGAGCTGGTTCGCGGGACACTCGTGGAGTGGAGGCCAGTGATCTTCGGTGCAGTTGGTGCTGGAGGCGGGGGGTACTCGAAGCCCAAAGCACAACTTCGTGGGAGCCCAGGAAGAGGATGCACTTGCAAATGTGCTTGGTGTCCAGGGGTCACGGTTCCACGTTACTCATGACAGCTACGGGCCTCAGCTTTGCCGGAGACTCAGGGCAGCCTCGGCGAAGTCTGGAAATCCACCTCTGGTGATGCAAAGACTTCGGCGTCCGGCGGGAGCTTCATCGATGCAGACCGGACAATTGCTTCTTTGGTGCCTGCCAAGCAGGGGAGTCACTCCTTGACCCCAAGGGAGATTCTTCAGTCCTCTAATCTTAAAGTAGAGCGTCGAAGGTCCAGGATTCTGTGTCAGAGTTTCGTCCAGGTAAATCTAAAGTCCTAAGGACTGGGGTCCCATACTTATACTAAGATAGGGGGTTGGACATACTCTGGGGACCCACCTATGGGAGGGTCAGGGCAGAGGGGTGGTTACACCCCTTTCCCTTTGTCCAGTTTCGCGCCAGAGCAGGGGCTGGAAGCCCCTGAGCCGGTTTGAACTGGGGTATGCACAGGGACACCAAATGTGCCCCCAGTGCAGGACTTCAAAGCACCAGAGAGTGCTCCCGCCCAGCCCCAATACACACTATCCTGTCTGGGGAGGTTGTTACACCTCCCTGGGACAGGAAACCTATTGTCCAGGCCTCCCTTGCCGGAGTTTCGGTCAGCAACAGGAGGCCAGACTCGTGTCTGTGGCAGCGGCATCCATTTTGTGATGCCAGGGCTCTGGAAAGTCAGTACCGGGTATACCGGTGTGTACATGTCTCTCCCTCTAGAAGACTGGAATGCTACCCCGCCGCCAGAACTGGTGGGAGGGTAGTATACCAAGATGTTTGACACCAAACACGACATGTTTTCGTGCAGCCATCCCAAAGTTAGCATTTAACGCGAGGTTATAATGCGCTTAAGAGTATATGGTCAGGCTGCACTACAAACAGCATCAGAGAAGGGTCTCCGAATGCTGCAGAGGGGCTCTGCTCATGCAGGGCACCCTCTCACATAGGAACCAAGCACTCTGCCTTCAGGATTGATAAGGCCTGCCATAGGAGTGACTTATAGGTTTATATGTGTGTATGTATGTAGTGATATAGGTAGCCTATATCACAGTAAGGGGTGCATGCACCACCTTACCCAGGCTGCAGTAGCAGACCTGTGGTGTCATTTTGGATGGCCTTCCAGGGGTGGCACAATACATGCTGCAGCCCCTGGTAGGCCTCTGAGGTACCTATGCCCTGGGTACATAGTATACCATATCCTAGGGACTTACAAGGGCACTCCAGATTCCAATCAGAGATGTGCGTAGGGCACATGGAAACCATTTTAGAGAGGAAGCAGCTAGGCTGGGGTTCTGATTAGCAGGGCCCCAGCCAGACTAAAGTCGAAAACAGTGAAGCATCAGCAAAAAGTGGGGGTACCCATGTGAAGCAGATCCTACTCTCCTACAGATGGTCACATATTTAATTTAAAAAAAAATTATTTTTAAGGAGGGCGGCTGCGCGGCCCCCCTCCTGAGGCCATTATTGGCCCCGGGGACCCCTTCTCCCGGGGCTTTGCCGCATTCTTTTTATTTTTTTTATTTAGGGAGGGGGCCGCGTGGCCCCCCTTCCCTGGGCCACTATTGGCCCCGGGGACCCCATCCCCCTTGGCCGGCCCTCACTTTGGGGACCGCGGGGGAGCCCCAATGCCCCCGCAGTCCCAGCCGGCTCCCTGCCGACTGCGGGAGCAAGCATTGCCTTTGGGCAAGGGGAGCTGCTGACATACAACACATTCCTCTTTTGCAAGAAGACGTCGGCATCACATTTAAAGAATTTCAAGTGCTTTTATTTCTTTTAGGAGTATGCAGCAGTTCACTTCCCAAACCTTACGAGTTTCAACTCTCTCTGGAGTCTTGATCACAGCTGAGCTTTCTCCTATCTTTTCAAAATGACCACGTGATTTCCCTTCATCCAACCACCTTTTTATTCAGTGGTTTTCGGTCGTATTACTGATATGAAGTGCGCAATGCAAACTTTAAAAGTCATTCTTTAAGTACAGCAGCATACTTGTTGGCATTACCGTTCATTAATAAAAGCTGCACTTCTTTGTATTTATTTTTACAGTCGCAGTGCACAATAAAATAAGCTACATACATGGTGCTCCTGCTGTTGCTTCTACTTCTCCATTTACGCAATTGAATACCTTTAAATCTGCAAGCAGGAAGCAAGTGCTCCTTTTTGCTCCCTTGCCCTTCTCCAGTCCGATTTCTTGTAGGAAAATCCTGTCTTCTTTCGTTTTGTGGAGGAGGGCGGGTCAGGCTCCTTTGAATCAAATCCGCCACATAAATCTTCGTGAAAGGGGCCCCAGACCCTGGCAGGGCTGCTCCGGGGAAATGGGCACGAAGAACCTCATTTTGATATCCAACACATTCCTCTTTTGCAAGAAGACGCCGGCATCCCATTTAAAAAATTTCAAGTGCTTTTATTTCTTTTAGGAGTATGCAGCAGTTCACTTCCCAAACCTTACGCATTTCAACTCTCTCTGGAGTCTTGATCACAGGTGAACTTTCTCCTATCTTTTCTAAATGACCACGCGATTTCCCTTCATTCAACCACCTTTTTATTCAGTGGTTTTCGGTCATATTACTGATATGGAGTGCGCAATGCAAACTTTAAAAGTCATTCTTTAAACACAGCAGCATACTTGTTGGCATTACAGCTCATTAATAAAAGCTGCACTTCTTTGCATTTATTTTTACAGTCCCGGTGCGCAATAAAATAAGCTACATACATGGTGCTCCTGCTCTTGCTTCTACTTCTCCATTTACGCAATTGAATACCTTTAAATCTGCAAGCAGGAAGCAAGTGCTCCTTTTTGCTCCCTTGCCCTTCTCCAGTCCGATTTCTTGTAGAAAAATCCTGTCTTCTTTCGTTTTGTGGAGGAGGGCGGGCCAGGCTCCTTCGAATCAAATCCGCAACATAAATCTTTGTGAAAGGGGCTCCATACCCTGCCAGGGTGGCTCCAGCGAAATGGGCATGAAGAACCTCATTTTGATATCCAACACATTCCTCTTTTGCAAGAAGACGCCGGCATTGTTTTTTTTTTTTACTTTTGCTTGAGGAGAATTGGCAGCGGCATCCACGTAAGGATATATTAAACAAAGACTACCGAGACCAGAGGGCAATGTGCTGATACGCTCATGAGGCGGGACTAAGTACACCTTTAACAAGCCACCTGTTCGCTGCCCCTCCCAGTATGCCATTCCCGTGATCAAGGGCGGAAGGACGCCAGAAACATGTTGGGATTTCTATGGCTGAACTTGCTTTATCCACAAGCTTGCATCGCGGTACTGCCTGTCAGATTAAATTATTGAAACACGCTGTGTGAGGTTCTCCAATTGTGGGTGTTTTTTCAATTGGAATATATGGCGGCCCATCCAGGTCGCGGAGAACCACCTTGCTGAAGTGCGGGTCCAGCGCTGATACTAGAACGGCGCAGAAGGAACAACGTGTGGTTGCGTCAGGGCAAGAACAGTACGGCAGCAACTTTGGGGTGATTGAGCAACCCATTGGGGTTTTTTTAATTTTCCTTGAGGAGAATTGGCAGCAGCATCCACGTAAGGATATATTAAACAAAGACTACCGAGACCAGAGGGCAATGCGCTGATACGCTCATGAGGCGGGACTAAGTACACTTTTAACAAGCCACCTGTTCGCTGCCCCCCTCAGTATGCAATTCCCGTGATCAAGGGCGGAAGGACGCCAGAAACATGTTGGGATTTCTATGGCTGAACTTGCTTTATCCACAAGCTTGCATCGCGGTACTGCCTGGCTGAATAAATTATTGAAACACACTGTGTGACGTTCTCCAATTGTGGGTGTTTTTTCGATTGGAATATATATATATATATATATATATATATATATATTCGAGTGGGCTATAAATGTGCGGCCCCCCCTGCCCAGTCCAAAAAGGCCTGGCCCTGGGAGATGGGGTCCCCAGGACCCAAACCGGCCTAGGGGACCTCCTCCCCTCAAACAAAAATAAAAAAAGCAGACCGGCAAGTCACCATGGCCCGCCCCCTTTCTCCACCACTCTGCAAATGCACCACCTGGCGCACTGCTGATTGGAAGCTGAGGGTCATTGGGGGCCAACAAGCTCCCCTGTTACCTCGGGTAAGTCCCACACAGTGGGATTGCTGAAAGGTCTTGGTTGGCCATGCCCCCTTTTTCCACCACTCTGCAAACACACTCCCTGGCACACTGCTGCTTGGGGGATGAAGTCCCTTTATCTTTACCTTTTGTAATCATTTACTTTGTGAACATTGTATCTGTTGTAAACAAAAGAAACACAGTGACATCCAGTAAAGCAACAGTAGCTCAGTGTAATGAAATTTATGTTGGAGTAAGTAGGTGGTAATTGCGAGTGTTTTGCGACTGCAACATTTGTACATGGGGTTGCGCTCACAATTAGGAAGGGATCGCCCCTTCCTGATAGCGACTCGCAATTCCAAAATAGCGAGTCGCAAATAATTGCGACTCGCTATTTTGGAATGGTACATACCCCTATTGGTTTTTGCATGTGCAAACGGGTTCGCAAACCAGTTTGTGCGTGCATAAACCGTCGTACAGCTGGCCCAAAGTGTATTAGGCCTGGGTGGGTGCGCTTGCCAGCGACCAAAAGTCTGCATGAGTGGCACATTTGGTGTCCATGTGCATAGTCCAGTTCAAACCAGTCCTGGGAGCCGTTGGCTCCTGCTCTGGCGCGAAACTGGACAAAGGACATAGGAGTAACCTCCCCACTGTCCAGACCCTCCCCTGGGAGTGTCCCCTGAATCTGTCCAACATTCTCCCGTGGGTACAAAAGGGTTTACCTGGCTGTAGGACCCTAGATTCAACATGGGCAAGATTCTGAACAAGAAACCACTGAACTTCGACCTTCTGGACACTCTGGACTTCATTGGACTTCGTTTGGGCCCGACTTTGTCTCCCTCTCAGTTGGAAGCATCGTCTGTGCCCGTGCACCATACGGGCTCCATGCACGACCGTGGAGCATCAAAGACAACTAAAGGTATCTCCCTTGGAGTGAAGGAGTCACTCCCCTGCAACCACAGGCACCATGTTATGATTGACAGATCTGCTGTTCCTGAGCTCCTATGGACTCTGAAGGCTCCAGCAACACAGAAGGTGGGTTTCCAAGTCCCTCAAGGTCTGAGCTGCACTCTCACCAAGTTTTAGGGCAGAATCCCTTGTGGGGGCTGCAATACCCATACCCCTGTGCACCGTGTTCATTTGCAAGTGCATATGCTTGTTGGCGTTTCCTGAACAAATGCACTGGGCTTCAAGTAGCCCCAACCTCTGGCACCCTTTTCTACAAAGAACTCCAGCCTCCTTGCACCGAGCGCTCCGTGGACTGTTGCTTTGTGAAACTGCTTGAGGTTCCCTTGCGACTCCTGTGCCTCCAGCCTGTGGGTCCCCTTGAGGGTCAACTTTGCTTATCTTGGACTCCCCTGGGTGGTCCAGACTTTCCCTGACTCCTCTGTGTTTGGTGAGTCTCCTGGATCTTTCTGGCCCAAACTGTAACCTTCTTTGACCTTCTGTGTGGGTTGCCATTGCAAAGGCTTGTTGGTGCTCCAGCTGGACACCAACCCCTCAGTACTCGACATCCTTCATGGGACAGCTCGTATCCGGACCCTGGTTGTCCTTGATGTCTCCTGGTCCCGGTGGCTGCAGAGTCAAGAACCCCCTCAACGCACCTGAAGCACCGGACATCGGTGGGCATTCGTCTACCGAGCCCCTGGTCACTCCTGAGTGACCTAGACTCTGTCACCTCTGCTTTCAGGTACCCTTCAACAAGAATCCACCTTTGGATTTCAGAGGACACTTTTCTTCCTTCCAGCAGTGGCTCTTCTACGAAGTCCTCCATTGGGTTTGACGGCGGTTTCTGACGCCACTTCAGACCTATGCACCCGGCTTCCCTGGGATAGGTAACTCTGGTATTATGGTATCCACGGGTGGGGTGGCTCTCCAACCTTTTAAGTTCTACGGGGTTTCTTCGTAGTCCACTGGGAAGGGTCCTTAAACTTTAAAACTTCAACCGCAACTCTCCCATAGAATTGTACGTAGCACGCGGTCGTGTTCCCACACTGTACCCGTCCTCCGTGGGGTCCCTACTTACTCACCTTAGGTGGTTCCTGGGGGTCCCAGTGATTCTACATCCTCTAGAGACTGTCTTGACTCGAGTCGTGGTTCTTATACCACTATTTTAGTATAGGGTTTGGTCTCCTCCTGGAGCCCACTGTGTAGTAGTGCTATTTACTATTGTTTCTGTGCTACAGTATTGTGTGCTTTGTGAGTATCTTCGTGCAGAAGATACTGTGTCGTACTTAAAGAGTGTTATATCAATAAATACATATTTTTATAACTACTGTGTGGCTCTCCTTTCATTTAACCAATACTCTAAGATTGCATTCTGGTAAAACAAGCTGCTTAACATTCCTTCAAGACTAAGCCTGAAGGCTGCTCTCCACAGCTATCACTTGGATAGCTTTCTAAGGTTATCTTTGACCTCTTAAATCACCATAAGGGTTGTTTGGACTGGTACAGGGTGCCCACTTTAATTAGTGGACAGCATATACCAGGCCAACTTCTCACACATTGCTGTTGGTGTATTTGTATAGGGAGATCAGTTTATTTATCCTGACAGTCTGCTTTGGGTGGACTCTAGCCACTTGGCGAATATTCACTAAATCTACCTGCATGGGACATTTGGTTCCCCGTTTTTCATTTTTCGTGTGTCTTCTGCCTTAAATATGTGTGGTTAATATCTAGCCACCAGGGGTTCTACTTCGTGTTTTGCGAGTGAAGTGTTAGCATGAGAGATAGTATAATTGTAATTATAATGAATTATAATGTTTATGGTGGATTTTTTAATTATATGTAAGCTATGTTTGTAAGATATATGGAATATAACGCACGTTTTTAATAATAAATGTATCAAACTTGATAGTAATTGTCCCTCTTGTCATTGCATATTCTGCCCCTAGTTCTGTTATGATAGATGTGATATTTCAAGAATGTATGGTTGCCTAAGATATTTTTGTGCATTTTTGACACTTCTGACACACTCCATATGATGAAGCACTTTATTTGCTTGTTTGCATTTATAGCCTGCAGTTTTCCTTTGATTCACTATCTACTATCCCTGTTTTGAAACCAACTTTCACCGGCTTAATTGACTTTATTCTATTTTCATCTGATATGTTGGGCTTTCTCGCTGATTACACCTTTTATAAAACTCCCATAGTGATCAAAGTGTACTGTCAGTTTCTCATGGGTGTTGAAGGCTGTTGTGGATCAAGCAACTAATTGTTTAGCACTCACAATGGTTGAGAATAAGGGAACTTTGTTGAGATGTGAGAACACTGACAAGGAACGTTTGTTAAACAATTTGGTCTTACGTAATAAGACTGAGCTACTAACATATCTAGATTGGGAAGCCAGTGCACAAGACATTATTAATGGTCTGTTGGGAATTTACATGTAGTTCCTACCTGGCCTAGGAATTTAAGCATGTGTGATGATTTGATGTTAACTGCTCAAAAACCCATAGGAATCTGAGAAAACCACTTGAATCTGTACCTAGGAATGGTAAGCATGTTCATTCTAGTGGATTAGAACATAAAAGGGCTGTTGTTATGAGAAAGAAAGAGAGAAGGGAGGAGGCATATGAATGTCTACTAGTGGCTTGTACTGAGAAGGAGAGTAGAACATTCTGGAAGGTGATTAACCTTTTTTTAAGGTCTCTTCTGACATGGGGCTTTATATTGTTATCCCCACTGATAACTGGTCTAGAAACTTCTCAGAGGTTTACAGTGGTGCCAGTCTAGCTGCCACGCTTATAAAAAGTGGGGCAGTCAAACATTGCAGCCTTGATATGAATTCCAAAGATGCATTGAACGTTATTGATAAATGTTTGAAAGGAAAGGCACCTGGCCAGTTTGGGTGTCAGTAGATTCATTTAGGGAAAATATTGAACTGTGGGCCCCTCGTTTAACTGATATCTTGAGTGCTATTGCTCTCTCGAGCCCACCACACTCCTGGTCCCATTCTAACATTGCACCGATCTCTAAAAAGGTGATAAAATTGATCTGAAGTGTTATCAATCCATATCACTGACAGATACTATGACTAAGAAAATGGGAAGGATTCTTTTGTATTGCCTGGAGACGTGGGCCAAGGATAACCAGATTATGCCCGATTTATAATTTGGCTTTACACTGTGTGTGTGGATAGTTGAGCAGTGCCTCAATTTTAATCTTTTAATTAAGAATATTCAGCAATTAAAGAGGGGAGTGTCTACATGGCATTCATGAACCTAAGCTCGCCATTCAACCATGTAAATTGTAAAACGTTATGGCACATTTTGTAGAACCTGGGGGTTGAGGCCAATATTTAAATGTCCTCAGGCAATTGTATAGTGGGGTGACTGCCAGTGTCAGGTATTGCACAAATTGTGAGATAATTAAACCTTTATCCATCTCAAGGGGAGTAAGACAGGGATGTTTTCTAGTCCCTTTTTTGTATACATTATATATTAATGGAAAAAATATCTCATTCATTTTGGCATTGATGTGCTGTATTTGGGCTCCTGTCCGATGCCTACTCTACTCTATGCAAATGACGCAGTGCTCATGGCACGGACCCTTCTTGGATTGGAGAGGCTTTTGAATGCATTTTAATTTTTAATGGTGGACTTTGATCTCAAAATAAATCAGTCCAAGAACCTTACCATGGTGTTCTGTCTGAAGAAATATAAACCCAGGTTTTATGTTATTAATCAAACAGTTCCTACTTTTCTTTATTTAGGGGTCCTATTTGCTAATATGTGTAGTTAGACCCCTGTGGATCACAGTAGGGCATCAACTTTTGGAAGAAGCAAAGAAACATTGATTAACTTTGCCACAAAACTGAATAGCAAACCTATTAAAGAAATGCCTATAGTATGCAAGGCAAAATGCCTTTCAATCGGAAACTGCATAGCAGAACTTTGGGGAATACTAGATTATGATGTTATTCAGAAAGTTGTGAACAGGTTCCTGAAAAGACTGCTGACTGTTCCCCAGAGCATATTGATTTTCTTGTGTCATTTCTGAATTAGAAATGGATTATAAAGTTGATCAAATCATGCTGTAGCCTAACATTTTATGGTTGTGTATTGGGACAAAAAGTAAAACTTCTTTTACTCGAATACTAGTGAAAGCTTGAATTAGGATGGATAACATGAATAGCCTATAAAAAGAAACTTTGTGGAAGTATGAACATGCCAGAATAGTTTTAAAATCCAGTCGATCTATTCCTCTCCTGTAAGAATAAAATATAGGCTCACTTTTTTACAATGTATCAGACTAATAGAGAACATCTTGAGTCTTTGAAGTTCACAGTGAAAACTCATATGTTAATACCTACAAGCCCTGGGATGGAACCTTACATTGTCTGGATTCCAAACAGCCACCAAAGATATTGGTTGCTACAATTAAGAATCAATACTGGGGGGCGTGGCTTCGGTGCCTGAGAACATGGCCGCCGCTCCCTGAGGCTCCGTGGCGGTGCGGCGAGAGGAGGCGGATTTCGGACGTCGCCGCTTGTTGTTACGCTGCCACAATGACAGCGAGTTGATATGAACCTGCCCTGTCTCAATTGCGGCGCTTCAATTTTTCGGGGGTGAGCGTTTTGCCTTTCTTTTTAAGCTGACTCTGTTTCAGTCAGCTAAGCTCGCAGCCGCCATTTTGTTTACCGTTTGAGCGCTGATATCGCTCTATTCTTCATTTTAAATTTGGCGGTTGCGCAAATAATGAAAGAATGTGCACTCCCCTTGCTTAATGGCTGGCTACTGCTACTCCTTGGCTATTTTTTGTAATCTTTGCTGCATTGACTATTTTTCTGGAGTCCTGGAATTACTATCTTTACTTCAAGTGTATAGCCTCACGTGTTTTTCCATAAAGGTGATGAGTCCCACTGGCAATTTTGAACTTTATGATATTTTTTCTTGAGGAAAGATGCCCTTATTTTTCAGTCTAATATTCCATTCATGGCAAATTTGGGATGTTTTACTATGAACAATTTATGAAATTGCTCCTGCTTTCTAACTGGGTCTCCTTTCTCTGAACATTGTTCTCTGCTTAACGCTGTGTAGTATATGAATCTACTCTGCCTAATTTGATGTCTTGGGACTTTCGCTGTTTTGTTTAACTTTTATCCAAAAATTACTTCTTCCTTTTTGGCATTTTTCAACTCTTTTCCAAGCAGCTCAAGTTATCAATCAACATTTTTTATGAGGGTGTTCGCATTATTGGTGAATAGTTTCTATGGCAAAGGCACGAGTTACCCGTGGTGCAACTCCTTCCCTCGCTCCAGCTTCTCTGGTTGACTATAATCCTTTCAATATTCTACAGGATAACATGGAAGAGACTGATTCTAACTCCGTTTCTTCAGACATTAGTGGAGCTACTCCTGTTACTAAACCAATCTCTAAAATACCTTCTGCTTCATCATCGACAACAGGGAAACGGGTCAAGAAAGATCCCCCTTCCCCTTCCAACTCTCCAACGTCTATATCTATGGAACTGCTTCTGGATGAAATTCGTGCTCTCAAGCCTTATATGACAGAAACAAATGCTCGTACCCAAAGTATTGAAGATAATTGGTCCCATGCCAATCAGAAAGTTATTCATTTGGAGAATAAAATGGAATCTGTTCAAATGATTGTCAACCAAGTACCTTCCATCCACCCGGAAATCTCACGTCTACAACGACAAGTGGAAAACTTGGAAAATAGAAGTAGGCGTATTAATCTATGCATTTATGGCCTTGTGGAAGGTCTTGAAGGCTCTGATCCTCTTGTTTTCTTTCAATATTTTCTCCCAAAGCTACTAAATATCACAGACTCTCCACCTTTGAATATCCAAAGAGCTCATCGTCTGGGTCGTATTCAACAGAGTTCTTTAGCATCATCTAAACCAAGAGGCGTTATCTTGTACTTTTGGAGTATACTGATTTACTTAGGGTGTTACAAGCAGCTAAACTTAAAGGTAACATTTCTTGGCAAGGCTCTAACCTGTTTTTTGCTCAGGACTATGCAAACGCAACAGCAGACCGTTGGAAGCAGTTTCCTGATATGAGACCTGCGCTTCGTAACCTAAATGCCAGATATGGTTTGTTTCACCCCTGCCTCTTTAAAGTGACTTACAAAAACAAAACTACTAATTACGAAGATCCCGCTCTCCTACAACGCTTTTTGGATACTTGCAGGGAAGAAGATATGGACATCCCTCGCTCTTCGTTGAATTGATTGTTGTTGTTTAATCTTGTTGTTTTTCTTTTTTTTTTTTTCTCCCCTATTTGCATATCTTTTTTAATTTACTCGCTGGTTGATGTTGTGACATGTTGTTTTATTGGTACCACTTCCTTGGATCGATGTTCTGTTCTAATTGGTTGTTACCCGTTCCCCTCTAATTGTTAAATCTTAAATGTTAACTGATAGCTGTTTCGGTTCGTATGATTATATAATGTGTTCTCTTTCTTTTTATCACTAGGTAGAATTTCCATGGCCCCCTGATTTTATGGCCGTTCCCCAATCTGGTTGTTCGCCTCCTTTTCCAGTCTTCGTCCTGGGGTTTTTCGAGTGGCTGTTCCGTTTTCCTTATGTGGCTCCACCACCCCCACCTCTCATTGTATGTTCGTGGTATGTCTTTTTATTTTTTCTTTACTTTTTCATCTTCCTATCCATTTCTGATCTTTTCTCTTGATTATATTCTCAATTTCTGGTTCTTTTCCTACTGTTTTGTTCTTCCTTTCTCCTTCCTTTTCAACCCTTTGTTTTTATCTTTTTCCCTCCATACAATTGCTATATTCTCCTTCTTATCCATTTTTCTCTCAATACTTATTGTTGGTCTTCTCCTTCTTTTCTTATTATTGCTATTCTCTGGCTTCACTATTATGTTCTTACCTTCTTTGTATCCTCCCTATACATAGTATTTTTCTTCTTGGTTTCTTTTTTCTAGGTATATATCTATGATATGTTTTGATATTTTACTTTTTGCATTTCATATTAAGTTTTATTCAAAGTTTTTTCATATGTAAATGTCGTTAAAAGGTATATCCTGGAATGTTAAAGGTTTGGGTTCCCCCATCAAACGCCAGCGAGTTTTATCACACATTGCTGGATTAAAAGGTGATATAGTTTTACTTCAAGAAATTCATGTAACAGACAAAGAAATTTCCAAACTTCAACATCAATGGGTGGGTCATGTTTATGCACCCCCAGGTTCAGGCAAGCGAAATGGTGTAGCTATCCTTTGTCACAAACGTTTAGATATTCAACTTTTACATCAAGATGCTGATTCTGAAGGCAGATGGGTTTCAGTTTCGTTACTTGTTAATAAAATTCCTCTAACTATTTTTAATGTATATGCACCCACCACCCCGGATAAATTCTTCTGGCCTCAAATTTTATCTAAATTGATGTTATGTACTGATGATTATTTACTATTGGGAGGAGATTGTAATATGGTTATAGACCCTTTCTTAGATAGATGTTCCAAATCTAAATGTATTCCCTCTACCATGCATACTCAATTTACATCTGCCATATCTCAAAGGTCCCTAGTTGATTCTTGGAGACTATGACACCCCACTCTCCAAGAATATTAATTCTTTTCACCCATTCATTCCTCACAATCCCGTATAGATTACATATTTATCTCAAAAGCCCTTACTCAGCATATTACACACTCCGACATAGGATCTATACTAATTTCAGATCATGCCCCTATAACCTTAGTTTTAGACTTACTCCCTCCCATTAAAGGTACTAGACGATGGAGATTTAATAATGCCCTTCTCCTTGATCCTAAATTTACTTCTGCCTTTCAGACATTCGCAGACTCCTTCTTTTTAGAAAATGAATCTCCTCTTACCTCTCCCCCTCTCATTTGGGACACATTCAAAGCTGCTTCTAGAGACTTCATTATTTCATATGTAGCTCAAAAGAGGAAGGCTTCTGCCCAAGTCAGAAATTCACTTACTTCACGTATTAAACAACTAGAACATTCTTACTATTCTACAAAGGCCCCCTCTGACTTAACTGAACTTATCAAAGCCAAGTTCACTTTTAATAAACTTTTTACTGAATCTGCCAATTTATATTTACTTAAGTCTAGTGCTAAATATTATAGTGCGCAAAATAAAGCGGGAAATCTTCTTGCCAATTATCTCAAAATCAAAAAAGAGTGCACCAAGATTTAATCTATTTCAACTTCACCTAATACTATAGTTCATAAAAATGAAGATATTCTTTTAGAATTTTCCAATTTTTATCAATAGCTGTATACCCTTGAATCTCCTTCTCAACAGGCTGATATTGACCGTAGATTTTCCCCTTTTGTAAAAAGATATTCAAACTATTGATATTCTTACTGCCATTCATGCTATTAAAAAAGGCAAAGCCCCTGGCCCAGATGGATTCACCATTGAATTTTATTCACATTTTTCCTCCTTCCTTCTCCCCAAATTATACCAGTTATTTACACATTTTATTTCTACTCAAAAATCGGAAGGATCTTTTCAAGAAGCGTTGATTTGCTTGCTCCCAAAAGAAAACAAAGATCACATATTCTGTAAGAACTATAGACCTATTTCTTTAATTAATTTGGATTATAAAATATTTGCAAAAATTCTTGCACTTCGTTTAGATTCCTTTCTACCTCAATTGATTGGAAAAGAACAATGTGGTTTTATTAAAGGTCGTCATTTATCAGATAATACTAGATTGTTTTTTAACGTCCTAAGTAAATCTAAATCTTATAAAAAATCGTTAGCAGCAATCTCATTAGATGCTGAAAAAGCTTTTGATAGAAGTAACTGATTTTGCCTGTGTTTCTGGCTACAAGCTCAATGCTGAGCAAACTATGCTTCCAAGCTGATTTCTTATCTTCTTTTTTTCATTGGAATCCAGTTAAAATAAAATATCTTGGAATTTGGTTTACCCCCACTATAAACTTACTGTTGCTATAAACCTGAAAGAGTTACAAACTACTTTGCGTTCTTCTACTTCTCGCTGGCATCCCTTATTTTTATCCTGGTGGGGTAGATTAGATTCTATAAAAATGATGCTTGTTCCAGTAATATTGTTCTACCTATCAAATATACCTATTAATATTCCTAAGTCTTTTTACAAAACTATATATAGCATTCTTTCAAAATTTTTATGGCATAATAAACCTCCTAGAATATCTCTTAGTAAACTTAAAAGACCTAAACACATGGGTGGGGTTAACTTTCCGGATTTTTACTCTTATCACTCCTCATTTTTTCTTAGAAATTCCTCTTTTTTATTGTCTGAGTGTGAAACGGATTCTCAACTTTTCCCTTTGTGGGTAGATATTGAGAGAGCCTTTTTCATCCTTTCTCTTTTGAAAAATGTATTTCCCTTTCTCATGTACCTTTGTCGTTTTCTTTACCCATTCTTAAAAACGCTCGGAAACTGTTCCAACCGCTTTTTTCATCTGCTTTAGACGAACGTGCACAATTTCTGAACTCATCCATCTGGTACAATAAGCATATTAAACTCAAAAATAAATATATTTTTTGGAAAGACTGGTTATCATATGATCTCAAATGGACTTATCAACTTTTTCAAGATGGTGTTTGTGTACCATTTTCGGTATTGCAATCTCGCTTTTCTCTTCCCTCCTCATTTCATTCCAAATATTTATCTTTAGCAAATGTTGCTCAATCCTCTTATAATTCTCTCTCCACTTCTTCTACTCCTATTCCTTTATCCCCTATTACTACATCGTTTCTAAGTAATTCTCCTTCGGCTTCTCAAATATATAAAAAATTAATGGATATCCCAGTTTCTGAGGTTGAATGTGGCTGGGAATCTGATTTGGGTACATCTTTCCCTATTCCATTCTGGAATAAAATCTGGACTAAGGTGAGGAGGTCTTCTAGAGCAGCTAATACTACTCATACTTTATTTTTATTTATAATAGATTACTCATCACTCCAGCTAAACTACATAAGATTGACCCTATCATACCTTCTTCCTGTTGGTCCTGTTCTGCTACGTCAGCGGATCTTAAACATATGCTTTTTGATTGTCCACAAATTCACAGTTTTTGGATTCAAGTATGGCGTCAGATTAACATTATTTGTCATTCCCAAATTCCTTTTTCTTTTTCGCACATTTTCCTAGGTAGTGTCTCTGAAGTTTGGCCTTCTTCTTTTCATATTATTGATTTGCTTATAGCTGTTGCGTTTCAGCAGATCACTAAATCATGGAAAGACACCTCAACAGTATCTTTTCAAGCATGGTGGTATGGTGTTTGCTATAATAATAGACTTGACCGAGCTTATGTACATCCAGTCTCGCTTGCCATTAAAAGAGAAACTTTGTGGATGCCTGTTACTGAATTCTTAAATAAGTCTGCTAAAATACTACCATTACATAACCCTCGCACTGAAGAGGTTCCCAAACCCCTTGAGTATATACTTATTGCTGTTTATTTACAAATCATCTTATGGTCATATATTATTTCAATGATTGTAGGAATTTTTTATGCATAAGTGTTGCTTTTTTCTCATGTTACCCATAAAATGGATGTTCCTCCCATCCCCTCTTATTTTTTCTCTCTTTTTCTCCCTCCATGTTTTCTTTCTCATC
The DNA here is from genome assembly GCA_963921515.1 of Calotriton arnoldi. NCBI lineage: Eukaryota > Metazoa > Chordata > Amphibia > Caudata > Salamandridae > Calotriton > Calotriton arnoldi. Next base: position 165,794 of record CAWUFW010019015.1, on the reverse strand, counting down.
CCTGTCTCTTTTTTCCTTCCCATTATAATGATGAATTATACATATATGTAATTTTTTGTTTACTGTATTTCATCTTATGTTTATATCAAATAAACGTCTTTTAACCCCTTCGATGCTCGTGACGAGCTCAGCTCGTCATGCTGCGCGGTCGCGCTGTGCGCATGACGAGCTGAGCTCGTCACAACCACACCCGCGATCGGAATGTCCAGCACACAAGCGGAATTCCGATCGCGGTCAAGGGGTTAAACTGAAAAGAATCAATACTGAGCACTCTATGGCTGCCTTTTCGGTACCTGATAGCAATGTGATTTTACCACCTTACCCTTGTGCTCTTAGTTCAACCCAGTCCACAGTACATTTTCTGCTGTTTTGTAAATGTTTTGCCCCTTTTAGGTGCCGCTTTTTGGTTTCAATCTTGAGGCGTGTGAACCTTTAAAAATGTAAACAAGCCATACTTTTTATTCGATCTTTAACTTCTATTCATGTTTGTTGGGCAGTAGCTAAGTATCAGCAGTGCACTAGGAGAATGAGAAATGTTCTATGATGTCCTGTTCTTTTCATGTTAATTTTAATGACGTATGTTTTACATATTGGTAATTTTTAATATTGTTTGTGTATTGGACTGAATTGTAATGATGGATTTTTATTATTGTTTTTTACTTTGTTTTGCGTCTTTTATGGTTAAAATATTAACAGAATAAAGAATTTCAATGACAAAACATGCATATCAATGTGACAATTCAGATGTCTATGATAGGAAAGCCATCCTTTTCACCCTTATCTCCCCATTTTTTGACTAATGCTTGTGGTTACTGACTCTGAAAGTGACCTGGGCTCTGCTTACCAGGCCCAGGGCTGGTGCTCTGTCCTCTCAGGGTATATGGTAATTGGTATTATTCTAATTGGCCAAGACAACCTTTCTATAAGTCTAGTATATGGCAGGGCATGTAGGTTTACAGACCCCAGTGGACTTAATGCACTTGAGTGTGCACTGCTGTGGTGTCTGGTGTCATTTTAAAGCAGGCTCATTTTAAAATTAAATTATGTCCAAATTAGACTTTGGATTTAAAAGTACTTCCAAAGCCCAAAATGACCATTTTATCACTTATAAATCACACCTAAGGACTGCCCTAGGTGCCCCAAGGGTAGGGTGCATTGTTATAAAAAGCAGGGACAATTTAAAATATGCTTTATATGCCCTGGTCAGGAAAAAACAGCCAAAGGCATTGTTTCCTATTGTAGTGCTGCTAGACCCATAGCTAAAATAGAAAGGTTTTATTAAACTTAATAAAGTCTAACTTTTGATTAGAGCAAGCTGGACATATCATTCAAAGTATCAACATAATGGTTACAATACATTCAACAACTTGCCAAGGTCAGATTTAATATAACTGTTACAGGACAGTGGTTTTAGAACTTACTCTTTTGAAGTTATCTAAAGCAGCCCGATAGCAGCCTCTTCTGATTGGTCAGCATTTTACATCCTGAACCAAGCTGCTACCTGAGTAGGTGCCAAGAGCCCTTGGACTGCAACAATACAGCCATTTGGTGGGAGGAGATTTGTTTCCTAGTGATACCAGGGCGAGGAAGGGGGCTGGGGAGATAACCAAGGCAGGAAAACAAATGTCACTGGACAAAGGTCAGCCCCCACTTCCTTGATCCCCCTAATTAGAATAGCAGAGGGGCTGGAAGGGGAGTGTAGTGAGTTGTTAGCCATACCTGTGGGATGGGTTAACCAGACACACATACCAAGGAGAGATGTTCTCCATTTCGATTTTTGTGAAAACAGTGCAATCTGGTAGAAAAATATGGCACACTTTGCAGGAAGTGGTCATAGATGACGGAGGTAGCTTCACCCCTATTGGTTGGGTTATCCCCCCTCTTGCTGGTCCAGAATGGAGAATAAATATGGGAGAGCTGCAGGAGCCTCTAAGATCACTGCCTGGAACTAAAGAAGAGGACGGACTACCCTGCTTGACTCTTGGACTGCATCACAGAAGGCTTGCATGCAAAAGGAATGCACCTGCTGCACTCTCAATGCTCCACAAAGAAAGAACTGTGCCTGAGTCAAAGGAAAAGAAGTGGAATGCCTTGTCAGTAACAGGTACAACAGAGCTGGAAGAAGTCACAAGCAAGCCCAAAGAGAGGATTACCCAGTTGACTGGTTGCAACTGGATTACTCCTGGGTTGTGTAGTGGCATTAAGGGAAATTGAGTCCTAGCCCCCCGTTAGGCAATCCAGAGTCTCTGAACCCTTGGACTCAGCTAGTGGACACCTATTTTCCCCAAAGAAACCAAGAAACTAAAAGAGCTGCAAAGAAATAAACTTTCTGCAAAGTTTTGTAGAAAAGCTCCAGGAGGAGACTGGCTCGATGTTGAGAGTCAGGCTGCCGTCGTTGACTTGCGAATTGGCCTGACCACACTGGTTTGTCCCATAGAAAGCTTTAGAGCTTCTTGCCAGTAACATCAAGGGCAACAACTTCCAGAGACTCACAAGGCATTGTGCTACAGCAGGCCGCCATCGTCAAATCAAACTTTAGATATGAGATGCCCGAGAATCACCTAAGAAGTCTGTTGAAGAAAGAAAAGCTCCAAGAAAAGACCTAGTTTGAAGGTAGACTTTTGACCAGGACCTGACACTCAGCCTATCCGACACAGATTCCTTGGCAGTCAACCTAAAACTTTAACTTTGTCCCAGTCCAGCATGACTAGATAGCAGTAAAGGGCGTTTTAAGCTTTTTTGGCCCAAGATTTGACAATTTTCAATGTAATGTTTATAAATTCATATCTCCGGTTCGCTACATTGGATTTTTGTGGTTTTGGTGCCATTTTAAAGATACTAAATATGCTGCACTTCTATAAATTGGTGTTGGATTTTATTGTGTTGTGTCTTTTACTTATTTACTGATTTTGTAATATTAAATGTTTTACACATACTTGTCTCTAAAGTTAACCCTGACTGCTCATTTGCCAAGCTACCAAGGGCTGAGCAAGGATTAATTTATTGAGACTTGACTGGACCTAATAGTGATTGTGGTATTATTACTAGCTTAAGGGGAATACCCCAACCTACTAATAATCCATTTCACTTTTCTACATCTACATTTTAGAAAGATTGTGATATAAATCAAGAAAAAGAAATTGGAATAAAAAACACACTGCACACTAAGCTGTCTGTCAAATCACATGCTATTGTCTAGAAAGAAAAATGATCTCCTATTCTTCAAATGCATCATTGGATTTGATTTGCTGGTATAGCTTGCATGAAAAATCTCAAGGAACAAAATTACATTCATTCACTTAGGAGAATGCAAGCTAATCATGAGCTATCAGTGTGTGTTCAATAGGAAGAACTCAGATGTACTTACAAAGCAAATCAATCAATTATTTTCAGAAGCAAATATAAATATCATGTTTAGTTTGTGCTTTCAGTTACTGTACTAGTCTCTGTGCTAGGGTAAATGACAATATAAATGAATAGGAATTAATTGTGTTATTCCTGACAGCTTTCCTTTTTGTGGTAGAATACCTTTTTGTTAGCTTTCGTTGTGTATGTTCCTTGTCCCACTTGATGAAACACTCCTAATCTTGTTGTTAAAAGTTTCTAACATTGGCCTAGTAGCATGCCTTGCATCTAATTGTTCATTAATAAAGTTCTTTCAAAAACAGCTATGTTCTCGATTCTGCATGTGCACTTTTATTTCTCTGAGAACACATAAGTTATTAATTGTGTAAATTAAAAAAGAGCAGTACAAGGAGAAGTTCAACAACATGACATTGCATAAAGAACAGTGGGCCTTACTAGGATGGCGGTCCGTCAGACCACTGACCAGCACTGTATCGGGTAGGACACCATCCGACAATAAGTCGTGGTACACCTGCCCAATTATTATGAGACCACCAGCATGGTCGGAAAGGGCTTTTTACTACTGTGGCATGGGCTGCGGCCCAGAAAAAGGGCCGCTGCATAAGCCGCCATAGAAAAAGCACTTTCTGCACATCCACGCATCTGTGCATGGATGTGTGGGGGTACACTACATGTTCCCCCAGGCACCTTAGCAGTGGGGCCCCAAAGTTCGTTTACGTCTGCCTTTTCCTGGTGGTCGGACCACCATGAAAAGACAGTCGGAAAGGCAAATCCTGATCTCTACGGTGGCCATTGAAGGGATAGGATTTCGACTGGCAGACAACGGGATCCTTGCTCCTGTCGGAGCCGGGAGTCTTTCCCTCGACCACTGCGATCCGACCATATGCATTGTAATGCGGTGATAAGACCAATGGCCTGGATGCTGGTGGGACCGCCACTGATGGCATGTTGGTGGCGGTCCCACTAACATCATAATGAGGTCCATTGTTTTGAAGTATGTGAATAGCATTATCCATATAGAGACACACATTTGTATATTTCAAAAGTTTAGTTGGGATTCCAATATTGAACTTGCCTTTTCAGCTAAAAGTGTCTTTACCAGTTATGTAACTTTGAAGCGTGCACACCCATTATTTTGCTCGCATTCCATTTCTAGTATTTCATTGATTATCACTAATATTGTGGTCAGGACATCGGTTAAACAGTTACAACTTTTGAATTGATACAAAGACAAGCTCATTGTCAGGTAAGTAACATATGAATATAAATTCATCGACCATATTATATGTAGAGTTCTTCTTATATATGCTGGCACATTGCCTAGCATCGAGCTTCAAGCATTATGCAACCAAGGGGACTATTGAACACATTATGAGGTATCAAAGGACTCGCAGATAGAAAATATTTACAGTTGTTTATTTGCATATTCCAGTTTTTAAAAAAAGCCTCTCTCTGGTTCCCTATGAATAATCAATTCTTCAGGGCAAATTTTGCATTTCTTGGTTCACAATTATTTTGAGGCGCTGATACAAACTAAACAAAGGTAAATAGATGTTAAAAATGCTATTCATATCACACTTCTCAGCAAAAATTTCTATGCTGGGCTATTTTCCCAAGAAAGAGCCTTAAATGAAAAGGAACAATGCATGTGATAAACATATTGAAATAATTCACAGAAACTCGTGGATATGAGTGACAATAATTTGCCACATTTGAATTATACGTTTCTAGACAAAACATCACGTTTTAGAGAAGCAGTATCTCTAAGAGATTTCAGAAAACTATCAAAATAACAATGTCTATTATTTTCTTTTTTTGAAACTTCAGATTTAAAAGTCTTAATAATACCAAGTTATGTATTCTTGTTACCTTTGCTGTGGACAGTGCAAACTACAATTATTATGTTGTGCCTTTAGACATTCATTGAAGAAGTTTTACATACCTTGAGGGAAAGCTGTGAAGTAATGCAATAGTGTTAGAACGCTCCTTTATATAAGTTTAAGGGGTATATTCTAAAGAACGTGCGATAATCATCGCCAAAATAGGTTAACGCAATTTTTCATATCTCCGCCTATCGCGGGAAAATAACGCCATTTCAACGTCTTATTCTCAACACGGCGGTAACATGCGATAGTTTCCCGATAACGCGTCAAATGTCCGCGATAAAATTTCCAGGACGGCGATAAAAATCCAAAGCTGAACGTGAAAAAAGTGGCGATGGGCCCAACCGCGATAAAAAAAATCAGCGATAAGCTGCGTCAGGCCTGCAATTCACACACGTCAGGTGGGAAAAATCACCATAAAAGCAGAAAAAAAACCACAAACAAAACCAAAACAACTGTGAAGCACAATGGAGGTAGCCGGAGAAAGTACAGAGGACAACCAGAACCCCACAAGCCCCACGGAGGACCAGCGTGGGACCTCGGGGTCAGGGAAGGGCAAGGAGAAGAAGAAGAGGAAGACGCGGTTCAGTCCTCAGGAAAACAGGATCCTGATAACGGAGGTGCTAGAACACCATCAACAACTGTTCGTCACCTCCAGTGTGTCATTGGCAACAAAAAATAGAATATATGGCAGTCCATCGTGGACAAGGTGAATGCAGTCGGAGTGCTGAGGAGGACAATGGAAGAGCTCAAGAGGCGCTGGAATGATGTGAAGCGCAAAACCAAGCAGAAACTCGGCAACAACCAGAAGGCAGCAATGCAGACTGGAGGTGGGAGTACAGCGCCACAGGAGGAGCTGGATGAGATGGAGGAAATGGTGTCCACAGTCATCAGTGTGGAGACGGTGGCAGGAGTTGGGGGACCGGACACTGCTCAACATGACCTGACACAACAGCAACAGGGTGAGTAACGACCAGGGTCTGGGGGGACGGGGGGAGATGGGCACAATGTCACACATGCACAATTAAGTATAGCACAGTGCACACCCACAATGACTCTGGATAATGTCCCTGATCCCCTTGGCACACTGCAGCACACCTAGAAACAGCAAGTAGGCCCCCATTGACTATGTGCCCAGAGGGGGCCCTTCCCACACATCACCAATCTCACAACCAACCCATGCACATGTGCCAAACCCAGCAAAGCGGTGTGTTTGTGAGCCACACTGACAATGCTAGTGACACTGCATGACGAATAGCATGGCTGCAGTCAATATATCATGACATGTTGCATGCCACGACACTGAGGTGGCTGAGTGTGGACCATATCCGTAAAGGAGCAGGTCACACACTGACACATCTACATGCACAAACAACCCCTGACGTCAACAACACATCTGCGGACAAACCATGCCCCAGAGTCCCAACTCCCACCAAGAGCCCAATTTACCCAAGTATGCAACATCTCAGCAGTTTATAAGCACAGAAGTCAAAGGCACACTGCCTGAAAGGGATAAGGGGCAGCAAAATCAGAGCTGCAGGGGCGACTCACCCAAAATGCAGCACACACACATAACATTCAGAGCACATCAACTTTGACAACAATGTGGTACAAACTGCAACACGTTCACAACAGAACAGAGGACACAACTGGTGCCGCTTGTGTGTAGAAACTGGCCAATCACATTTGGCATAGCAGAGAAATGTGAGATGATAATGTACAAGTACAAACACACATCCTTGATGTTGTCGAAATGTCCACTGTCCCGCATCAAATAGGCAGCTCCTCCCAAACAGTCACAATGTACATTGTCATGCAGTCTGTATGTAAACTTGTACAATGTGTCAACATACATGTGAACACAATGTTAAACTGCATCTCCCCTTCACATTGCAGAGGGAGAATCAACACCTCCTGCAGAGCAGACCGAACATCTCTACACTGATGTCGAAGAGGACCTCCACACCTTTGACACCGACGCCCTCCAAGAGCTCATGGACAGCTTTGGCACCTCACCTCCAGGAGCAGGGCAGCCCAGCTGCATCGAGGAGACCTCACCCCCTGCACAGACCACACAGCAGGAAGCACCCACCACCCCGACTGCCTCCCAGGACCCCCATGAACAACACCTGGCCTTCCAACGCCGTGTGTTAGGGTGCCAGGAGAAGATGGCTGATCAGGTGCGGGTGGGGTTCGACCTCATGGCAGCCAAACTAGATGCCATACGTGGGTGTCTAAGTCCCATCAGGGACCACTTACAGTCCCTAACTGACACCCACATGCTCCATGCTCTCCAACGATCCATGGCTGACATCGCTGGAGTCCTGACTCTGAGACAAGAACAACTGTCTAGTCAGAGTGGCTCCAGCGATGTCAGCCGGGAGTTGGAACACATGCAGAGGATCATGGAGAACAGGGAGCGGATGCAGGGGGAAAGAATGGCTGCCACGGCTGCACACCAATGAGATGTAGCTGGGATCTTCCATGCCCTGCAGACCCTCATCATGGCATTGCTGCCACAAGGCCTGGCGCTGATGAATGCTGCTGCTGCTTCTACATCCACATCTCCGCCCCCTGATGTGTTAGTGACACACAGTGCTGCAGACAATCCACCTCTGGTCACTGATGTGTCACTGCCACACAGTGATGCAGACAAAACAACACCATCCACATGTGAGGCACATGAAACATCAGAGGACGAAGATGCGGATGAGTCTGCCTTAGTGGTAAGAAGGAAGCGGTAGCATTCATCTCTGCTTGGTTCTGCCCTCTGCATCATCACCTTCCACTGTCCCCCAATACACTCTGCGACACTCACCTTGGACCTCGACATGGACTGCCATATTCTGTTTGGTTACCAATGACACAGCAATCAGACTGTGGACTGAACTCTTCCTCTTCCGATGAACTTGTCATTCCCTAAAGGACTCTGGCTGGCCCTCCACGGGGCAACAATGTAAAGTGGGGTTTGCATGGCCCTGTACTGCTCCAGCTTCAAAACTCCACTGAATGTGAATAAAGCATTCAAATTCACACAGATGTGTCATGTCAATGATCATTCAAGTATGCAAGTATGGATGAATGTAGGGTCAGTGATTCCCCCTTACGTCTATGTTGCTCATGTTGTGGGACTTGAGTCACAGGGTGCAACATTGCAGTTTGCGGTCCGGGTGGTGCTGACACTACAACAGAGACACATGCATTAGTTACTTTCTTGTCCAGCCCAGAACTGAACCACGCCCAGAGCCCCGGGCTCATTGTTCACACCCCTACGCTGGACTGGCGTACGCCAGCCCAGCCCAGCCCACTCCGCTTATGCTTACAGGGGGGGTCGACAAAGCTACATGTCCCAGGTCTTCCCTGTAGTGATCTGCTGATCACTGGTCTAGTTGTCAGCATGCCACAGCCACTCCCTGAGGGCTGGTTTACACCCACACCACACCCATCCAGCACAGGCGTCACAGGACATGTGACCCTGCCAATAAAAGGGGCCTACCACATCACATTCCCCACTGCCGGAGGTGACATGATGGCGTCCGCACCACGAGACTCAATCATAAAGGGTCCATAACTTGTGGCGCACTGGGTTAGTGGCACCTGATGCACTGTGGCCGGCATGGGCCTACCGCCACGGGACAGTGACTTGCGGTGCACTGAGGTAGGGGCACCTGAAGAGCTGAGCGGGTGTGCAGCCTGCAATGATGTGTAGACCTCGATACGCTGTCCTGCCAACCAAGATTCGATTTGAATTAAGAGCCCTGCTGGACCGCAGTGTACACCGAAGGCAGCAGTCAGCACACACATGACCCCACGGTGCGGTGCTGCAGGGTGCACTGGGGGCCTGTGGCGCGGAATCCAGCGATCGGCTGAGGAGGTTGCACCGGCACATGGTGGGCCCTCCTGGAGACGCACCAGTGGCGGCAGGTGAGCATTGAGGCCTGGGTGTGCAGGGGCGGCCAGTCATTGCTGGGTGGAGGACCGGTCTGGGGACCATGGCTGGGGTGCAGCAGGTGCACAGGATCGCGCAGGCACCACCGGTCACAGCGGCGGCCTCATGGCTGGGAGGGGTGCCGCCCTGGCAGACACGACCCTGCATGCGATGACGAGATGTGCGTGGGTTGGCTTAGGACGTAGCCACCTCATCTCCAGTGTCAATCTGGCCGTTGAAGGTGGTCGGCCATGTGTGTGTAGGCCTATGGACAGGATATGGCAGACACGAAGAGACACACGCAGTAGTTACTTTGGTGGCCATCCCGGAACTGAACCACGCCCAGTGCCCCGGGCTATTTATTCACGACATACGCCGGCCAAGGCCACTCTGCTCACGCTTACAGGGGGGGACGACAAAGCTACATGTCCAAGGTCTTCCACACTGCCTCGGAAGTTTGCGACGTCATTTGTGAACAGGCCCCGGTGGTTCACTTTTCCCTGCATATTGATGGAATGCGTGTGGTGTCTGTTGCGGTTATTGTGTGCAGTGTCGGCAGGGGGCACAAGTAGTACATGTGTGCAGTCAATTGCCCCCAACACGTGCGGGAAGCCAGCTATGGTGTAGTTCCCTTGCTTGGTCTCCAGCTGTTCCTGTGCAGTGTGGGGGAAGGGAAGGTGCAGGGGTATCAAGCTGGTACAAACCGTGATGCTTACAGGTATGATAAATCCTGCATAACAAGACTGTAACAGAAGTTCGTGTGGTTGTAACCTTCCTTTTCTTTCCTACGAAGGTTACGACCACACGAACTTCTGTTACGGGCTTTTTATGCAGGATTTATCATACCTGTTAGCATTCCGGTTTGTCCAAGTGCAATACACTGTGCCAGATTACTTTTGTGACTATACAGACGCTTGACCATTGTCACCATTTATCCAACAGTTTTCTGAATACTGACTTTCGGAATATGGAATTGTATTGGGGAGTTACCGCAGCATATGCAGTTAATTGAATCCACACGTTGCCCTGATGAAGTTCTCCGTTGGGAATGGAACGCGTTGGCTGAGCTTTTCGTATTGTTGATTTATGTATTTGTAATAAAGTACTGTTTTTACACCACTGTTGACTACTGGACTTCATGACCTGGCACACCCCCATTTCAGTGACTACAATCTTGGATCTGGAGCACAGAGGCGTCAAGCAACGGCTGGCGTTGGGGTTGGTTGTGCAGGAACACTACGAATTGGAACTAGCGTGTGGTGCGGATACAGGGGCCCGCCGTTGCTTTTGAGGACATGCATCCAAGACATGTGTGAGGAACTTTGATAGGGCTGGCTGTGAGACTCCTCCTAGTCTGGCAGTTGTTGGTTGGAAGGTACCAGAGGCCAACAGATGCAGCACAGCCAGCAGCTTTGTCTGCCTAGGGATGTTGGTTCTCCGCTGTGTTGGTACCGTCAGCCTGTGGGCATTGTGGGTCAGGATGCGGAGGATGGTTGTCCTTTTGAGCCTGTAGTGGGCAATGGCATCCTCAGGCGTTGAGTGTCTGAGGCTGGTGCGCTTTAGGAATGTCCGCTGTCTTCTTCTGTGCTGCCTAGGTGGTCAGGGGTGGGGGTTGTCCGGGGGGGGGGGGTCCTGGGGTGGTGGCGGTGGGTGTTGTGTCCCTCCTGGGTCTCCAAGCTGCATGATCATTGGCTCCATGGCATCTGTTGGTCTGCAAATGTGTCTCTGGGCTGGGCTCCTTTTCCACTGCAGGTTGTCGTCCTGCTTAGCACCAGCAACGGGCAGGTGTTAAATCCCTGCTGCTAATGCGCCTTATCGCCTGTTTTTGGATCGCTTCGCCGATCTGGCTGGTCGTTGAGAATATCGTGAAGTGGTGTTTTCGTGTGTTTTTGCACGGGAACGCCTACTCTGCATATCATTAGCGTTAGTTGTCGCTCTCATCCGTGGCGATGTTTTTTGCGGCAGCTGTCACTGGAAAACTGGCGATATCGGCAGTTTGCACCAGCTTGAGAATAGGGCGAAAAATCTATTGCCACTTTTGCGGCGCTAAAGTGCTGATAAATCAGCGATAAGTCCTTGAGAATATGCCCCTAAGTGTATTGGTAGTTACAATTATCTCCTAATAGGAATCTGAAAAAACTGAGGCATACGGGGCATCCATGTATTTTTTTTTTACAAATTGTCAAAATACATAAAAATACACCATGATATGAGAATAACATTACAAAGTTAGAGCAGAGTTAGGGGTTTGCGCTGCTGGACATTCCTGAAATCCGCAAGGGGCATAGTATCCGTAACATCAAAGTTGTATCAAATTTACTTGATTTTAACATTGCCCCAAAGAAGTGATTAGTCAGCGAAAAACATGTGGTGGCAAAAAGTGTACCTGTGGATAATTTCCAATGTTCACACCCACAGGAATTGTTTGCATTTCAATGCCCAAACAATGGATGAATGGAATTGCAGAAATATTGCTGTGAAAGTAAAACTTTACTAAAGGAATTTTTTTTGCTTGGTTTGTAGTACATTTTTTTAGTAGCTTTGAGTCGAATGTCTCCGGCGGTAATGAATTTCCTGAGATCTGTCAATCAAAGTTAGTGATATCTTGACAGTTGATATTTGTCATTTCGCCACTTCATGCCAAATGTGAAATAATTTTGACATTTTTAAGTTTGTTCTGATTCATTAAGGGGGTGCAGTTAAAAAGAGAAGTAAAAAATGTGGTAATTACTGTGACATCATTTGAAAAATCCACATTCAATTAGGCAGACATATAGTATAATAACTCTCTTGTGCTTTGTAGGTATGGCCGATTTTGTGCATTAAAAGAGGGGCAAAAACATTTTCATATGCTAATATCTTCAGAGCTGGTAATTGAGCCTGCAAAAAATGTGTCAGGCTGTTAGCAAGTTAAGTCCAATGCAGACATCTCAGGTTACATGCAGAATTGACACAGGAGGAGGGGTTGAGAGGGGAAAGGAAAAAGTGATTTATGTGCTAATAATGTTGTGGCATTTTTAGAGATTTTGCACAATACTTGACAAAGAGTAGAGCAGAGCTTGGAGCTGACCAAGAGAGCCGCTCCCTGCCAGAGCTCTGTGCCAGCCAGACGTGGAACCCATCACCCGACTGTTAGGAGCGCCCCTCTATACTGATACTGAATCAGTAGTACCGTGCTGCATCCCCTCAGTGAAGATTGGGTGAAGTTCCAGGAGGATTGGCCCAGTCTAGCAAGACGTTTGCAGTGGCCAGGCAGACCGCAGCCTTGTCTCCTGCTGAAGCGTGCACCTAGATATCAGATCCACTTCACCTTGAAGTATTGGCAGATGGGGTGGTGAATGGCCACCAGTCTTACAGGGTATGTGATGGACACTGTCCCCCTCAGCTCTGCCCACTCTTGCTGGGCCGCTCCAGCCCCTGTGGGGGCCTGTGGACCCCGCTCCACCTACAACCATTGTTCAGAGGTACCCCTGGGGAATCTCCCAGTACTGGGAGGCTCGCTCGGTGAGTTCAGTATCCTGCCAGTGGGGGTCGAGTCAGCTCGATGGACTGTGACTTCCTTCTCTCTGCTTCTCCATATTGCCTCCCTGGGCCAGCCAAGCGATGAGGAGAAGCAGTACTGTGACTGAGCTGGTGATAGTGGAAGGTGCGCTCTTCCTATGCTTGTGGGAGGCAGCCACCACCCCTTTTGCTATATTTATTCTGTGGGACCAGAGCTGAGACCTGTTGGAGAAATACCCCATCCCATACCCTTCACTTCATGACACCTCCTTAGGGGCCTGTGGAGACTGAAAAACCTAGGCCTGATGAGCATAGCCGCTTCTACTTGAACGACACAGGCCCACTCCTGCTCGAGCTTACCTGGAGTACGGGACCAGCCACAGAGGACCCCCTCCAAGATCTGAGGGGACCCCCAACAACTCCCTGGCAGCCACATTTCCCCAAAGAGACACACCACTGGGGGTGTTCTCCCTTTCTGGCACAACACCTAGACTTCAATAACTCAACTCCTCCCTAGAGGTGGAAACGGAATACTTGTGACTGTCAGAGTCCCTCAGTATGGACAACTACTCCCTGCTACGCCCTTCGTCTTCTCTGCCAACAGTGACCCCCTGCTGACTCTCTTCTACTGCCTCCACCAATCATAGGAGTAACAGCCAGGCCCCAATGGAACTTGCATGCACCGTATGACAACCTGGAGGGAATCGGCCTGTCAGCTTTGTTTTCTGAAGCTGTGCATTGTTTACAGCCCGACAAAGCCCTTCCTCTGGACTCAGCTGGGGCCAATATGATCGCCAACTTCAAGAAAATCTCAACCATTGGCTCCACCCTCACAATCATGGATGCCAAGATGAAGGGTCTGACGACCAAGGTGAAATCTGTCCCTTCACTCCCTCCTGGACAAATTAGATTGTCTAATGGGTGAGGTGGAGGGGCGATACAATCGATTACTGGACTGGGGGTGGGACATCAAATTTCTACATCACAACGTGAAGGACCTGAAGGACAGGGCACTTACTGGCAATTTTAGGATGTGTGGGGACCCCGAAGGGGCACAAAAGAGCAATATGGTGGGCTAACTCATGTTCCTGCTACAGGAACATTTGCATCTTCAACTGTGTGAACTGCTAGAATTTCAATGGGCCTGCCAGGTCAGGTACCATCGAGTCTCCCAGACGATTACTCTATGCCCCAGCATTGCCTGTGCACTATACCACCAGCATACAAGACCTATCCTTTCGCCTGCCAAGCGCCTTGCTGAACCCCAGTTTGTTGATGGTACTCGCATCTCCTTCTCGGAAGATTACTTTGCAATTTCCAATGCAAAATGCAATCCATTTTTGATCCTCCATTCACAACTGAAGAGCCAGGACATTAAAATCTGCATCCTCTCCCCAAGATGACTGCCTCCCCCGTGGAAACCCAGATATCAGCCCAGCCATGTATGTATGGGGGAACCATTACAGAGGGAATCAGACCACACAGGCCTTCATCAGGTTGTGGAAGTGCAAAATAAGGATAGAGACAAAGACAAATCTTGATCTTCCCTGAAACAGGGGGCTGATGCTATTGCCTCCAGCAGAAAGACTTAGGGCCTGATTTATATTTCGGTGAATGGGTTACTCCATCACAACGGTGACAGATATCCCGTTCATCAAATTATAAATTCCATTATATCCTATAGGATATATTTTTCAGCAGTTGGGACAACTGTTCCTGTTGTGACGGAGTAACCCGTCCACAGAAATATAAATCAGGCCATTAATCATTTCCTTTGCTCTCTACAGCACTCTCCTCGCTTGATTGTCCTCTTCCCATCCCTCTTGCTCCTCTCCTGGGATCTAAAATTGTCCCTATTGTCCTGCTGTGTGCCCCCCTTGAGTGGGACACCTCACTGCCCCCTCATGGTGTGGGACGCAGGGCCCCCGCACCCACTCCCTTCCTGACTAGTCTATCCTGGGTGCTGCTGCCGCCTTACTGCTTTGGGGGGTGCACACATATACTTATTAGGGGTGGGGAGTCACCGGGGGCCCTTTTGCCCTCCTGGCACATCCGTTTATGGTGGTACTTTGCCCTGGCCTCCTCTAATGGAGATCACACACACACACTAGTGGGTATGGGCCCATCCCATGGTTGCCCTCCTTGATGATTGTGTCTATCTATGGTTTGGGCAGGGGTATCATACAAGTGCCACTGGCACATGACAAAACACAGCTCCAAAGGTTTTGATCCCTTTGGTTCCTTAAGCTTGTACTTTCCCCCTCCCAGTTTGGTCCCCTCCAGACTCCCCCTCTACATCCTCTCTGGTCCGCTTTGTTCTTTAGGACCAGTTCACTAGTGCACCCTAAGATCCCCTCCGCACCCTCTCCTTAGTTGGTCCACTATGCCCTGTGTCTCCATCAGCATCCTGACAGGACCCGCATTTACCCCAACACTTCAACCTCCACCACCCTCCACCACTCACACCCTGATTTTCATGAATGTCAATGGCATGTTCCACTATATTAAGTGGAAGAACATCCTTTATTATTTACGTACCAAACAAGTGGACATTGCCCTATTGCAGGATACACATCTTTCCGAGGTTGACCATGGCACGCCTCCCCCCCACCAGCAGTTGCTGGAAGAAATGAAGGTTGGCTATCCTCATAGGGAAATCCATTCCCTGCAGACTGCTCAAGACATGGACAGATGAGGAGGGCCGCTGGGTTCTGGCTATGCTGGGGATCCTGAATAGGACCATTGTGGCTGGCTAGATATGGATGCATGATGAAACAACGAGTGCATTTACCACGCTTGCCGGAACCGTGCAGTTTTTACACTAACTACGTCAACCCACATTTTAACCATGAAACACATGCATTTACATACTGTACTATTAAAAGTGTAATTACCACGCATAACATTACCACGGAGCACATCAGCCCACATACCATTGCAATGAGCCGTTACAACAAATACAGAAAAACACTTTAATTCACAAAATATAAAAATTCCACAAAAAAATATACAAATATCTTCCAAAGCACATTCTACAAATAAGCATCATAAATGAAGCATGAGACAATACAAATAATACTGAAAAAATGCATTCCCAAATACAACATTTGTAACATAGTCCTAGCTTTATTTTAACCCCTTACTTTCACTTTTGCAAAATTAAAATGGCTCTCATTTTAGAACAGGAAGTGATAAAAATGTTTTATTTTTACCAACAAAATAATAAACAACACATACACAAGGAAACTCAGTAAAAAACGGAAATTCCAACACATATCATTGTTTAAATTTTCATCTAACACACCATGCACGTATGAAAAGTTCCGCCCACCATTTCACATCGAATGCTATAGTGATTACATTCGAGAGCACACAGAAAAATATTACAGAATAGAGACTTGACTACCACAAGCTACACCACCTACCTATTCAAATAAGTAAAACTTTCACAATGAAATGCTTATATTTGCACTGCCTACTTATACGACAAATCTATTAATTTGTATTTTGCTAAATTTACATATTTTGACCATACACTTTTCAAAAGTTATCCCAACATAGACATTTTGGGTTTGTATAATTTGAATTATTTTATAAAGAATAATGTTCAGCTTGATAAAAGATCATCTTGCTAACTCTACTAAATACTGAACTCAGAGCACTTGCTGGACAGTAACTAAGGGCAAAATTAATATTCTAACTCCACCAAGTACTTACCTCAAAGCAGGTACTGGACAGTGACATAAGGCCAAAATTACTATTTTAACTCCACCAGGTAATTCCCTCAGGGCAGGTGCTGGACACTAACTATGGGAAAAATTAATATTCTCGCTCCACTAAGTACTTACCTCAGGGCAGGTGTTGGGCGGTGACTAAGGGGCTAAATTACTATTCCAACTCCACCAAGTAATTACCTCAGGGCAGTTGTTGGACACTAACTTGGGGGAAAATTACTATTCTAACCCCACCAAGTACTTACCCAAGGGCAGGTGCAGGACAGTGACTAAGGGGCAAAATTACTATTCCAACTCCACCAGGTAATTACCTCAGGGCAAGTGCTGGACACTCCCGAGGGCAAAATTACTATTCTAACCCCACTAAGTACTCACCTCAGGGCAGATGCTGGACAGTGACTAAAGGCCAAAATTGCTATTCTAAATCCCCAGGGTAATTATCTTAGGGCAAGTGCTGGATACTGACTCTGGATAAATTACTATTCTAACTCCACCAAGTACTTACCTCAAGGCAGGTGCTGGACAGTGACTGAGGGCCAATATTACTATTCTAACTCCACCAAGTACTTACTTCAGGACAGGTACTGCACAGTGACTAGAGAGCAAAACTACTAATACAATTTTTAAGTACTTATCTCAGAACTGCTGCTAGACAGTAACTAAAGTACAAATTTAAAAGTTTAAAAGCACCAAATATTTAACTAGAACAAAATGATAAAATTCATACAATAAATATTTTTAAAAAATTAATAACATGTATTTTGTTCCTTATATAAAGATACACCTATCTACAAAACAACTAAAAATAGACTCAACTACAGGACCTGTCCTGAACAACAAAAACAAAAATATTCAAGCAAGAATTTTAAATATCAACAGAAAATAATAAAAAAAACACCATGAACGCAAAAACTTATGAAAAACTAATAAATTGCATTTTTCTTTTCACAACAGATACCAACAAATTTGACAAAAGAAAAATTAACCTACAGAATAACAACTACCAATAACATCCGTCAGAATAATAATTTTTTAACAATAACAATAGTTTTTTTTCATTGGTGAAAACTAGTACCTAACAATAAATATTTTATTTTCAACAGAGAATTTAACCTTTATTTTCTCTCCAGGGGAAAAGTCACAAAATTAACAAAACTTTTGAAATTTTTTTTAGAACAGGCAGGTAATCAAAAGCAAGAATATAATACAATAAAAAAGCATAAATTTACACTTTTTTCTATTTCTCTTTTTTAACAGAACAAACAAAAAATAGCATCCCCAGCTAATGAAGCTAACTACATCAAATCCCAGAGTGGCAACAGACTACTAAAGTATGCTGGCTACCTTTATTCTAAGGACAGATTCTGTGAGTCCAGGTGTAATTAGAGGTGTGTGCAGTACTCTCATCCCATTGCACAGGCAGAGGGTTACTCTGGAAGACACTGTAGTTAGGAGAACTGATCATAATAACTCTGCCTCTGAAATGGAGATAGAAGTACGTGTAAACATACAAAAAAATTAAAGACTTTACATCCACCTCCAATGAGCCCTGCATTTCAATTTTAAGACAGGTATCTAAAACCATTCCCATGCACATAGCCGGTAGTATGCCCACAATTCCCAATATGTGGAGAATGGTACAAAGACAAAAACAGGCATGTAACTCCCAACGAACAACACCACAGACTTATTCTGACATTGATATCCTCCCTGAATTAACAATCACTTTCTCCAACGAACCCTTTCTACTGCACGACAACAAAAAAACCTCAAAAAAGAATACTTATATTTATCATAAACCATAACATTTTAACGGTTGTATGACAGAGGCATGCATGGCTTAACCATGCATGCCTCTACCACGCAACCCAAACCACGAATGCGTCTTAATCACGCATTCCTTTACCACGCATGCCTTTACCACACTATTTTGTGGTATAGGCATGAATGGTAAAGGGGTATGCGTGGCTTAGGTCGCCACTACCCCAACTCCTACCCCACGCTGTCCCTAAATCCATGCCCCTTTACAAACACTACCCCAACCCCCACCAGTGCTGTCCCTAAAACTACCCTGTCTACTCATCCTCCTCGCCCTGCCCTAAGACTTAAAACCCGGCCCTTTTACATACACTTCTCCGACACAACCCCCATTCCCCACACTGTCCCTAAAACTACCCCAGCTCCCCAACCCCCTCAGCCCCACTTACCTCATTGCATCTCTTCCTGGTGTCTTCCTGCTTCCGCCTTCACCACAGCAGCAGCAGCTAGACCATGCACTGCCTTAACCATGCATATGCGCGGTTAAGGCATATGCTTGGTTAATGCAAGCATGGTTGAGCTTGCGTTGTCAGAACATGCTTGATTAAGACCACAGTGTTCCGACTGTTTCCCCCTTATAACACTTGAGAAAAGTGAAACTTGGATGATTCTTTTTTTTTTACTCAACACCACACTCATTCACCCAAATGTACACTATTCACGCTAACATAAATAGCACAACTGTCCCATTAGTATATAGTTTACTCCCTGATAAGCAATCCTCAACATACATTGAAATATTACCAGTTATAAAATCCAAAACAATGAATAAAACTCCTAGAAAGTAAAAATGTACTTTGAATTATCAATTATTAATACAATTACAAAAATATAACCTTCTACCCAAAGTTTTTTCACTTTTCTCATGTATATTGACATAAAATGAAAAAATCATCCTTAGTTGAGGATTACGTATCAAGCAATAAAATTCATTTTGAATTAAAAGAAAAACCTCCCTTATGCTTCGTATCTCCTGACAGTGTAGACAAGTACTATACAGAAATTTCTGAATCACAATATTTTACCCAAAATGACGATGATTTGGTAAAACTACTAAATTATTTTGAAGATACATGGATTGGCCATCTTAGCATGTCCAGTCACAAGAGGGGACCAAAATTTCCTGTTGAATGCTGTAACTGTTACGCAACCTGCTTAGAGAGAGGTGCAAAGACTAATAATGCCATTGAGGGATGGCACAATTCCTTCAGAAAATCAATTGGCAAATTTCACACAAACCTATACCAATTTTTGGAAACTTTGAATAAGGAACAATGGGGCATATGTACAAGCCCCTATCACCACCACAACGTCACTTTTACCGATGTTGTGGTGGCGATAGGGGCTGCGCCTTATTTACAAGGCAGTGTTAAGCCACTTAACGTGGCTTAATGCTGCCTTGTAAATAAGGCCCCCTTTCACGCTATGGTTAGCGTGAAAGGGGTGAGCCGCGGGTGTTGCGGTGGGCGTTCCAAAGTAACACCAATTGTTTTTAACGCTTCCCCCTATGTACAAGGGTGACGTACTTAGGAGGCAGCGCCAAAATTAAGACCAGGAAAAACCTGGTCTTAGGTTGGCAAAACGAGGAGAAATGCCTCATTTCTCCTCGCTTTTGCTTTTTCTATGTGTGCTGCCTTGTGCAGCACACATGGAAAAAGCAAAATGCCATGGATTGTTTATGTGTAGGAAGGTGTCCCTCCCTACACTTAAACAATCCTTTTAAAAAAATGCCATTTTGTGACTTTCATGTGTGCTGCATGAAGCAGCACACATGTCAGTGACAAAATGGCATTTTAGGATTGTTTATGTGCAGGAAGGGACACCTTCCTACACATAAACAATTCGCCCCTGCACGCATACACCCTTGCACTATGGTGCAAGGGTGCCTGCGTTGGTGCTAAGTTGCTAAACCTAGCGCCATCGCAGGGGGAAATGCAAGGCTGCACCACATTCTTGTACATGTGGTGCAGCCTTGCGTTTCAGAAGTGGCAGAGAGAGGCGTTAAGCCAGGAAGGCTAACGCCTCTCTCCGCCACTTCCTTGTACATATCCCCCAATGTTTCCAAGAAATGAGACTTGCACAGTCACTGTCAGGTAGCTTGAATGCACATACATCCAAAAAGAGTAAAGAAATGTCTGAGAGACTATTGGGTCAAATTCAACAATTTTCTTTGATGGTGGCTTCAGACTACCTAAACAGTATTGCATACATATTACATTACTAATGCTAAATAATATTTCCCTAAATTACTTGCCTGTTTTAATAATTCTATACAATTCAATTGGTATTTTTCAATTTTTTTTACCAAATTAAAAAAACATTGAATTCCTACCTGCAGCTGTCTTCTTTCTTCAACTGTTGGTGAGTTTTTAAACAAAGTGTCACCAAGAGTCAACAGTAATCCAATAATTCATATATGTACAAATTAACATCCACAGGAAATTTAAATCCTGACAAAGCATGGTTTTAAATGGAAATCCACCACCTGCAAGTCAATTTTTACAAATATATTAATTGTTAGTCAAAAATAGCGGAAAAAAATGTACAACTTAATTTCTGTTTCAGTAGCTTAGAAAAAAGCCATTTTCCCAAAAACAAACCTGTTAATAAAAACATCACCTTAAAAAATAATACTCTGTCCAAATTGTGATATCCCAAAAAGAACGGTGTAGTACTGTATTCAATACATTCATCTTCATCCTGAAGTCACGTGATTTTCATTCTGAGAGAAGTACAAACAGCGTAAAAAACACATAGGCAAAAAAGTAACAAGTTTGCTTTTATTTCAAAGAAGTTTAGAAAAGTTTTACTAACTTATCTTATAACTTTTCTATACTGACTTTGAAAAAATCCAACTGTCCCGACGTGAGCATATTAACACAACCTGCATGGGAATGGAAATAGGCTAATAACACATTAAAAAACACCAGATATTACTAACTAGCATCTTACTACCTTCTCCCTGTACCTTAAAATAAATATAGCCACCTACAAAACTTAGTAATGTAAAGTAAATTGTTCTTACCTGACTGCAGCTCTTCCTTGTTTCTGATCTTGACAGCAAAGCTCCACCAACTGTAGAAACATATGGACAACCGTGAGTGTCAAGCTAAAAAATAAAAATAGAAAAAGGACAATATTTGCCTTTGAACTTAATGGTAAACAATTGGAAAATACCTTATGAAATGTTTTAAAATTACGTTACATATTACAATAAATATGTTTACATTTTTTTCAAATAAATGTTATATTATTTACTATTTCTGTACATGTTTTTGTTATTTTTATACTATATTTAAATAAATATTATAAATATTAAACCTTTGTATTACACTTACATTGTCCCAAATAATGTGTTAAAATGTAATTTTGACAAATAAATGTTTCTAAAATTAATAAAGAATATTTTAAAATTCGGCAATATTTATTTGTATATAATAAAAAAATATGTTTAATTGACATAAACTTTTTTTACTTAAATACATTCTTTCTAAATATTAATATTCAACTACTACAATTAATGCCTAATTATTAATACACCTCCCCAACAATTACTTCTATATCCCTTACATCCCATCCCTAAATACTTTTTAAAATAATAATATCATTTTTTCTAAATTCCAAATATTACATATTAATACTAACATTAATACCTGAATATTAATACACGTCCCCACCCAAAACCCCATATCCATTGCATTCTATCCCTAAAATTTATTTTACAATTTTATAAAATATTTTTCAACTTAAAATAATTTATATCATTAGCAATTACACTAGTAGTATCAAAATATGTGGTAATGGCACTAGTGGCAAAACACATAAGTACTAACAACAGCGGCAGTAAAAAAATGCATCGTAATGGCACTAGTTGTAAAACACATAAGTAGTAATAACACTTGTGTTAAAAAAATGCTTAGCAACGTTACATGTGTGCTAAATATCTAACTCCAAAAATTGTTGTAAAGTGATGCGTGGTAGTGACACTAGTGTTAAAGACATAGGGGCCTATTACAATGCCTTAGAAAACGGCTCTGACGCTCGGTCGGAGCCGTTCCTACGGCATCGTAATCTCCTGTTTGAATTAATTTCCAAACGACCCATTTTGATGGAGTTGGTTGGAAATTAATCCTAACAGGATTTCCGAATGGCTTAGGACGGGCCCAGAGAGACCGTCTGCCATTCGGAAAGGGGCCTGTAATCCAAAGGGCGGCTCTTTCTGCCAGAGTGATTACGAAGGCAGATTCCTACAGCCTTTCAGTGCCGGCCTTTCCGACACAGAAATGCTGTGGGAATCCAACTTTGGGGGCCTTAACAGCAGGGTCGTGGGTGCAAGGCCTCTGGATGATAGCCTAGTAGGCACCTATGGTGCCCCCCTGTTGATCCCTGCACCCGGTGGCAGGCACCTTGAGGTGCATGCCACAGGTTGCAGGGATGAACTGCACCTCAGTTCTTTACAATGAGAGCATGCATTCCGGTCGGAATGCATGTTCCCATTGTAAAGAATAGGATTGTGACCGAACAGTGTTCGGTCACATCCTAATTGCTGGTTTGGGACCGCCGACAGCAGGTCGGTCGGGCCCAGTTCCAGATCGATGTCGAACAGATCAGGTCTGTCCAACACCGAAATCGACCCCATAGGAGTTGTTTAAACTGCTGTGGTAAAGACTAAGCAAACACAAGGAGATGATGGACGGAGTGCTGAAACTTTTCAAACACTCACCCCCAGTCACAGATCTGGGTTGAATCCATCATCATTCTTTAGCTCACTTTGCCAATCCAGTTCAGACACAGCTATATGCAAATCAGTCTTGACCCTGTGTCTCATGGGAACAGTCCAGACCGAACTGCCAAGCCATGTCTTCCCTGAACCGGAATCAAGCATCCTGGGACCGGTTTCGGGCTAACAGCCCACATAAGCCAGGCTAGCTTGAATCCAGTGGCAAAGTGAGCAAGGGACCCACGTCTGGGCATACCCTGCCAACTTAGGGTGAACAAAGCAAACACAAGGAGATGATGGACGGAGTGCTGAAACTTTTCAAACACTTACCCCCAGTCACAGATCTGGGTTGAATCGATCATCATTCTTTAGCTCACTTTGCCACCCCAGTTCAGACACAGCTATATGCAAGTCAGTCTTGACCCTGTGCCTCATGGGAACAGTCCAGACCGAACTGACAATCCATGTCTTCCCTGGACCGGAATCAAGCATCCTGGGACCGGTTTTGGGCTAACAGCCCTCATCAGCCAGGCTAGCTTGAATCCAGTGGCAAAGTGAGCAATGGACCCACGTCTGGGCATACCCTGCCAACTTAGGGCAAACAAAGCAAACACAAGGAGATGATGGACAGAGTGCTGAAACTTTTCAAACACTCACCCCCAGTCACAGATCTGGGTTGAATCCATCATCATTCTTTAGCTCACTTTGCCACCCCAGTTCAGACACAGCTATATGCAAATCAGTCTTGACCCTGTGCCTCATGGGAACAATCCAGAACGAACTGCCAAGCCATGTCTTCGCTGGACCGGAATCAAGCATCCTGGGATGGTTTGAGGCTAACAGCCCTCATCAGCCAGGCTAGCTTGAATCCAGTGGCAAAGTGAGCAAGGGACCCACGTCTAGGCATAGCCTGCCAACTTAGGGCGAACAAAGCAAACACAAGGAGATGATGGATGGAGTGCTGAAACTTTTCAAACACTCACCCCCTGTGGAGACAAGTCGTGTGATGGTAGGCACAACGGACGCTTCACAGCTTATTTGGGGGCTGATTGAACACAGTGGACTTAAGCCTATTGAGGCGAGATGCAGGCTAGGGGACACTACATATCCCTGCAGACACTGGGAATCTCATGCGAGTAGCCCATTGGAGGGCAATAATTTAAATAAAGGTGTCTGTGGCAACGCGATATTTTGAGTCAAGCCTATGATTAAGGAATATCTCTGAAACGCGTCAGGCCAACACTGGTGTGTGAGGTGCTCGCTGTTGCCTGATTGACAAATGTTGCCTCCCGAGTGCGCCCTCACTTGCTGAGCAGCTTATCTTTGATTTTTCTCATGCCGGCTCCGGGCGTGGAGGGCTGCACCACCCTATGGATTCAAAAGGGGCCACATGGCTCGAAATCATGTCAATGCCCTAATGTGGGGAGACAAGTCATGTGATGGCAGGCACAACGGAAGCTTAACGGCTTATTTGGGGGCTGATTTAACAAAGTGGACTCAAGCCTATTGAGGTGAGATGCAGGCTACGGGACACTACATATCCCAGCAGACACTGGGAATCTCATGCGAGTAGCCCATTGGAGGGCAATCATTTAAAAAAAGGTGTCTGTGGCAAAGCGATATTTTGAGACAAACCTATGATTAAGGAATATCTCCGAAACGCGTCAGGCGAACACTGGTGTGTGAGGTGCTCACTGTTGCCTGATTGACAAATTTTGCCTCCCGAGTGCACCCTTACTTGCTGAGCAGCTTACCTTTAATATATATATATATATATATATATATATATATATATATATATATATATATATATATATTGGTGTAATTCCGTTTAGCTGTTGAAAAATCCCAAAATACATAACATGGAAAAAACGTCTTTTAGAACCCCCCTTTTTTCTCGGCTCCCACTCGACTTAATCACCCCAAAATCTGTGTTTCCTATATCTTATGCCCCCACAATGCACTGCTTATGACCTCACATATTACCTCACTCATGTCATGGTCAGTGACATCACTGATGACATCTCAAATGACATCACTGATGACATCATCCACAGAACCACTTATACACCCACTCACATACCATAGAACCTCTCATACGCCTAATTGCACATATACACAACCACTCACATACCCATTCACAGACTCCTTCTAGAGGGACTCACATACCCAATCACTCACTCATTCATACAGCAACTCACACAATGATTCACTCACCAATACAGCCACTCACCCATAAAGCGACTCACATAGCCGCACAGTCACCCATACACAATCACACACCCACTTATTCACCTACACAGTCACTCACACACTCACTCACCCATATAGCCTTTCAACACCACCACTCACTCACCCATACAGGCACTCACACACTCACTCACACACCCATACAACCACTCATACAAACACTTACTCTCCAATACAGCCACTCACACACAAACTCACTTAATCAAATACCCACTCAAACAGCCACGCACTCACCCATACAGCCACTTACACAACAAGTCACTCACTCATACCACCATTCAGACACCCACTCACTCACCCATATAGCCACTGACACACCCACTCACTCACCAATACAGCCACTCACCGAACATCTCACTGACCCACACAGCTACTCACACGCCCACTTATACAGCCACTTATACACCCATACACACAAGGATACAGTCACACAGCCACTCATATATTATATGTCAGAAGTAGTATCACCTAGTAGTAGTGCACCTAGTTTACTAATTAAACTTTTATAGTAGGTTGCTATATATGCGTAACACCAATAAACTCTTAAAAACACTTAAACTGACAATGTCATGAGTGATGTAATATGTGAGGTCATAAGCAGTGCATTTATGGGGCGCGAGTTATAGTTAGCTCAGCTAACTATAACTGCTGAAGTTCTCTGGTTTTGTACGAGTGAAATGTCAGCCTAACTATGATGTCCCCCCTGTAACCTTTGAATTTCTAAGGTTTTTTAATCCTATTTCCTAACTATAACATCCCTGTAACCTTTGTTTTTTTCAGTGAATTTGTAAGGTTTTTTGTTCTATTTCGTAACTATATCGTTGATGTGTCTTTTTTCTATAATTAGATATTAAACATTACATCTGAATGGTGCACTACTTATTGTTGTATTTGCCATCTATTTATTTAAAAAGTACATTAATCATCTTATTTCAAGATCTTTTATATTTTCATGACGACATTGCGATTGCAGATGACACACAGTGAATACCGCATGTTTTTCACGAAGTGTAAAACACATATATAGACATATTTTACATAAAGTTTGAGTCTAGCTGTTTAGTAAGATATTAATTTAACTTTCCCCTTTGTATTTATTTGTTGAAAAAACTAAATCAAAACGCATTTTCCTTCTTCACAGCAACACCTAAGATCGCAATGACGTCAGTAGTCATGAATGCAAATGCCAAAGTGTAAAACAGATAGATAGACATAGTTCACACAACGTTTGAGTCTAGCTGTTTAGTAACAAATTGGTTTAATTTTATTTTAACAATGTATTCAAGAAAAACAAAAGTTTAAAAAAATAACTTTCAACATTGGAACCCATGAATACAACATAACTACCAAACAAAGTAATGTCATTGCTTTGCACAGTTTCCTTTTTGAAAGGAAGTATACACCCATTTCTGAAATTTCCAGGTACTGGTTAGTTTCTTGCATGAGCTGTCCCAAACTGATTTTGAAAATTGTGCTGGTTTTTAACTTTTTTTGGGCTATTTCTACCTCTAGCCCTTGCTCCCAGTGACAAAGTTCCAGCTGATGTGCAGAGAAGATGCAGTGAAATGTCACCAGAACTAACTATCTCGAACATTCTTTAAGAGAAGTTCATTGTGAGCCGCTCACTAGCATTTGTTGGAGTGTTGTCTTTGCATATTTCAGCAACTCAGCCAAAAGAGGGAGATCAGGTGGAACAGCAGGTGGACCAGTAAGTCCAAGAGGTGGATTCTGGTGACTCTGGAGATGAGGGGCCTCCCCAGAAGAAATCAAGCATTGCCTCAGATTTATTCAGGATTCCATCTGGAGAATCAAAATCACTCACCAAATTTGTGCAATGCACAATATGTGAGAAGACATTGTCAAGGGGTACAAATAAAAAATATTCTTGTGGGACTACGGCCATGCTTTACCATCTAAAAACATACAATGGCAATCGTCTAAAAGCAGCAAGAAGACAACGCAAGGTTGTAGGACCTTCAACTCCAATACCAGCCGCAACAATACCGGGGCAGAGAGTCCCTTCAGAGGTGCAATCTCAACTTCAAGATTTGGCTCCAGAGTTTTCCCAGATAGCATCATACTGCATGAATTGTGGAGTTGTAGTGAGTGCTGGAGAGCAGTCCATAACAGCCCTTCGCAATGCTGCAAAAAATCATAAATGTTAATTTATTTTTATTTTTGGCTCTTCATAGTTTTTCTACATTACAGCCATTTTATTATCGTCTAATTTATTGTAACAGTACTTACATATAATTTGTGTGGACAAGTCAAAGCGTTCCTCTGCAAATAAATACACAGCTAACTTTTGCAAGTTATCATTATTTTCTTTTTCACTTTTTCAATACAAGTCAATAGTCCGTGTTTGAATCTTGTAGTGAGTGTGTCAACAACATATACAAACATACTCTGGTTTTTCAGACCACACTCTGTTAAATTTTGTAATCTCTTCTTCAAAACTATTAACTGTAATATTTGTGTCCTGTTCTGCAACTCTTCCTCTTAACAATTCTTCATTTTTCCGTATTATCCTGCTCAGGACCAAAGATACGAAACTGCACATCATCACTAACCTTTTCTACGTCTGCCACAGTACCATGCAAAAGTGCTCTATTCATTTCTCCTAAACATAAGGAGTTTTCACATAGTACAGCCTCCTAACTAAATTTGCATTGTTGAGTGGTGTACAGCTAACATCCTGAAATTATGAAAGGTGCTTTGGAACACTTTCTTTGATAAACAAGCTAGTGAGTGTCCCTGCAAATTTGTATGCTATCTAATCGTGCAAGGATCCAATCCTTGTAAGTATTTTAAACTTTGCCATGGAAAGATACGTAGAAATTTCCTTAATATATCAATGGATTGCTCCCGAATACTACAAACACTACTATAATTCCATTTGGATACAGGCACCTGACTCTGCCTTGTTATCTTCTCCAATAACTTGTTCTACATTTCTAGGTACCATCACTTCTTTCAATATAGGAGTGCCATTCATAATTTCATAACTAGGCCTGGGCAGAAAACTACGCTACGCTCGCGGAGTGTGCGTAGTTTGCGCAACTACGCGCTACGCGAATCGCACGTAGCACAGTGCAAAAACGCGTAGCGTAGCGGGCATTTTTTGCTCGCTCGCGGTCCTCAACGTCAAGTTGGCGACCGCGAGCGAGCAAAATCAACATCCCGGCGAGACTTTTTCCTCGTTCGCGATCGGCAACATTAAGTTGCCGATCGTGAGCGTGGAAAATAAACCTCCCGGCGAGATTCTCAACGCGGGAGGTCAGGTTTCTCATTGCGAGTGGTCGCGTATGCTCGCGACCGCTCGCGATGAGAAACTATCAGTCCGCGTTGAGAAAGCTGCTGCTCGAGTACAAATCTACTCAAGCGGCAGAAAACGACCGCTTGCACTGTGCATGATGCCATTCGCAATGATTGCACAGTGTGGACAAGCATCCGGCACTGTGCAATCATTGCGAACAGCATTTCCCTACCGCACTGCGCAGTTTGCGTAGCTACGCGTAGCGCGCGTAGTGCAAAGTACACTTCACGTAGCTATGCGTAGCGCGACTACACGAACTACGCCCAGGGTTATTCATAACATCATCCTCTTTAATCAATAGCATGAACAAATTTATTATCCTTGAGATAGCTTTCTTCATTAAAGAAAGGCTCTGTACTAGAAGTATGTATCCATTCTACACGTAAAACTGTATAAAGGTTACTACTATTCACTAATCTTTTTTCTGGTTTTATCTCCTCATGCACAACACCATTTTGTCAAAAGTCTTCATTCCATTTATAATCAAAATGAAAAGCTTCCTCTTCATAGCAAAGGCCTTATTGATTTTGATTTTGGATTTGTAAAGCACGGCAGTTACCCGAGGGCATCAAGGCGCTGTAGACTACCATCCATACAGAGAGTCCATGAGTGAAGATGATACATTAGATAGCTACATGCAAAATAACCAAGTCTTTAGAGCCCTTCTAAAGGGAGGGTGCTGGGAGATAGTCTTCATGTTTTTTGGAAGGGTATTCCAGAGCTTACTGGCGGCAGTCGAGAATGCTCTGTCGCCCCATCTCTTCCTTGTTGTTCTGGGTACGTGAAGATGTAGGTTAGAAGATGAGCGAAGGGATCTGCCAGGGGAGTACCAGCTGAACATGGATTTTAATCTCGTTGGGTAGGGGAGATAGAGGGCCTTATGGACCATACAAAGAGATTTGAAGCTGATACGTTTGTTAATTGTAAGCCAGTGTAGGGTTTCCAAAACCTTGGCAGCCGAGTGTCTTCTGGGAATGTCCAGAACCAGTCTCCCAAGGGCATTCTGCACCACTTGGAGTTTATACTGCAAATTCTTGTTCGAGTCTAGGTAGAGTGAATTGCAGTAATCCAGTCTGGACATTACCAGGGTGAGAGCAAGCTGCTTGCTTGTGGGGTGCAGGATAAGAGGGAAGATTTTCTTCAGCATCCTTAAGATCCAAGTGCAGGTGGTGATAGTGCGGTTTATTTGGGCGTTGAAATTGAGTTCCGGGTCCATCAGAACTCCAAGATTCTTGGCTTTGTTTCCTGGAGTAGGACACGTTCCTAGAGAGTGGGGCAAAAAGCTGCTGTTCCAGCTTGTTGCCCCTGGGCCAAAGACTATCACCTCAGTCTTGTCCCCATTCAGTTTTAGGGAATTATCAGACATCCATTCTGCCACCTTAGTCATACAGCATTGAACGTTCTCAGCCAACGAGCCTGAGTTCTTAAGAATTGATACCATGATCTGTGTGTCATCAGCATATGACACTACCTCCATGCCACAAGAGTGAATGATGGTCGCTAGGGGTGCTACATAGAGGTTAAAAAGTCTGGGGCTTAAAGAGGAGCCCTTTGGAACTCCACAGGGCAAGGAGAAAGCTTCAGAGTAGAAGCGCTGAAGCTTCACCTTTTGAGATCGTTCCCCTACGAAGGAGGACAGGAGGGCTAATGCTTAATGTGAGATGCCCAGCCCTTGGAGTCTATCTAACAGCAGATTGGGAGAGATGGTATCAAACACTGCAGACAGATCCAGGAGTATTAGCAACAATCCCTGTCCCTCATCCACTCGGCGTCTGATACTGTCCGTGGCTGAGATTAATGCTGTTTCTGTCCCATTATGTTTTCTGAAGCCAAACTGGGAGTCATTGAACCAGTGTTGTTGTTCAGCAGTCTTCATCAGCTGGATATTGAGATGCATTTCCAGGACCTTTGCAGGTACTGAAAGCAGCAAAATTGGGCAATAGTTTTTTCAGTCCGTGATGTGAAGATTTTTTTTTTTCAGGAGGGGCCTAATAATAGCCAGCTTCCAACTCTGTGGATATGACCCAGAGAGGATCACATTATTTAATAACTCACAGAGTGGGGCAGCTATAGTACTGGCGGCCATATGGAGAACTGTAGGGGGGCAGGCTTCGGAGGGCGAACCTGCATAGGTTCTCAAGAGGTATTGCTCGACCAGTTTAGGAGAGAGTGTGGAAAAGACACTCTCAACTTGTTCTTTCTGTTTCAGTGCCTCTCTCCTTCTTCTATACTTTTTCACAGTTCTCAGTAGATTTATAACTACTCTACTACAAAACATCCTGGCTCTGATTTCCTTAAAATGCTTCTGTCTCATGGTTAAGGTGGGTCCATCTTTATTATATTCTTTCCTGTTCTTGTTATATAGATTTTGTCCACTGTTATTCTTTCTCATAGTTTGAATTTTATTTTCATTATTTTGTAATATTTGGAAGTGTCCACATATATTTTTAAGAAACGACTTTAAAAAAATGACCAGTAGCTCTTTTTTCTTTCACCACTTTTTCTTCATTTTACCCCTTTTGTCATTGTGTCTCAGTTCTGCATAGATACTGTAGTTACTTCTGTTCTTTTTTCCTCTGAGCTTTTGTAGGCATGAAATGAAATACCAGCATTTGTAAAGCGCACACCTACCTCCGGAGAGGTGTCCCGGCGCTGGGGGCCCTCGGGAAGATTAAGCGAGCTATTGCCCAGAGTCTCATGGTGCTGGGCTAACTGCCGCCGGCACCGGGGATCGAACCGTGAACCCCGTGGTCCGGAGTTAGGCACCCTGGCTGCTGCGCCACACCTCTTCCACCTACGCCACACCTCTTCCACATTCTGTCTATAGTTATGCAGATATTGTTCTGTAAAAAAAGAAAAAGTATATTTGAATTTTTATTCTAGCCAATGTACCTACTACTTTACTACTGGCTTACACATAATACAAAAACAGTTTTTATGTTATGTTACAGTTTTAAATCTACAGATGAACCTACGTACATAACTACAAGCACTTACTTCAATGTACCAAAACCAAACCAAAACACAAAACTTAATTTATTAGTTACCTTTTAATATAGCACCCTCTCCTACAACACAATTGCACCATATCTCAGTTCTCACTTATACATGCTAAAGACCACTTTATCACTTCTGTAGTAAATTTTAAAATAAACATCAACCAAAGTGTAAAAGTACATACAGTGTCTCAATACTGTAACTCCGAAAACAAAACATAAGAGCTATTTCTGTGCCTAGTAGATTTAGTGTTTCAGTACTTTTCTGCTTAGATGTGTCAGATCTAAATTTTGAGAAACACTACCTATAAAAATCGGCACATTAATCTGTATCACAGCATATAGCTCACTAATTCTTCTGAGTACATGAAAAGAGTGTGTGACAGGTTACATATATAATTCACCAGATGGTTCTAAAAGAGTACATATTCCTCACTAAAACTTGCAAATACATGTGTTTGTGGTTGAGTACAAGAATACTCCCTGGATGATTGGATGAATGCATAGATAGTGCCTAGGTGATTCCCTCACAATATAGGTAATGCCTGGATGATTCCCTGAGTATGTAGAAACTACATCGGTGATTCAATATCTGCACAGTTAGTGCCTGTGTATTCACATGACTATATTTCTACTATCTGGGTGTTTGGATGAGTGCACGAGTACTGCCTAAATGATTAGGTAAGTGTATAACTAATGCCTCAGTGAGTCAATACATGCATAGATAGTGGTTGGATGATTAAATGAGTGCTAATTTAGTCCCTGGGTGATAACAGGACTATAGTATATACATGATTTATTCAGTGCATGCATAGTGCATACATCATTGTATAAGTGCAGACATGGTATCTGGCAGATTGCATGAGTAGTGTTTCAGTGATTGAATGAGCACATGACTGATGCTCATGTGTTTTTGGTTAATTGAACAGGAAGTACCTGGATGATTACAAAACTATGTCCATTGATAAAGCTTGAGTGATTGGATAAAAGCAAGTGTGCTGCAGTGGTGATTATATTAGAGCAGGAGTATTGCCTCAGTAATTGGATGAGAGCATAGATACTGGATGAGTGATAGGTTCACTTCAATAGTACTTCCTGCATTATTGGAGGAGTGCATGGCTGCTATCTGAGTGTTTGGATGAGTGCATGGGCTGTGCCTCAGTATTCGGATGAGTTCATAGTTATAAGTGAGTGTTTAGATGAGTGCGTGGGTTGTGCATGGGTGTTTGAATAACTGCATCGGTACAGCTTTGTTGACTGTATATATGAATGGTTAGTGCCTGGGTAAATGGACGAACACATAGGTGTTGTCTGCGTAGTTCAATGAGTACATAATTAGTGCCTCTGTGATTGGAAGAGTGCATGTGTAGTGCCTGAGTGGTGGAATGAGTGAGGACATAGTGCGTGAGTGATTCAATAACTGCCTGAGTAGTGGCTGAGTGATTGGATGAGTACATGACTGATGCTCATGTGTTTTTGGTTAATTGAACATGCAGTACCTGGGTGACTACAAAACTACATGTGCTTTGCCTGGATAATTGAATGACTGCATCAGTAGTGCCTGGCTGATTGCATGAGTGCATGACTAATGCCAGAGCAATTGTATAAGTCCATTGTTAAAGCTTGAGTGATTGGATAAAAGCAAGAGTGCTGCTTTGGGGATTATATTAGTGCAAGAGTATTGCCTCAGTAATTGGATGAGAGCATAGATAATGGATGGGTGAAGGTTCACTTCAATAGTACTTCCTGCGTTATTGGATGAGTGCATGACTGCTACCTGAGTGTTTGGATGAGTGCATGGTTTGTGCCTCAGCATTCGGATGAGTGCATGGGTTATAAGTGAGTGTTTGGATGAGTGCCTAGGTTGTGCATGAGGTGATTGGATGAATGCATGGGTCTTGCCTGCGTAGTTCAATGAGTACATAATCAGTGCCTCCGTGATTGGAAGAGTGCATGTGTAGTGCTTGGGTGGTAGAATGAGTGCATACGTAGTACGTGAGTGATTCCATATCTGCCTGAGTAGTGGCTGAGTGATTGGATGAGTGCCTGAGTAATGCTTGGGCGACTGTAAAGCATCTCCATTGCCGTTACATACATAACAATGTGACTCTATCTGTAACTCATTGTTTAACTCCTTCTGTCAGTATCAAACTATCTGTTTTAGTGTATCTATCCTTTTCTAATTACCTATATGTCAGAAAAGTCTAGATATCACACTTCATATATAATTGGATACATGCCTCGCTACAAGTATACATTGCTCTGTTACTCAGCATGTACACGTATCAGTAAGTTTCTAAAACTGAAAACAACAAATCTCACTCTTTCAAAGCACAAAACCTTTTCTTAATGGCATACCTACATAATTTCTCAAATTTTTCTTTTGTGTTTAAAACATATATTCAGCATTTATCAAAGAAAAGTTACATGCCAAATGAAGGCAGCACAAGAACTCTCAACAGACATTCTGTACTATAAACTCTCCTCAATTTTGGGGCAGGATGGGGTGAGAGTGGGGAAGGCGACAGATAACAGAATAGGTATAATTAAATACATAATACCTATTCTGCCATCTGTCGGTGTCCCCGCTGCCGTGCCCTACCCAGCCCCACCACACTAACCTTTGGCGGCCACCGCTGCATCATGTGTATATTACATTCCTTTTTTTTAAAAACAGCCAATAATAGAACTTCTAACTAAAGCATCCAATGTACATCCTAATTTTATTCACTTACTTACTGACAGCATCCAATGAAATATATATATATTTTTTAAAGAAAACACCTCCATTTTAACTGCTTTTCATTTGGAAAACTACCTCATTCAGCTTCAGCCTTCTTCTGACTGCTATTGCTCCTTCACTTCAAAATCCTGACAGTGTGGATTGTTGGCCATAGCTATGTCTATTGGGCTAAAGAGGCTGCAAAAAAGAGAGGTATTGACAGAAACTTGGGTTTGCCAAATGTGGAGATTACTTGGTTTGCCCAGAGAGGGTTACAGTTTCATCAGTTGCTGGCTTTGGTTAAAACCATTATGGATTGTCGAGCTCCTCACTTCATGATTGTGCACTGTAGTGGAAATGATCTAGGCACATTGACTGGGGTAGACTGGAAATCCTAATGAAAGATACCTTTGCTGAACTGATGTTGCTTTTCCCTCACACTGTATTTGTGTACTCTAATATATGCCAAAGACAGAAATGGAAGTGGTCAATTCAATGCTGTCCAATGATTGACAAAGCCAGAAAAGATGTTAATAAAACTGTTTCTGCATTTCTCAGAGACCATCGCATGGGCTGTATGTATAACAACAATCTGCATTTTGACATGCATGGACTTTATAGAAATGATGGAGTGCACTTTACAGATGAAGGCAACATGGTGTTTCTAAGTAACCTAAAATCAACATCCTGTCTTATGTGTAGCTGTCACACACACACACAATAAACACAAAGGCTCTTGTCAGAGCCACCCTAGTGCCCAAATGTTTGTTAATTTTCTTTTTAAAGATCCATTATTTTTTTTATTTTTAGGTATCTTCGCGACAACGTCACGAATACGTCTTGAAATCGCAAAACAAAAGCAGACATTCAACTGCGGCCAGCACATCCAAAAATATTAACTAAAAAAATTAATTCTAAACATTGTGCTACACATATTACTATATACATGCTTCTTTAAAAAAATGTTTAAACCAATTTTTTTGTACTAAGTTTCTTTACAATTCAGCTTTAAGAACTATTTTCCATTTTTGCAGTTATTCTGGGAGTCGCGACAATGTCATTAACCTCGACAATCCCTCCTTTCCTATAAAGTGAAAAACACATATATGCACACATATTACAGTATTTTACACACTAGGGGTTTATTACTGTACACTTCAATTTCATGTTTTTCTGGTGTATTTCTAGAACAACCATCTATAAAACCTATTTCCGTTTTCGCGGTGAGCTGGGAGATCGCAATGACGTCGGTAATCGTGATCCCCGCAGATACGGCGCAAAAGTGGAAAGCAAATGCAGGAATTCAATAGCCACCACCACATTACAAAATTATAACTATATAATTAATTCTAACCATCACACTAGATAAATCACAATCTAAATAACTCTATAAAAACATTTATCAGAATCACAATATAATGCAATGTATATTAAGGATTCACTGATATTTTTTTTATATTTCCACCGCGGTGTTGCCATGATACTCGTGACTTCCCCGGACTGCGCACATGGGCTGCACTGGCTGTCACTACGTCAACGCGAACAAGGCACATGATTAAAAAAAATCAATTTTGGACACAAAACTTGTGTCACTAACACTTACATTTCTGAAACATGGGGTCAGAGTAACTCGACCCTGACCCCTTATGTTTGCTTTCACTGAAAAGTTTAGCCCCAGGAACCGTTCCCGATAGATAAAATGGCAGGCTGCAACTTTCTGTTCAGGTTGCGTCCAGCCAATCACAACATTGCTGTTAGCGCGCTCAGTCACGATTAATCGCGAAATCGGCGCAACATATCTGCAACCAGAGATATCACTATAATTTACAATTTCTCAAAAACTACTGACCTGATTTGCACCAAATAACAAAAAGCACAATCTGCGTAACAATATCTACCTTTCTGC
Organism: Calotriton arnoldi; assembly: GCA_963921515.1. Lineage (NCBI taxonomy): Eukaryota > Metazoa > Chordata > Amphibia > Caudata > Salamandridae > Calotriton > Calotriton arnoldi. The sequence goes on along the minus strand of CAWUFW010019015.1, from coordinate 129,654 downwards.
CAAATTCGGTGTAATTCCATCCAGCAATTCGGGCTCTAGGTTTGACAACGCGTTCCTACGGGAATTAACATTACAAACTCAGCCTTATTGTGCACCCTATTTCTCGGTCCCCACTGCACGGATCACCCCCAAACTTTCCATGACACATCGAACCTACTTTGACACTTTTTTTATGAGAAAATTTCATGAAGATTGTTCAAACAACACCAAAGGTATAGGCAAGTTATAAAAAGCTTTTCCTATGGAAACTAGGTCCTAATTTTAACTACCTACTGGCGACTGCCAGTAGGTAATGTATCTATGTCTATATATATATATATATATATCTATATAGATATATATAACTATAACTATATATATCTATATAGATATATATAGAGAGAGAGAGCGATATATAAATATAAATATATAAACATATATATATATATATATATACATATATATATATATATATATATATATATATATATATATATATATATATTCACTGAAAAAACCATAGGTTTTAGGGACAGTTATAGTTAGTTGGACATTGCACTCGTACAAAACCCGTGAAATTCCCCCGTTATAGTTAGTTCAGCTAACTATAACTCGCGCCCCGCAATGCACTGCTGATGACGTCACATATTACATCACTCATGACATGGTCAGTGACATCACTGATGACATCACTGATGACATCTCAAATGACATCACTGATGACATCATCCAGTGACTGTGTGTTTCTGTAAAGTTTAAATATGTTTAATATATATAGGGAAAGGCGTATTGAAGAATTAGTGGGTGTATAAGTGTCTGAATGGATGATTTAGTACGTGCGTGACTGACTCTACAAGTGAGTGATTAAACGTATCTTACTGAATGCATGGGTTAGTGACTAAACTGTGTGAATGTCTGTATCCGTCTGTTGGTGTGTAAGTGGATGCATGGATTTGCGAATAGCTACATGAGTGCCTATATGGGTTATTTATTGGTTCTATGAGTATCTGTATGGGTGCCTGAGTGTTTGTGTGGATGGGGTGTGTGCGACTGTGCATAGATGTGTGAGTGGGTGATTCACTGGGTGGATGGTTTCAAGAGTGCATCTGTGATAGACTGTATGGGTGGGTAAGTGTGTGTAAGAGTGTGTTAGTGAGTGAATGTATGTCCCAGTGGTACATGTGTGAGTAACTAAATATGTGAAAGGCAGTATATATGTGTATTGGAGTATATAAATAGCTATAAGCGAGAGTGAGTGATTGTGATAGTGGCTGTATCGATGAGTGTGTGCTTGTATCAGTGATTGTATAAGAGCGTAACAATGTGCTAGTATTTGTATGATTAAGTGAGCTGGTGTGTGTATAACTGTATAGGTGAGTAAATGGCAGTGTGTTTAATTATTTGCATGACTGACTAGGTGTGTGAGTACCTCTATGGATGAGTGGCGGTGTTTGAGTGTCTATATAGGAGTAAGAGTGCATATGATAGTCCTGTACTGAGTGACCATAAGTATGAGTGACTGTACGGGTGAGTGAGTGGATGTGTGTGTGTGTGTAGACCTAAGAATCAGTGAGTGGGTATGTAGTTATTGGTGTTGGAGTGTCTATGGTTTTGCGAATGGCACTCTGTAATTTAGATTGGGTGTATCAAAGGTTATATTAGGGTGTGAGGAGCTGCATCAGATTATCACGTGGATGATGTAATCAGTGATGTCATTTGAGATGTCATCAGTGATGTCATCAGTGATGTCATCAGTGATGTCACTGACCATGTCATGAGTGATGTAATATGTGACGTCATCAGCAGTGCATTACGGGGCGCGAGTTATAGTTAGCTGAACTAACTATAACGGGGAATTTCACGGGTTTTGTACGAGTGCAATGTCCAACTAACTATAACTGTCCCTAAAACCTATGGTTTTTTCAGTGAATTTGTAAGGTTTTTTAAATGCTAATTTCTAACTATAACGTGTCTGAAACCTATGGTTTTTTCAGTGAATTTCAAAGGTTTTTAAAATGCTAATTTGTAACTATAACGTGCCTGAAACCTACGGTTTTTTCAGTGAATTTCAAAGGTTTTTTAAATGACAATTTTTAAATGTATTAATTTTTATATTAATTTTTTTCATACTGATTTACTACATTTTTAGAAACAATTTCTTTTACATATTTTATTTTTAAATTACATTGTAATTACATTATACATTACATTACAAAAAATACTTTCTCAGAATGAATTACTTTAGTTTAAATACTTTGCACATAGGCAATAGACTTTTAAGTACAGTAGTTACAGTTGTTGCAATGGGCAACACAATTTCAAACACAATGCAACATTGAGCTCAATGTGAATTTCTAGTTAAATGCAATTAGTTACTTTATGGATTACTTTTCTAACCACAGGACTGGATCCTAGATTCAGTCCTGGTACATCTCCTGTAAACAGTTGAGTAAAAGCGTTTTGGTTACAGTCGTGATTTTTAAGGAATATTATTGTATTTTAAAAGTTGACACTTAGAAACTTTTTCTCATAGAATCACCAATGTTATCCTATGGAAGGAAATTCACTTAGCAGGTAAAAACTGTTATCGTTACTTTTTCTTACTCAGTGTTGGATCCTGGATCCAGCACTGGTGCATCTCCTGTAAACAGTTGAAAGAATGCGTTTAAGTCATACTGGCGATTTTTAAGGAATATTTGTAGTTTGTGAAAATCGACACTTTGAAACTTTTCTGCTGAAAACCAGACAATGGATTCCTATGGAAGAAAATATAAGTTACTGGTAAGTACGGTTAAAATTACTTTTCAGGACCAGTACTGGGCTGAAAGATACAGCACTGAGGTCTCGCCTTATAACAGGTGAGTAAATCGGAATTCGTATTTCGGCTGATTTTAGAGGAATATTTGTATGTTTCAAAAATCAACACGTAGAAACTTTTTCAGCAAAAAGCAGGCAATGATATCCTATGGAAGGAAATTCAAGTTACTGGTAAGTACGGTTAAAATTACTTTTGAGGATCAGTACTGGGCTGAAAGATGCAGCACTGAGGTCTCTCCTGATAACAGATGAGTAAATCGGAATTCGTATTTCGGCTGATTTTAGATGAATATTTTAAAGTTCCAAAACTCCACACTTAGAAGAATTTCCAAGTGAAACCAGTCAATGTTAGCCTATGGAAGGAAATTCAAGTTACTGGTAAGTACGGTTAAAATTACTTTTCAGGACCAGTACTGGGCTGAAAGATGCAGCACTGAGGTCTCTCCTGATAACAGGTGAGTAAATCAGAATTCGGATTTCGGCTGATTTTAGAGGAATATTTTAAAGTTCCAAAACTCCACACTTAGAAGAATTTCCAAGTGAAACCAGTCAATGTTAGCCTATGAAGGAAATTCAAGTTACCGGTAAGTACGGTTAAAATTACTTTTCAGGATCAGTACTGGGCTGAAAGATGCAGCACTGAGGTCTCTCCTGATAACAGGTGAGTAAATCGGAATTCGTATTTCGGCTGATTTTAGAGGAATATTTTAAAGTTCCAAAACTCCACACTTAGAAGAATTTCCAAGTGAAACCAGTCAATGTTAGCCTATGAAGGAAATTCAAGTTACCGGTAAGTACGGTTAAAATTACTTTTGAGGATCAGTACTGGGCTGAAAGATGCAGCACTGAGGTCTCTCCTGATAACAGGTGAGTAAATCGGAATTCGTATTTCGGCTGATTTTAGAGGAATATTTTAAAGTTCCAAAACTCCACACTTAGAAGAATTTCCAAGTGAAACCAGTCAATGTTAGCCTATGAAGGAAATTCAAGTTACCGGTAAGTACGGTTAAAATTACTTTTCAGGACCAGTACTGGGCTGAAAGATGCAGCACTGAGGTCTCTCCTGATAGCAGGTGAGTAAATCGGAATTCGTATTTCGGCTGATTTTAGAGGAATATTTTAAAGTTCCAAAACTCCACACTTAGAAGAATTTCCAAGTGAAACCAGTCAATGTTAGCCTATGAAGGAAATTCAAGTTACCGGTAAGTACGGTTAAAATTACTTTTGAGGATCAGTACTGGGCTGAAAGATGCAGCACTGAGGTCTCTCCTGATAACAGGTGAGTAAATCGGAATTCGGATTTCGGCTGATTTTAGAGGACCGCCAGTAGATAATATATATATATATATATATATATATATATATATATTATCTACTGGCGGTCGCCAGTAGATAGTTATAGTTAGGACCTATTTTCCATAGGAAATCCGCAACATTCTATTTGAAATAACTCTTGCGTCGGTTGACGAATCTTCGCGAAATTTTCAAACTTTGTGGCCCGCTCCGGTCCGCTCCTATCCTGAAAGTCTTGGGGTGATTCGTCAAGCGGGGGCTGAGAAAAAAGGGGGGTCCCAAAACGTGTTTTCCCCATTCATTTTCCCATAGGAAACTTTAGCCACGGCTACAGCACGAACTGCTGAACGGAATTACACCAAATTTGGCAAAGAGGTAGTTCTTGGTTCAGAAAGAACCCTTTTTGTTAAATGGTGTAAATCCGTTCAGTAGTTGCTGAGAAAATCAAAAGTAAAAACACATATATATCTATGGCCGCGGAGGGTCCGCGCACCCTCCCGATGACCAGCTGTATGCTAATTGGCTGTCAACACTCCAAACCAGGAAGTGTTGGCACAAGAAAACAGTAAAAACAATTGGGCAAAACGCAAAAAGGGGGCAGGGTAGAAACACCCTGACCCCTGACCCCCTAGGCCTGCTCAGGGGGTCCTACAAGGACCCCCAGGGCCCAAAAAACGCGCTGGGTGCACGGATCCTGCCGATAAAAAAAAAAAAACGAAGCGCGGACTCCCGCGCTTTGTGGTTAATTGGCCCCCGGGTGGGTCAAGTCCCGGGGGCATGCGGGGTTTTATTTAATAATAATATGGGGGGACCGCCACCCCCCGGGGCTATAAAAAAATAATGGTGGCGGGGGGCACACGGCCCCCCCGCAGCCCCGGGGACCACCACCCCCCGGGGCTTCTTTTTTTATTTTTTAAATTACCTGTGTGGGGGGGCTCGAGCCCCCCCACATGCCCCGGGAACCGCCACCTCCCCGGGGCACTAAATAATAAAATGTTGGGTCCGTTTAGGACCCCTGAGCCCTGGGGACCACCACCTCCCCGGGGCTGTGCACAAGATGGGAGGGGGGCCGCGCGGCTCCCCTCCTGGAGCCAGTGATGGCCCTGGGGACCGCCACCCCCCACGGTCGACTCCTGCAGTGTCCCGGGGTGCCTACCCCCGGGACACTGCTGTTTGCAATCACAGGGCGGGAGCCTCGCGGCTCCCGTCCTGTCATTGCAAACTGCTATGCTTCATTGAAGCCAGAGCAGGGAAACCTGCTCTCGCTTCAATGAAGCAAAGCAGAATTGCTTTTCCATAAGGGGAGCTGCATGTCAGCAGCTCCCCTTATGGAAAAGCAATGCTGGCTCCCGCAGGACGCTGGGAGCCGGTGGGACCGTGGGGGCATTGGGGCTCCCCCCACGGTCCACAACGAGTGGCCAGGCCCCGGGGGATGGGGTCCCCGGGGCCATTAGTGGCCCGGGAGGGGGGCCACGCGGCCCCGCTCCACAAAATTTAATTTAATATTTTTTTTTAAAAATACAAAGGCCGGCCCCGGGGGATGGGGTCCCCGGGGCCTAAGGAGGCCTGAGGAGGGGGGCACCGCAGCCCCCCTCCATGAAAAAAAAAAAGGTGGCAATGACCCGGGGGATGGGGTCCCCGGGCCAAAATTGGCCACGGGAGGGGGGCCCACGCGGTCCCCTTCCCGTTGCTTTTTAAAAAAAAAAATAAACGGGGGTTAGGCCCTGGGGGATGGGGTCCGCAGTGCCCAAAAAAATTAAAAGAAGGGGGCAACACAGCCCCCTTTAAAAAAAAATCAAAAAAAAAAAATCCGGCATTGCGCCGGAGGCCACGCCCCTCCTTGGCAGCACTCTGCAAACGCGCCCCCTGACGCGTTTGCAAAGGGGGAAGAATTCCCCTTGAATACTGGGGGTCCCTGGGGGCCAACTAGCCCACCAGGAACCTCCAGTACGCGCCACAGGACTGGGTTGCAGAGAGGTGGTCCAGGCCACGCCCCTTTTTACACCTCTCTGCAACGCAGCTCTGTGGCGCTTACTGGAGGTACCTGGTGGGATAGTTGGACCCCAGGGACCCTCAGGATTCAAGGGGACTTAATCCCCCAACTTAAAACACGCCACGGGGCGCGTTTACACAGTGGTGAAGGGAGGGGGCGGGGCTAAAGGTGACATGTGTGCAAACAGGCCCCGTGGCGCGTTTTAAGATGGGGAATTAAATCCCCTTCAATCCTGAGGTCCCTGGGGACCAACTAGCCCACCAGGTATGTCCAGAAAGCGCCACAGAGCTGCGTTGCAGAGAGGTGTAAAAGGGGCGTGGCCTCTGAACACCTCTCTGCAACGCAGCTCCTGGCGCATACTGGAGGTACAGGGTGGGCTAGTTGGACCCGGGGACTCTCATGATTCAAGGGGACTTAATACCCCAACTTAAAGCGTGCCACGGGCGCGTTTGCACAGTGGTGAAGGGAGGGGCGGGCTTCAGGTGACATGTGTGCAAACAGGCCCGTGGCGCGTTTTAAGATGGGGAATTAAATCCCCTTCAATCCTGAGGGTCCCTGGGGCCAACTAGCCCACCAGGTACGTCCAGAAAGCGCCACAGAGCTGCGTTGCAGAGAGGTGCAAAAGGGGCGTGGCCTCTGAACACCTCTCTGCAACGCAGCTCTCTAGCGCATACTGGAGGTATCTGGTGGGCTAGTTGGCCCCTAGGGACCCTCAAGATTGAGGAGGAATTAATTCTCCAACTTAAAACGCGCCACAGGGCGTGTTTGCAGACATGTCACCTCAGGCCCCATCCCCTTCCTTCACCATTGTGCAAATATTCCTCTAAAATCAGCTGAACTACGAATTCCGATTTACTCACCTGTTATCAGGAGAGACCTCAGTGCTGCATCTTTGAGCCCAGTGCTGATCCTGAAAGTAATTTTAACCGTACTTACCAGTAACTTGAATTTCCTTCCATAGGCTAACATTGACTGGTTTCACTTGGAAATTCTTCTGTGTGGAGTTTTGGAACTTTATAATATTCCTCTAAAATCAGCCGAAATACGAATTCCGATTTACTCACCTGTTATCAGGAGAGACCTCAGTGCTGCATCTTTGAGCCCAGTACTGATCCTGAAAAGTAATTTTAACCGTACTTACCAGTAACTTGAATTTCCTTCCATAGGATATCATTGCCTACTTTTTGCTGAAAAAATTTCTAAGTGTCGATTTTTGAAACATCCAAATATTCCTGTAAAATCAGCCGAACTAAGAATTCCGATTTACTCACCTGTTATCAGGAGAGAACCCAGTGCTGCATCTTTTAGCCCAGCACTGACCCTGAAAAGTAATTCTAACCGTACTTACCAGTAACTTGTATTTCCTTCCATAGGAATCCATTTGTCTGGTTTTCAGCAGAAAAGATTCAAAGTGTCGATTTTCACAAACTACAAATATTCCTTAAAAATCGCCTGTATGACTTAAACGCATTCTTTCAACTGTTTACAGGAGATGCACCAGTGCTGGATCCAGGATCCACCACTGAGTAAGAAAAAGTAACGATAACACTACTTACCTGGTAAGTGAATTTCCTCCCATAGGATAACATTGGTGATTCTATGTGAAAAAGTTTCTGTGTCAACTTTTAAAATACAATAATATTCCTTAAAAATCACTACTGTAACCAAAACGCTTTTACTCAACTTTTTACAGGAGATGTCCCAGGACTGAATCTAGGATCCAGTCCTGTGGTTAGAAAAGTAATCCATAAAGTAACTAATTGCATTTAACTAGAAATTCACATTGAGCTCAATGTTGCATTGTGTTTGAAATTGTGTTGCCCATTGCAACAATTGTAACTACTGTACTTAAAAGTCTATTGCCTATTTGCAAAGTATTTAAACTAAAAGTAATTCATTCTGAGAAAGTATATTTTTTAATGCAATGTATAATGTAATTACAATGTAATTTAAAAAATAAAATATCTAAAAATAAATAGTTTAAAAAATGTAGTAAATCAGTATCAAAAAAATAAATATAACAATTAATACATTAAAAAATTGTCATTTACAAAACCTTTGAAATTCACTGAAAAAAACCATAGGTTTCAAACATGTTATAGTTAGGAATTAGCATTTAAAAAACCTTTGAAATTCACTGAAAAAAACCATAGGATTCAGGCACGCTATAGTTAGAAATTAGCATTTAAAAAACCTTACAAATTCACTGAAAAAACCATAGGTTTTAGGGACAGTTATAGTTAGTTGGACATTGCACTCGTACAAAACCCGTGAAATTCCCCGTTATAGTTAGTTCAGCTAACTATAACTCGCCTTACTAATGCACTGCTGATGACGTCACATATTACATCACTCATGACATGGTCAGTGACATCACTGATGACATCACTGATGACATCTCAAATGACATCACTGATGACATCACTGATGACATCATCCACGTGATAATCTGATGCACCTCCCCACACCCTAATATAACCTTTGATACACCCACTCTAAATTACAGACTGCCATTCGCAAAACCATAGACACTCCAACACCAATAACTACATACCCACTCACTGATTCTTAGGTCTACACACACATCCACTCACTCACCCGTACAGTCACTCATACTTACGGTCACTCAGTACAGGACTATCATATGCACTCATACTCCTATATAGAAACTCAAACACTGCCACTCATCCATAGAGGTACTCACACACCTAGTCAGTCATGCAAATAATTAAACACACTGCCATTTACTCACCTATACAGTGATACACACACCAGCTCACTTACTCGTACAAATACTAACACATTCTTACGCTCTTATACAGTCACTGATACAAGCACACACTCATCCATACAGTCACTCTCACAATCACACACTCTCGCTTATAGCTATTTATATACTCCAACACACATATATACTGCCTTTCACATATGTAGTTACTCACACATGTACCACTGGGACATACATTCACTCACTAACACACTCTTACACACACTTACCCACCCATACAGTCTATCACAGATGCACTCTTGAAACCATCCACCCAGTGAATCACCCACTCACACATCTATGCACAGAGTCGCACACACCACACCCACACAAACACTCAGGCACCCAACAGATACTCAGACAACCAATCAATAACTCATATAGACACTCATGTAGCTATTCACAAACCCATGCAGCCACTTACACAGCAACAGACAGACGGATACAGACATTCACCCAGTTTAGTCACTAACCCATGCATTCAGTAAGATACGTTTAATCACTCACTTATAGAGTTAGTCACGCACCTACTAAATCATCCATACAGACACTTATACACCCACTCATTCTTCAATACGCCTTTCCCTATATATATTAAAAATATTTCAACTTTACAGAAACACAGTCACTGGATGATGTCATCAGTGATGTCATTTGAGATGTCATCAGTGATGTCACTGACCATGTCATGAGTGATGTAATATGTGACGTCATCAGCAGTGCATTGCGGGGCGCGAGTTATAGTTAGCTGAACTAACTATAACGGGGGAATTTCATGGGTTTTGTACGAGTGCAATGTCCAACTAACATATAACTGTCCCTAAAACCTATGGTTTTTTCAGTGAATATATATATATATATATATATATATTGCCACTACCTCGAACACCAAGGAATGACGACGCCGTGTACTGGCCAAATTTCATTTATTCAGTCAGCTGATAGGATGCATTTCGCCTGACCAGCAGGCTTGATCACCAACAATTTTTTCTTTCCATATCAACCATTTTTAAATAGCGTGCTCGTGACAAGTCACATGACATGACTACCAAAAGTGCATTAAAAGAAAGACTGGTCGTTTTTGCTCCTTTTCATATCTCATTACAATTTAAATTTTAGAATTATTGACAGTGTACATTTGAATTAACAACGAGGATTGTACAAAAATAATAAATACGTTCTTTCTGAAGGCCGCTTCCAAAAATAATCGGAAGACAGACTCCGAACGAAAACATTCATTATCATATTATATATCATATATATATATACAAAGAACTTTTTTGCCTTTTATCATAGCACGAACAATTACATGTTTGAGGTGTATGCATTTGTGAACAGACCCACTAGGGTGGAATTTGTACTTTGTAGTCTGAAAAAAGTTTCCTAGCATTCAACTGAGTGTTTTTCCTTCAACTCAATAACAGAGTGAAGGTAAGGTTTCGTTATTAAGACTAAATGGGATACCTTTATACAATATGATATTAATGAATTTATATTTTGAATTGAATTCCATCCTATTCAGTAGTAACACGCCTGAAGAGATTAGCGTACTGAATGTTTTTCGTTCGGAGTCTGTCTTCCGATTATTTTTGGAAGCGGCCTTCAGAAAGAACGTATTATTATTTTTGTACAATCCTCGTTGTTAATTCAAATGTACACTGTCAATAATTTTAAAATTTAAATTGTAATGAGATATAAAAAGGAGCAAAAACTACCAGTCTTTCTTTTAATGCACTTTTTGGTAGTCATGTCATGTGACTTGTCACGAGCACGCTATTTAAAAATGGTTGATATGGAAAGAAAAAATTGTTGGTGATCAAGCCTGCTGGTCAGGCGAAACTCGTCCTATCAGCTGACTGAATAAATGAAATTTGGCCAGTACACGGCGTCGTCATTCCTTGGTGTTCGAGGTAGTGGCAATTATTATTGGACCGTGCTTGGGTGGTCCATTTACGACGACGCACCCTCTGGTATGGAGCAGCGGCGGCTGTAACCTGAGTATGGAGGAGAGAGATATATATATATATATATATAGACAAAATGCATAAATGAGGAGTTAGATATAAGAAATTTTAACTTACAGACCTGTGAATATTTTATTTTTGATATTTGTCCTTGGTATTGTGTCCCGTCGATATTCTGGTGATGATATTCAGGGTGCACACTGATGTAATGTGGTTTTGTTTATTACAATACCCTGTGATAGATGAATAACGTTTTGAACCTCACTTTAGTATTGGACCTGGTCTTTTTTGCAGGGTTATCCCCAAACTTTTTGCCTTCCCATGTCTATTTTTCTGACTTTCTTTTTGTTGGCTTTAGGACTCTGGGCACATTACCACTGCTAATCAGTGCTAAAGTGAATGTGCTCTCACCTCTAAGGCATGGTATGATTGGTTTACACCTGCTTGGTATATTTTATTTACATGTAAGTTCCCTGTACAGTGGTATACCATATACCCAGTGCCTGTAAATTAAATGTTACTAGTGGACCTGTGCCACCCACTGACGTAGCCTTTCAAATCTGTCACTGAAGAGCCTGTGTGCTCAGTTTACTGCCACTTTTGACTTGACATTTAAAACTACTTGCCAAGCTTTAAACTCCCCTTTTATTACACATAAATCACCCCTAAGGTAGGCCCTAAGTAGCCCTATGGGCAGGGTGCTGTTTAAGTGAAAGGTAGAATATGTGCCTTTACTCGGTGGTATGTCCTGGTAGTGACAAACAGTGACAAAATCCTGCTTACTGGTGTAGTTGGATTTTACACTACTATTTTAGAAATTCCACTTTTAGAAAGTGGGCCTTTCTCTGTACTTATGACTCTTTGTGCTTTGCAGCTTGACTCCAATAAACATCTGGGCCCAGGTGAGAGCTACACTTTGTGCATACTTTCCAGACAGTCATCACACAGGAAGGATTGCGTGTGACAGGGTTGCATCTGCATTTCTCTGCGTACTGATGGTCTTCCTGGGCTGGGAGAGGGCGTTCACACTTTACAATTGTGTAGGCTGTGTCCTGTCCTCACACAAGGGGCTGATTTACCCCACACTGGTGTCTGGAGCCAGGGATGGGTTGAAAGGGAGTGTTGTGCACTTTTAAAGTTTCTTTTCAAGTCACCCCTTGAACAAAGACATTTTTGAGCATAAGTACAAGGACTCTGACCCCATGATTTTAGACACTGCATGGAACTTGTAACCAGATGCTGCTGGCTCTACAATCTGAACATTGCCAGAGGACTACTGTGCTGCCAGGAGGAACCGTCACTTGGACTACTTTGCTTTGTTTTGCTGACCTGCCGCCTGGTAAGCTGCTAGAGGGACTCTGCTTCAAGTATCTTGGTGTGCTGGCCTTCTGCCTGCTTGCCTGCGATTTGTGCCCCAATATTCCTCAAGGAATAGCTGGTTTGCCCCTAAGCTCCTCTGCCATGGGACTATACCCCTGGGAAGTCCAGCAGCAGCAGACTACATGAAGAGTTGTGGTCAACCGCCCCCTGTTTGCCACTTAGTGAGCCTCCAGCCAGAAGTATGAGATGGGGAGAAGAGAAACAGCAGCTGCGCAACGCGCTTGCGGGCAGCTGCATTCCAGCATTTTTTTTCTATGCGCAGCGTGACCCTCAGCGAGGTCTCCCCTCTGCAGCCTGCCATGTGTCATTTACAAACAGCGGTCTGAGAGGCCATGCAGGGCTCCAGACATGCTCCACCCAGAGCAGCTTGTTTAGCAATGCAACGGGCATGTCCAAAGCCATAGCTCACATTCGCGGGTGGCTACGTCCTAATTGGGCATTTCTTAACAGTGGTCCACCCGGCCCAGGAGGGCTCCAGACATGCTGCAACTTAGGCCTCTTTATTTCTGAAAGCTGCCGGTGATAATTTTGCAGACTCTGGACCTTAGGAGCTGTGTGATGGTTAGGTACCGCTGCATCGCACGATTGCAGGCAGGGGCCTTGCTCAACCCAGACATGGGGGATCTAGCAAGGTCCCCCTAAACTGAATTCTGCAGCGTGTGTGTGCCTCTGCTTTTGCACATACCTTGGGGGCATTGATTAACTGGATCGGGCAGTAGGACAGGGTAAATCCTCGATGGAGGTCCCGAGCTTGCGAATTCTATTTTACCATAATCAATATAGTAGGTTTGCAGGTGTTCCTGTAACCTTTGTTTGGTGCTTCATTACCACATAACCTGGAATAAAAGCGCAGGTGCGCTGTACCTATGTGTTCCTTGAAACTGTATGTGTTTGGCCTCTAAACCTGATGCATTACATGTTCTGATGTCCAGATGTATATGGTTTTTGCATTGCATTGTTCAGGATAACGAGTACTGTATCATGTCACTGCATAGCATGCACAGTAATTGTGTTTCTGCGTATGATGCTGAAACACTTTACACATTGCATCTGATGATAAGCCTGCTTTCTCTGTGCCAAGCTACCAGAGGGCAGTGGTTTATTTGTAAAAAAAAAAGTGGTGGGGCTCTCATCAGGAGGCAGCTTGCACCAGCCCATTTCTCCTGTTAGAGCCGCCCAAAACAGAACCAGATGCTAACCATGAAAGTGGGGAGAGAATGTGGTGTAATGGCCAGAGATGCAGACTTCGGAGTTGGGGAACCAGGTTTGAGTCTCCCGTCGGCTTAACATCCTGTTATTCTGGGTGAATCACTTAATCACCCTGTAAATGAATGTGTCCTTAACTGGTGCTCATGAAAAGCCCTGGCTTGATAATTAAGGGCCTGATTAGGGTGGCGGTGAGACAGCCACCGACAGGCTGTTGGTGGCGGTCTCACCACCATTAGAACCATTTTTACCACCCGCCACATTAGGATGGCGGGCGGAGGGGTGGCTATCGGAAAGAACGACTGCCACACAACTGACAGGCTCCTTGAGCCTGCCGGTGCGGTGGAGGGGGTTGTAGTCCCTACCATGGTGGCGGTGCCTGCCAGACACCGCCGTAGGGATTACAATGTCCCTTTCCGCCGGCCTTTTCATGGCTGTTAACCTGTCATGAAAAGGCTGGCAGAAAGGGACTTTGGGGGCCCGTAGCGGGCCCCAATTCTCCCATGGCCCTCTGATGTGGTCACTGGGGGGCACCCGGTGCCCCTTACATGTTCATGCACCATGTGGCAGGCACCGCATGGTGCCTGCCACGTAGTGCAGGGATATGTAAAGTGACCCCTTTTTGTATTGCAGTGTGTGCTGCAGCCAGCAAAAGATAGGCATTGCGACCGCTGTTCGCTGTCGTATCATAATGCCTCTTACTGGACTGCTGACAGCCTGTCGGGCAGTCCCGATTTCTGATAGGGTGGCAGGCAGATGTAAGTTTGCTCAACATCGTAATCAGCCCCTAAGTGCTGTGGCTGAACACCAAAACCACTGGCTCAAATTAATCACTGCCAGAGGGTGAGCCCATGTTATCTTTGGTGTGTAACTTATTTGCCCTGACAAGAGTGGTGGGTTCTGTCTGGCTTAGGTTCTTACCTTGGCAAACCAGAAACCCCATTTCTAACACTATGCATGTATAAAATTCTAATATCGTGTTGTTCGGATACACTTCACGCCAAATGGTCTTACTTTAAGGACAGCTTTATAACGTGAGTCTAGACTGCTTCTGCTCAATTTAAGACTTCGGCATAGGTTATTTTCACTCAAGTTCCTCCTAAATATCCCTATCTGACACCAAAGCGTCATTTAGTGGTTCCTTGATTAGTATGTTTTTTTGTTTTCCCAGTGCATCGCACGCACTCTAAAAAATTCTGGATTGGCACAGCTGCATCAGGTGTACCTGTAAGACATACTTTCATTTCATGCGTTTTTCAAAAATCTGTGTACCACAAAAATGTGGTCCCTGAGTACTGCTGTATGTGTATGGAAGTTTCTGCCTCTTCTCTGTGTTAATCCTTTCTAATGCCAACGTGCCCTTCCATATGAAGACCAACTACCGTGTGTCTGGGTCACTGGGAAATGATGCATAAAGGTTGTATGCATGCTGTCCCCGTTGCTGTATTTTCCCTTAATTAAGCAAGCGCTATATTGCTATGCAAATCGGGTTTAGAATAGTGGCGTCAGCTTCATGGCATGTAAATTAGACTTTGAGTGGCTACAGAAGGCAGATGTTCATATAAGTATCACACCATTTGGGCATGGATTAGCTTCAGTAGCCATTTGGTACCAATAATCATTTTCTTTAAGAATAGAAAAATGTAATAGGAGGAGCCCAATTTGAGAAAATGCATTTAACACCCCTCGTTCAGTTCTGAGGAAGTTAATTAAAGGAATATCGAAAAGATATACTTAAAGCGTTTTCAGATTCTAATATCCACATGTATGTGAGATAACAGGGAAACTGCAAAGTAATTTTTTAAGGCATGCTTTTTTAGACTCCTCCTGTTGTTTTGTCCAAATACCGGTCCATTGCCCATTGTAATGATGCAACAGACGCTGGGCCGCGTCTCAACTGTCTTCACCTGAAAATTCCGCACCATCTGTCAACTGACAGCAGTGGGCGCGTGTCAAAAGCTGCATGTGCGGAGTATGGTGTTCTTGCTACTAGCCTCCGCGTCCTGCAAGGACTGCCTTTGCATCATGACGTTGATAATACCAGTCTTTATGTCCAACCTTAATTATTCGTTGTATTTAAAATTTCGTTTCCTTGTTAAGCTCTCATAGTCGAGTTCAAGAAGGGAACGTTTCCAAGCAATTCAGTGTTGACTTTTTTGTTAGTATCATTTTAAGGGTGCACTGTGCTTAGAACAAAAACACAGTCATGCTCCTCAACCGTATGTTAATTCTTGAGATTTAAGTTTTTCTACAACAAAACTAAGCCACATAAAAATCCATAGTTCGCTCGGTAATGCAGGTTCTACCCAGTCCTAAAGATTGGGCACAAGGATTACTTGATGTGGGAGTGTGGCCAATAAAAACAAGTATTGGCTAAGCCAATAGGTCCAGCTTGTAACTAAAAAGGCAAGACAAACCTATTGCTTTACAAATGGTTGTTCATATGGCATGAGCAGTCCAATTAATTTGTGTTTTCGAACTCTACACCTGACAAAGGCACATAATATAAGTAAACAGAAAATATTTTAGTACCCCCCAGTCAAATGTGGCATGTACCTACCCTTGGAATTCTAAAAAACTGTGATTGCCACTTTCCTGATGCAGGCTCTAGTATGTTTGTCGATTCCGTGAAATAACTTGAGTGAGGAACAAGTTCTTTCTGTAGCAGGATGCAGTGCCTTAGCTGTTCTTTTAGTTAGACACAAGCAATTACTGGAGGTCCCATAGCGCCCCCCCCCCCCACTGTCCCCTTAATGTCATGGAATTAATGAATTATAAATAGAAAAGATGCCCTTGAATGTATTCTTTTGTTAAAAATGGGGGGCAAACAGTGTAAACAAATGTGGATGTATGAGGCCTGTTCTGAAGAGCTTGAATGTGCACTACCAATGAGGTGTTGGGCAACTAGTGCTGCCGAGTAGACAAGTAGGAAAGCAAATCACCTACAGCCCTTGCACAGTCATCCAGTAAATACCAGAGGTCATAAAAGAAGAGGAAAATAGCCTCTACCCCCTTATTCCGGTAGTTATGAAGATGCCAGTATGATTACAAAGACAGGGATTCAGTTGAGGTCATTTAATTGAGGAAGTCAGTGTGGTTATACGTCACAACAGATTGACAAAATATCCTGGCATGTCATCCTGTCCAGAATGGCGACTATCAAAATATTGTAAATGTAAGTATACATAAATACATTTGGAGTCCCTATTTATAACCAGACATCTATGCACCTTCACCAATGGAAGAGGAAAATAGCCTCTACCCCTTATTCCGGTAGTTATGAAGATGCCAGTATGATTACAAAGACAGGGATTCAGTTGAGGTCATTTAATTGAGGAAGTCAGTGTGGTTATACGTCACAACAGATTGACAAAATATCCTGGCATGTCATCCTGTCCAGAATGACGACTATCAAAATATTGTAAATGTAAGTATACATAAATACATTTGGAGTCCCTATTTATAACCAGACATCTATGCACCTTCACCAATGGTAGAGGTCCATTCTAGAAGAAAATACAATTTTGAGTGGACAAGACATGATAACTGTTAGACCTGGCATCCTTGGCGTGGTTTCCCCTGTCTTATTGCCCCTACCTCCTGTATTTTTGATGGTGTACTGGACTTCGTTTTTGCTGGTTTATGTACTCTGGGCACGTTACCACTGCTGACCAGTGCTAAAGTGCAAGTGCTCCCTGTGTAAATGGTGATTCTGATTGGTTATCCCTGATTGGTATATTTGATTTACTGGTAAGTCCCTAGTAAAGTGCACTGTGTGTACCCAGGGCCGGGAAAATCAAACCATACTAGGGGACCTGCAGCACTGGTTGTGCCACCCACATGAGAAGCCCTGTAAACATGTCTCAGGCTTGCCATTGCAATTATAAACTGCTATGTCGACCTGGCAAGTGCACACACGTGCCAAGCCCTTACCTTCTATTTTACTACATGTAAGACACCCCTAAGGTAGGCCCAAGGTACCCCCCTGGGCAGGGTGCGGTGTATATGAAAGGAAATACATGTACTGGTGTGTTTTACATGTCCTGATAGTGAAATACTGTCAATTTAGTTTTTCACTATTACAAGGACTAGCTCCCCCATAGGCTATCATTGGAGCAGCCTTGTAACATGTTACATGTGTAACTTTCAATTGGGAACAGCAAGAGATTTAGAGTTTGGACTCTCTGAGCTCAGAGTCTAAAAACATCTTTTAGTGAAGGTGCTTTTAAAATTGTGTGTTTGAAATTCCACTTTTAGAATGTGGTCATTTTCTTGTTTAACCATCCTGTGCCTCTGCCTGCCTGTGGAATCAACGTCTGGTTTGGACTCACAGGGGCCTCTTTGTGCATTAACTCTAGACAGACACACAAGGTGAGGTGTGCTCTGCATATGCTGATGGCCCATCACCAGGCTGATGGGCCTTCCTGAGCTAGAGTGGTGGGAGGAGTTGTCACTGACACCTGAAAAGGGCTGTGCCTGCCCTCTCCCAATGTTGTCCCACCCCCCCTGGAGTGTGTCTGGGGACAAGAAAGGGCAAGGCAAAAACGAGTGCACTACAAAGACTATCCTTTGAAGAATGCCTTCTTCAAAGGCCAAAAGGCCAAAAGGGCCTAAAACCTCAGACTTGTAGAACACTTCTGGATCAAGAGAAGACTCTGCCAAGAAGAAGAGCTGGAGAGCTGTGCGGAGGAGTACTTACCCTTTGCTGTGTATTGCTTTTCTGGGTTGGTCTGCAGTTGCTGCTTCTGTCTTGGAGAGGAAAAGGACTGGATTTTGCTGTGTATCCTGCTTGCGAAGTTTCTCCAAGGGCTTGTGTCTGCTTGCCTTCTGTTAATAAGTCTCAGGTCCATCAAAGACTTCACTTGAGGCATCCACGAACTCCACTGCTAAGAGTTTTTAGTAATGAAGATCAGGTAGCTGGAGTGTTGCTGCTCAGCCCATACTCCAACTGTCACACTTCACCTCACATGCACCCAAAACATTCCATTCATCATCACCCCTCCAACATTCCATGCAGTACATTCACACTGGCTGAGCTGCTAAGGGCATAGCAACATGGGAGAAGCATAAATACATTTACAAGATACTACATATCCTTCCCCCTTACATAAAAACAAAAATGCAAAATGAAATAAAGTGTTGATAAGAGGAAACATGAAAAAAGAAATTACATCAAAATCCACAAATGCCATATGGAATCAAGCATTAACCTGAAGAACCATAATGAAGCATTAAGAAAAATAAAGTTTGAAGATGCATAGATAAATATAAAAGATATCTCACAGCCTCCCCCTTTATAAAATTCATAAAATATAACAGAGCAAACAGCATTTTCTTTAATACCACATATTGCTAGACAGTAGACAAAGGAAGAACCCTATCAGTCCCACATCAGCATACAAGATAACAATAATATCGCACCTACAACAACCACCACCACAGACCAATTGCCCAGACAAGTATGACTGGTGGCACAACAGAGCACCAAAAAGACTAGCTGTGTCAAACGCTCACACAACTGGAAGTAACAGACTACATCCACGACAACACGCTATCACACAGAAGTAATATGTGAAATACACCCGATCAAACATCCCCAAACAAGGACAAAATAAATGTGTAACAAGTAGCAACAGGTGACATATATCCATGTAGAAAATGGTGACTCCCACCCATACAGCCAATCCTCATGTAAGGACAGCAAACAAGCGTGTGGATACATCCCTCATGTAAAGGCCTGTAACGAAAACTGTGGAAATGGGACTTCCACCCATTTAGACATCCCTCATGTAAGGGTCTGTAACATAGCCTGTAGAAATGGGACTTGCACCCATTTAGACATCCCTCATGTAAGGGCACGTAGGCAAACAAAAGAAATGGGTAATTCACACCCATAGAACAATCCCATGTGTGAGGAATATATAAAGTTCAATGTAGCAATGCAGCATAAGATGTTAAGAGAAATGTCAGCATAACAAATGCAGCAATCTATATGTGGCAAAACAAAAAGTGTAGTATATCGTGAAAAAGTAGTTATTCCACATATCAATAAGCTGACATTCTGGACTATGCACACCAGAAAGAAATAACCCTAAACCGCCATAGTACACTACCTGGGCATCAAACCGAACACCAATTAGTAAAGGAACAGGGCAAACTTGCCCCCAAAAGACACCGGTGAGTAAACTCACCCTCACTGCATGTATCGTAACTGATCAACACAAATGTACCAACACCCAATGCCAGCTAGAGTATGAGAAACGGTGCAGCAGCAGAAAACATTGGATATAACTTTTAGGCAGATGACATTCATAAAACATGGCAAATTAAAAATAGGCCAAATACATGTGATTACTTCACTAGATTCCCGTATCATGTAAAGTTGCACATTCAGTAGCCAAACGTTAAAAATAAATATGGCAGCACTCATACACAGGCAGTAAAAACATCATGACCAGAAAACACTGTAATTGCAAACATGTCCAAAACTGTCATTTTAGGACACCAGTGAACGATATCTCACTCGAATGGGTACGAACCAGCATCTACAGGCAGAAAATTTCACCGACAGCAGCTTGCATGCAACAAAATGCCAGAATGGAGAAGATACCACCACATCACATCGGGTTCGAGGTGTAATAGATATTGGAGATGGCTCCGTCTCATCACAGCCCGATGAGCAGAAGACTCCTGACAGACAGAGACAGTCCCCCAAAACTGTAATGGGACTCGATGAGATGCTGGGTACCATTAGATGCTGGGATTCATCCCACTGGAATGAACATGTGGCCGGTTCAAAATTCCCTAAACTCCAACCCTGCTACTTGCAGGCTGGCCAAGCAGGCTAGGAAACATCCTGCACAGTGTGAGTGAAGCGCATCTTCAGGATTGGCGTGCAGCTTCCGAAACAAAGATGACAGCACTCAGACATGACGCACACGGATGACTCCTGGCGCGTGGGTGTGCCAAATGTGGCTGTGCAGCACTCTCCAGCCGCATGTCACACAGCGCCATCAATCGCCCCCACGGCAGCAGTGAGGAGTCGTGCGCACCACAGGACCCGTTCTCGCAACGGAAAAGCTGGAGCCTTGCACATCCAATTCTAATGAAAACAGCATGCGCACACAGGTAACTTTTTTTAAAGCGTTTTTTGTCAAGAGTTCGCTTCAGGCTAGGTAATGACAATTTCACCAAACTCACATGCAAACATGCGGCCAGGTCCGCTCACCGGCCCCTCTGCCAATCCAACGTATATGCAATGATGAAGATTGTACAGCTTGCCACACCACTAAAACAGTGACAGGTTCTATAATGGTGTTGTAAGGACCACCAATTCCTGAAAAACTCTGCCGTCATTTTCCATGTCAATGGTGATAACTAATTTTTTTTTTTTTATAAAAAAAACATCAAGCTGTTGTAAATGGTGACAAAAGTAGCTGTGATCCATACATCCTTTGTCTGATAAAAATTGCTGGGCAAGCTAACTGTACTGCAGATATCCTTCATCCATCATGAAAACTCAAGAATGTACATAACAGAATCATGCTTTGGCCAGGGCCGTCCGATGAAAAGGACACTGGTGGAGCTGCCAGGCGTTCTGATGTTTGTTTCAGGCTTCTTAATTGTCCTTACATAGTTTCTTCTGAGTAGTTCCTTGAATGCTTTCTTTACACACGTAGTTTCTGTAGATTCAAGCTCCAAATCGTCGCCAAAATATGGTAATGAAAATCAGGTAGCCGAAGTGTTACTTGAACTTATTTATTCAGTCTTAGTTCCAAGTTGGTACATCCATGTACAGCAGCCACACCAGGAGCAGTCTGCCTGCTGCTCAGCCCATATTCCAACTGTCACACTTCACCTAACAGGCACCCAAACATTCCATCCATCATCACCACTCCAAAATTCCCCACAGCACATTCACACTGGCTGAGCAGCTAAGTCAAAGTACGATGGGAGAAGCATAAATACATATACAAGATACTACATAGTTATGACCTGCCAAATGGTGCCAATTCCAGTTCTGGGCTCTTGGAGGTGGTCCCTGCTTCTAAAAGACTTCAAAATTGATGCATCGCCCTTCCAGCGCCTGTTTTTCCAATGCAATCGCCATGCGGGAGAAGTTTCTATGCACCACCGCCGTGCCCGAAGAACCGCCGCAGCTCAGGTCCAGCGCACCGTGTCTCCAAAGTCCAAGATGACCGCACTGACTCCGACGCAGGCCCTGCTGTGCAGCTGAAAGAATTGCTGCATCACCGGCCCATGGGTGAAAGAATTGATGCAGCACCTGTTTGCTGCCACCGCCTCGACCTCCATCACATCCAGATTTCTCCGCATCGTACCTGTGCGCCAGGTTTTCCACTGCATTACCCGCAGACCAGAACCATCTTGGATTTCGACACATCACTTCCCCTTACAGTCTGGATGTGATGCAACACTTCTCCTGCGTGCAGCAGAACTGACGCATTGCAAATCCAGGGACTCATGAATTAATTATTTGCTGTGTTTTCCGATGCTTCCCTCCTCTGCTGCTGTTTTTCCTTGTAGATTTTGATGCATATAAGGTACTTTGTGTAAAAACACCTCATCCATAGAGTTCTATGGACAGAATTGCTTAAACGATTTAAAAAGTCCTATCTTGAGTTCTGTATGTTGGATTTTTGTCGTTCTGGTCTTGTTTTCTTTAGATAAAGATTGTTTATTTTTCTAAACTGGTGTGGTGTCCATTTGTAGTGTTTTCACTAAGTTACTGTGTGTGTGTTATGTACACATACTTTACACATTGCCTCTGAGAAAGGCCTGACTGCTCATGCCCATCTACCAAGGGGGTGAGCAGGGGTTATCTTGGGTGTGTAAATCCCTTACCATGGCTACAATGAAGGGTCCCTACGTGGACAGGGTGCATACTACTGCCAACTACAGGCCCCAATTTCTAACAATAACAACGGGAAGCAAGTATCTTGTATCTTGGATGAATCAACTTATTTTTGAATACTTATAATAAACTCATATTTTCAGTGTTAGAAATATGCTAAATGCCTTTCAACATATCCACAATACCTACTTGGGTGCACTTCACCTAAATAGTAAAATTAAAAATAGTCAACAAGGGCATAGCCAGCAACTACAATGGTATAATCATACTGACCAATAGCAAAATAATTTCAGACATCCTTTCCTCTGAAGCAACTATAGGTGTTTATCAAACCAAGCTAGCAGATGTTGAATGGTATACCTTAGGTCAGGATAAAAACCTCTATATTAAATAGCAGGAGCTAGATGATGGAGATGACATGATATCATGAGGGGTCTGAGCAGTGATATTTAAGAAGCAGGGATGTGTCATGCCAAAGAGTCTGTGGTGGCAGTGTTAGAGTTCAATAACAAAACAGCAGTCATCTTGCTTGGTGGTAGCAAAGCAAAAGTAGTAACTGTTGGAGTCCTTCAGGAGACATTGAAAGCCATCGTCAGAAACAAATCTGTGAGCAGTAGATGAAGACAATACTTTTCAAGAGACTGCGATAGGGTTTCTACCTCGAAGCTTATTTGGTCTTTGTGACAAGTCCTAAGACGGATTACTTGGCACAGAAGTAGACATGATAATTAATTCAATTGTTCCAAAAACTAGTTCTCTGAATGCCAACCTTTGTGAAGGCATACCCTATTGGCTTGGTAACGTAGAAAAGGAAATCGTCAGCGATATGTTCTTGAGATTATCTTCAACATGTGACAATGTTCCCCATATATATGGTCAATTCCTGAAGCCCGAACAGCCCAAGGATGGCGTCTCCTTAAAAGCTGATGAGCAATGCACAACTAAACACCCGTATATGGTCCTTTGCCCTTTTTATCACATAGACTTTGAGATTAGTGGACCAGGAGCAAACATTAGCCATATTACTGAGCAAACTTTAATGGGCAGCATGATGATGTCCAGTAGAAAGATGAAGATAAAAAAGTTAATGCTACAGTTGTAGAAAAAGAACTGCTGATATATCCATGAGTAAAGGAACATATTCGGGACAACTCAAAACAAATCCTAAAACTTGCTTTTTGATCTGGTATGGAGCTGTGTGTAAGTACTGTAGTTGACACTGCATTAGCAGAAATTAGAATTCCTACTTACCCAAACATTACATCTAATAGTCAGTTCCAACTTTAGGCAAAATCTCAAAATCAACAGCAAACATCTGCTCAAGTCATGCAAGATGCTCGGTTTCATTAGCATAAAAAGAGTTTATTTCCCATTTTCACAAATGCTGTTCCAATGGCGCTCATTCTCGTCCTTGCATGCATAAGCACCTGTGTGCTTCTTGACAGTTATACCTTTTTAGCAATGTATTTTTTGTTCTGTGAGAGTTTATTTCAGTTCACTAACAGCGTCACTATCTTTCTCTTTGAATCTTCACCAGCATATAACTGGTGCTTTGTCATTTGGAGAAGCATAAGCACACTTGCCGTAGATAAAATGTATCCCTTCCCATAGAATTTTAGAGTTTTATGTGACTTCTTAAGATCATGCTTCCTTCTTCTACTTGAGGGTAGAGGAGTTTGCAGTCACTGTGCGCTAACAACGGTAGCGAAATTGTCAGTTTAAAAAAAATATCCCAGCCAACACAGTCCGGGGCACTGCTAATCTGGGTAATCTTTGCATCTGATTTTTGTGCTGGATAGGATAAGATGAATTTATTTTTTGCCAATTATCTAGTGCAAACCTACCTGAGGAGCAATGCAGAGCCCTGCATTTTAAATGATTATCTTCATGTGCTGTCAGAAAGTGGTGTTCTTTTGAGTCTCAGTGTCAGGTTCATTTCTTGAAGACATGGGGTCCGAGCTTCAACAATCAGGTCGAAACACGTCATGAAGAATGGGATTGTCCACTGAATAAAAACTGCCCGAGTTGGATGGTGTGGCTCATCTGTGTGCACTTAGATATATGGGTGTGTTTGCAGATGCTATGCAGTGACGCCAACATCCCGAACCCTGACCCGTTTAAAGGGGATTGTTAAGCGCCAGAATGCCTGTGGATTTTATGTACATATAAATATATATTACCTACTGGCGGTCGCCAGTAGGTAGTTATAGTTAGGACTTTGTTTCTATTCAAAAAGCGTTTTTTGATTTGCCAATATCTTTGGCACCGTTTGACGAATCTTCACAAAATTTTCAAAACTAATGGTTTGCTCAGGTCAGGTCCTGTCTTGAAAGTTTTGGGGTGGTTCGTTGAGCGAGGGCCGAGAAA
This sequence comes from Calotriton arnoldi, assembly GCA_963921515.1. NCBI lineage: Eukaryota > Metazoa > Chordata > Amphibia > Caudata > Salamandridae > Calotriton > Calotriton arnoldi. The sequence continues at coordinate 105,016 of CAWUFW010019015.1, read as the reverse complement.
AAGGGTATCCCAAAACACGTTTTCTCAATGTTATTTTCTGTAGGAAACTTTAGACAAAGCTACAGCCCGAACTGCTGAACGGAATTACACCAAATTTGGCAAAAAGGTAGCTCTTTGTTCAGAAAGCAACTTTTTGTTTAAATGGTGTAAATCTGTTCAGCAGTTCCTGAGAAGTTCTAAAATAAAAAATATTGATATCTGGTGACTGCGGTGGATTCGCAAACCCTCCCGAGCATGAGCTTCATTCTGATTGGCTGCCAACACTCCAAACCAAAAAGTGTTGGCAGCCATTTTGTGACTCGGTTGAACCGAGTCAAAAGAAAAAGGTATAAAAAGGTTAAAAACGAAGTAAAGGGGGCAGGGTAGAAACACCCTGACCCCCTAGGCCTGGTCAAGGGGTCCCACAGGGACCCCAAGGCCAAAAAAGCATTTTTTTTCCCGGCGGGAGTCGTGGTGGGTGCGCGAATCCCGCTGGAAAAAAAAAATGATGCGCGGTGTCCCGCGTTCATTTTAATGAGCCCCCGGGAGGGCCAGGTCCCGGGGGCAATCTTGTTAATATAGGTGAGGGCCGCGTGGGCCCCCGCAGCCCCGGGGACCGCCACCTCCCCAGGGCTTTTTAAATGTTATGCGGGGGCACGTGGCCCCCCCGCAGCCCTGGGGACGGCCACCTCCTCGGGGCTTCTTTGTAAAGTGCGTGGGGAGGCTGCTGCCCCCCCAAGCTGCACCGGGGATCGCCACCTCCTCTGTCAGCAGCTCTCCCTGTCCAAAAGCAATGCAGGCTCCCGCAGGAGGGGGGAGCCGACAGGGACCATGGGGGCATTGGGGCTCCCCCGAGGTCCCCAACGTGAGGGCCGGCCCCGGAGGATGGGGTCCCTGGGGCCAGTAGTGGTTCAGGGAAGGGGAGCCACGCGGCCCCCCTCCTGTATTATTAAAAAAAAAAAAGAGGCAAAGACCCAGGGGATGGGGTCCCCGGGACCGAAAGTGGCCACGGGAAGGGGGGCCATGGGGCCCCCCTCCCGTAATATTAATAAAAAAAATAAAAAGAGGTAATGCCCCGGGGGAAGGGGTCCCCGGGGCGGATACCAAATAATAGAAGTGGGGCATTTTTTTTTTTATTTCTATTTTAGAGTCACGACCCCAAAGCGGCTCTCAGCACGGTCCCCCATGTAACGTCGCATTGGATTCACGGATCCACCTCAAATAAATAATTTAGTAGTATATAATTTAGAAGGTAGTGTTGCATTTGTGAAGTTGCTTTATAGAGGTAGTGTGATTGAAGTTAATGATAAGATTAAAATTGATAGAGCTAGTAAAAATATATAAAATTAAAAGTTAAACTTGAAAAGTGTATTGTGTTGTAGTACATTGAATTCATGCTTTTGCAGATTCACAACAGGTGCGCGAATCCACAAAAAATTAAAAAGAGTATGTATGTGTAAAAAAATAGATTCACTATTGTGTTATAGGGTGGCTCTAAAAAGAGCACTTGTTTTCAGTATGAGTTTTTTGTAGCTACATGTAAGTGCGGATGCACAGCTTTGGTTGTTGAGATAGTCTCTGTTTCCTTGATCTGTGAAGTGTACTCCATCACTTCTGTAGATGTCATCCATATCAAAACGTAGATTGTTGTTATAGATGGAGCCCATCCTATGGTGTCTGAGGTAAGCAGAAACAGCTTTATTGACATTCTTTCTAGCTTTCTCAATTTGTGGACAGAATTGATTTGACCACTTTCATTTCTGTCTTTGGCATATATTAGAATATACAAAGACAGTTTGAGGCAAAAGCAACATCAATTGTGCAAAGGTGTCCTTCATTAGCATTTCCAGACCTACCCCAGTCAATGTGCTTAGGTCATTGCCACCACAATCATGAGGTCAGGGGGTTGGAGATGCAAAAAGGTTTTAACCATAGCCATCAATTTGTGCCACTATAATCCTCTCTGTGCAATCCATTTAATATCCACATTTTGCAAAGCTAGGTCTTTGTCAATACCCCTGCATTCAGCATACCTTTTGCACCAGAAAACATAGCTGTGCCCAACAAGCCACACTGTAAGCATCTTGAAGGGATGTCTGGAAGTAATAAAAAGATGTCTGTAGTTGAGGTAGTCAGTTGGTAGAATGAGAGGTATCTAAAATGGTGGACAAGATGCTGTTTATAAAAAAGCAGATAATTGATTAGCTGTTTATGAACATTGTACACTCAAAAATAGGGTGCATGTTACTTTCTTTAAAAAGCATGTTTCTTATTGGTTATTAAAAATGTTTGAAAGGTACAGTAGATAGAATAAGGTCATATTTTGCAAAAGTCAACTACACCTGCTGTTTGCATTTATAACCTTGTGTGCTGAACTTGAAAATTTGGTGAACTTGTGAACTGCCTGTACAGTTGAATGTTGCAGAAACTGTTACTATGGAAACTGGGATTAAGCAGAATGGGGGAAGGGTTGAATCTTAACTGTGGTTTTAAAATATGAAATTGTAATTTATATATAAGTGATATGTTATTAAAGTAAGATTTCCCAAATCAGTACTATGTTTAGAAGTGGTGTGTTCTTAAAAAATAATGCTAGTATTATTAGTAATACGTTTTTGAACTCCCATATGGATTCGCGGCTCCATAGCAATGGTACACGGTGGAGTCGCAACTCCAAAAATTCCAGAACCAGTTTGGGCACTTTTAGAAGTCAGTTGGTAAGGGTTAATATGTCTAACCAATAGAAATGTGTTTTACAATTTGAAATAATGTAGGAAGCAATGTGATTTGTTACTTACATTTATTTGTGTGGAGAAAGATAGGGACAGTTTGCCATTATTGGTTTTACCTTGTTGAGAGTGGTGCATTACATTGATTGTGTGCATAAAAAAATCTTTTATGAGTTTCTGATATTTCATATTCTACAAAACTATTTGGAAGGTGAGTTATACATTTGTGAGGTGTATTACGTATTAACTTTATTTTCAAACTTTAAAAATTATTCAAGAACTGTGATGTTTGAAATATATTATTAAATGTAGAGATGTGTATTGTAGTTTGTTTTATTGTTCTTAAATGTTGTTTGAAATAGATTGTGTATAGTATTATGTGTATATTGGAAGATGGATTAGCGATTATGGTAGTTTATATTAGCGTGTGGAAATGTACAATTGAAGTATACCGCATAATTTTAGGTGTCGCTTTCAAATTGGAAGTGCACTCTGTCAAGTTTTAAGGTGTGCATGGACTTGTGACTGAAGTATGTCTCTACTTGTATATGTATTCTCATATATCTTATACATTTGAAGATGCATGATGTATAATAAGGAGTTGTTGTTGCTTTGTATGTGGATAGGCTGAAGACTGTGAGTAGTAGTAGAATGGTGAAGTTGTAGCACAAAAGTGTGGTTTAAAACATGTTGACATAAGGTATTAGCGATTAGGCTACTTTTTATAAGTCTCTAGAGAAGTACAGTTGAAATATGCCACATCATTTTTGGTGTTTGCTTGAAATGGGAAGTGTGTTCTGTGAATTTTTCAGGTGTGAATAGTGTTGTGATTGAAGAAAGTCTCTACTAGGAGATATATTCTGATATGTGTTATGTATCTGAAGATGCTAGATGTATAAAACACATGTATGCATCTATTTATATATTTCTTTTATATATGATGCTGCTAGCAAAAGGTACAGACATATGCATGCATGCTTTCAGGAATATGGTGAGACTTACAGCTGAGACATGTGAAGGGTTGCTGCTTTATATTTGGCTAGGTGTAACACTCTAAGTAGTTGTAGAATGGTAAAGCTGCAGCACAAAAGTGAGGTTTAAGACATGTTTGCAGTAAGATTAGTTATTAGGCTAATTTGTATGAGTCTGTGGAAAGCTACACTTCAAATATACCGCAAAATATTCAGTGTCTGTTTGAAATTTGAAGTGTAGTCTGTGTAGTTTTAAGATGTGGATGGTGTTGTGAGTGAGGTATGTCTCTACTTGCGCATGTATTATGGTATGTGTTATGCGTCTAAAGATGCTAGATTTATAAAATACAGGTATACATCTATTTGTATGTTTCTTTTATATATGATGGCACTAGGAAAAGGTACAGACACATGCATCCATGCTTTTAGAAATTTGGGGAGACTTACAACAGAGATATGTGAAGGGTTGCTGCTTTGCTCTTAGCTATGCTCAATACCTGATTAGTAGTAGAATAGTGAAGCAGCAGCAGTAGAAAAATGATGTTTAAGATATGTTGGGTGAGGAATTAGTGTTTATGGTAATTATAAGAGTCTGTGTAAAACTTCACTTGAAGTATGCCGCATAAATCTAGGTGTGTGTTTGAAATGTTAAGTGTAGTCTGTCAAGTTTTAAGGCCTTTATGGTCTTGTGAGTGAGGTATGTCTCTACTTGCACATGTATTCTGATATGTGTTATGCTTTTGGCAATAGGGACAGATACAAGCATGCATGCTTTTAGGAATATGGTGAGACTTATGGCAGAGACATGTGATAGGTTGGTGCTTTATATTTGACTAGGCCCAACATTCCGAGTATTCGTAGAATGATGAAGCTGCAGCACAAAAGTGAGTTTTAAGACATGTTGGCAGAGGGATTAGTGATTAGGCTACTTTCTATGAGTCTCTGGAAATGTACACTTAAAGTACACCGCATAAATGTAGGTATCTCTTTCAACTGTAAAGGGCAGTCTGTCACGTTTTACGTTTAAGGTCTGCATGGTCTTGTGATTTATGTATGTTTTGTACTTGCACATGAATTCTCATATGTGCTATGCATCTGAAGATACTAGGGGGCCGATTCCGATCTCGGCCGGTAGTGCTCCGAATCGGATTCGGATTTACCGGATCCGATTCGGAGCCCTGTTTCCCGACCGAATCGTACGCGGGTCCGGCCGAGCGAGTACAATGCAAGCGCCCGCGAAATCGCCAACCGACTCGTACGCGGCTTCAACACGCTCCGACCGACTCGCACGGACACGACTCGCACCGCGCTATGGAGACGTTTCCCGGCCGGGTAAGTACGATGCGCGCCGCGAGCAGTCCGACCGGCTCGCGCCGTCCGGCTCAAAAGAGCTGTCGGAGCCGGACTTTAGGGGTCCGCGTCGGACCCCCCTGTACGCGTAGGTGCGCGAGTCGCACACAGGGGGGACCCATGGGTCCCCCCTACCTGTGCATGTACGCCGCAATGCGCATGGACGCGTACCCGCTGTAGGGGGCGCCTTTGTCCGCCTCGCACCCATTGAGTCAATGGGAGCCCGCGTACGCGTTGTACGACCGGCTCCCATTGACTTCAATGGGAGTCTGACCGAATCGAGTCCGATAGCATGCGAACGCATCGTATTCGTTCGGTCGGACTGCTAGGGTCCGATTCAGTCGGAATTCTCTCCGGGTCCGGCTCGGTCGGAGAGATTTCCGGCCGGAATCGGAATCGGCCCCTAGATGTATAAAACATAGGTATACCTGTATTTGTATGTTCCTTTTATATATGATAGTACTAGTAAAGAGTACAGACATATGTATACATACTTTCAGGAATATTGTGAGATTTACAACAGACTCATGTGAAGGTTTGCTACTTTATATTTGGGTAGGCCCAACACTTTGAGTAGTTGCAAAATGGTGAAGCTGCAGCACGAAAGTAAGGTTAAAGACATGTTGACAGATGGTTTAGTGATTAGGATACTTCGTATGAGTCTATGTAAAAATACAGGTATAGAACTAACCAAATATGCGGTTCTAACAAGAACCATTTTTTTCTTCTTTTAAAAATTTTTTAACTCTTTTTTGTATTTTGTGGGTGATTTTTTTAAATGAAAAAATCAACAGAATGAATGGAGAATACTTTTGAAACATTTTGAAATTAAGAAGTCATTGCAAAAACAAACAAAAAAAATTAACAATGGTGGTTTTTTGCAGCAACCACGATAGCATCCACCGATTGCTCTCCGTAGCAAAGAACCTTTTTGCATTTAATGCAGTGCTGCTCAAGTCCAGCAAACTCAGGTACGAGATGGGTTCTTTGAGTTGTTGTTGAAGAACCTGACGTGGTGCTAGGCCCTGCAACTTGATCGTCTTGTGAAGTCTATTTTTGAAGCTCACGACAATGTTGTTCTTGTGCAAGACGACGTGGATGCATTGTCTGCAGGTGTTTAAGCATGGATGATGTGCCACACGAGTGGTTTTTTTCAGATCTATGTGAGAGGACATTTTCGCAGATAGTGCACGTCACCTTGCGTGCGTTGACCTTCTTTTCACCTGCTGATCTTGAAAAAAAAGCCCATACGACGTTCTCATATCTCTGCTTTACTGGTTCTTCCAAATCTTCTTCTTCTTCCCCAGGAAGCTGTTGAGGTGCATTTGAAGAAGCCATTTTTTAGTGATGTAAAAAAACACCAAAAAAATGCAAAAAAGAAGAGGAGAAAACACAAGAGCTGTGTCTCTGTAGATGTTCTTGGAAGAATGAAAAAATGGGGTGGGGTCCTGCAAGTTCTAGAATAAAAAGCTTCTTAACCAATTAAATGCTTTCTTTTGAAATCACATGGGATTCGTGCACCCGACGCACAACCGGCCCACACCAGACGCGATTCTCGAAAAATATATTGAACAATAATCTATCTTTATTCCAGTTACAAATATACAATATTTACAATTATGTATATTAATCTCTTGGTATAATATATATAATAAAGTTATATACATATACTTTTAAAACAAAATAACTTGCGGCGGATTCGGGTACCTGACGCGACCCCGGAACTACGTATGTGACATTACGCTGTACCGTCGCGGCTTCCGTAACTTTATTATAAGATGTTTAACATCCATATCATTAAAGTAAATATTACTTTTATAACTCAAACAATAAAGCATATACGATTGATTTAATAGATTTATAGTATATATCATGTATTTAAAATTATTAAAAAAAGAAATAAGAGAACCGCGCATCCTTTGCATACCGTACACGTATTGTGCACGACTTACCCAATATAGCAGCAAAATTCTTGAATTCGCGCACCCACCGTGACTGGTACATGATCGGTACACGAATCTCACTTTAAAAAAAAAAATGTAAATGCATATTTTAAAAAGGATAACACATCACATTATACATACATTATACATACATTATACGTTATAGTTAGAAATTAGCATTTAAATATCTTAGAAATTCACTGAAAAAAACACAGGTTTCAGGGACGTTATAGTTAGTTGGACATTTCACGCGTACAAAACCAGAGAAATTCATCCGTTAAAATTAGTTGAGAAAACTATAACTCGCGCCCCCGCAATGCACTGCTGATGACGTCACATATTACATCACTCATGACATGGTCAGTGACATCACTGAAGACATCACTGATGACATCTCAAATGACATCACTGATGACATAATTCACGTGATAATCTGATGCACCTCCTCACACCCTAATATAACCTTTGATACACCCACTCTAAAATACAGACTGACATTCTCGAAACCATAGACACACCAATACCAGTTACTACAAACCCACTCACTGATTCCTAGGAGTACACACACATCTACTCATTCAGCCATACAGTCACTCATACATGCAGTCTTTCATCAATACAGCACTATCATATGTACTCATACACCTATACAGACACTCAGACACTGCCACTCACCCATAGTTGCTCACACACATAGTCAGTCATGCAAAGAATCAATTACACTCCCATTTACTCACCTACACAGTTATACACACACCATCTCACTTATTCATATAGATACTAACACATACTTACTCTCTTATACAATAACTGACACAAGCATATGCTCATCCATACAGCCCCTCTCACAATCACTCACTCTCACATATAGTCATTTATATAGTCCAACACTCACATATACTGCCTTTCACATATGTAGTTACTCACACATGTACCACTGAGACAACCATTCACTTACCAACACACCTATACACACACTCACCCACCCATACAGCCCTTCACAAACGCACTGTTGAACACATACACCCAGTGAATCATCTACTCACACATCAATGCACAGAGTTATACCCCACACCCACCAACACAGACACTAAGGCACTCATACAGATACACAGACAACCAATCAATAACCCATATAGACAGTCATGTAGGTACTCACTAACCCATGCAGAATAGTGACATACACAGTCCTCTTACCTGGTGTTTCCGACACCCTCTTGTTCCTTCGTATGCAAGCCAGAGAGGGCAGCAGAGAGCAGCAAACAGGAACAGTGAGCCACGGGAAGGAGAGGAGGAGAGAAGCAGCGACTCCGGCTTCAGCGGCTCCGGTGCCACGACTGAGCACTGCGGGTACCGTGTGCACTGCGAGCTTGAGCCGCGGGTTTGCAGAGACTACAGAGACCGCGGAGCCACAGAGCCACGGGTGCCGCGAATCCGCGGGCTCCGCGAGTGCCGCAGGTGCCCCGACTGATTTTTCGCTACAGAGTCGCGAGTGCCGCGAATTCGCTGGTGCTGCGCGTGCCCCGCCTGATTTTTCGCCACAGAGTCGCGGGTACCGCGGGCACCGCGGGTACCGCGGGCACCGCGGGTGCCGCGAACCACGAATTTGCGGGTGCCGCAAGTGCCGCGGGAGCCTCGCCTGATTTCTCGCCACAGAATCGTAAGGCCCGCCTGACCTTCCGCTTGACATCTAATCGGCCATCAAGCTGCCAAATCAAAAGCAAACCCCAATTCCTCGAAGTGGCGAATTTGGGCTGGTTTTGCCGATGACCTACTGACTGACCTACTGACTGCCACCCGCCGCCCCCTGCCTCCTCCTGCCACAGTCTGCCTTCTGCCATCCGCCACTCGCTTGTTACCCGCTTGTTACCCGCGGGTTACCTGCAACTTGCAACCAGGCTTGACCGGGGTGACAGAGAACGGAGAAGAAGTCAGGTGAGAGTCCACATTCCTGGTAGAACCAGGTGGGTGCGGCTGGGGGAGTGACCCTGGATTGCGGCGTACAGCGGTGAATGGTGAATGGTGTTACTCAACTTACACCAACTCACTTCCTACAGCCTGCTCTCCCTGTCTCCTTGCCCCCCTGTTTCGCCAGGCGCTGTGCATTGTCGCTGAAAGTTGGGTTGGCACCGAGCGAACACAGTGCCGAATAGAGGCCTAAGAGGAGAACTAGCCAACCAGCCGACTCGCCAAATAGGAAATGAGATCTGGCAGGATCAGGGGGTGCCCGTTTAAAACAAACAAAGACAAAAATGAATAAGCGTAAAAGAGGATCCTTGTCACCCAAGGGCTGCATGGCCGAGCCCCATCCTAAAACTAAAATTAGAGCAGGTGTTACCTCCCCTGATATTGGCCCCACTACAAGGGACAACAATTTTGAGACAGGACTATCTCAGAACTGCTACAAATGGACACAGCCTAAGATTTACACAAAATTTCAGTTTTTAAAAAATCACTTGCATCAAGGCTCCTGCCATGAAGGCTCAGGATGGCCCATGAGGGTAGTCACCAATCAAGTGAGAAACAACTGACAGAACAGCCGGTACAATTTGTCAGAAGGCGAAATAAATTTACTACGGATATGCTCATGGAACATCATTGGGCTAAACAGCAAGCTGTCAGACCACGCCTTCATGAACTATCAAAAGTCATTCCACATCATTGCTTTTCCGGAGACATGGATGACGGATCCACCGCATCTACAGGGATATCTACGTTTCTATGCACCGGCCCTCAAAAGGGCAAGATTTGGTCATCTGCAGGGAGGCCTGGTGATCTTCGTAAATAACATCTGCGCAACCTCAGTCCACACAGTTGCCCTAACAACACCAGAATCCATCGCTATAAAAATTTCCACCACAAAGGGGCCATCAGGGAATGGGCACAAGGATATAGTAATAATAAACACGTATATACATCCTAACAGGAAATCTAACGATGCAAAACAACTGGCCAACTTCGTAGAGTCATGCATGAGTGAGGTTAACACACGAGATATGATACTGACAGGGGACTTTAATTTACATCTACTTGGTCCATCGAAAGCGGAGGAAGTTTCTATACATAACCATTTATGGAATATTCCGCCACAGGGTACCAACTCATCAGCAGCACCCTCAAAAATCAGCCAGCGTCTTATAGAGGAGCTTGAACATCTCACGCTCAGAGCAGTGAATGGCAGAAGCAAAGATGATATGCCCCCAACATTCACCTATCAATCACCAATCAAAAACTCAACACTGGACTATACCTTTGTGTCTCTAACTCTCTTTAATGAAATCCTTTCATTTAGTATGGGCGACAAAGCTGATAGTGATCACCGGCCCCAGGAACTTATACTTCGTACAAATATGCCAAAACTAATGAAATAGAAGGGCCAACCAGGCATAATTACCACAATCAACTATAGGAAAATAAAATGTATGCAAGCGACGCAAGATAACTTCCAGCAAGCCGCTAAACTTCTATTTGAATCACGGGAAGGGGATAATGAAATAGAGAGATGGATAAATTACACAAACGCCTTGGCAACATCCTTCTCCGCCCCAATTAAATCTAAATCACAGCAGGGTTATAGAGGCCACACTAACTTCACCATGCTGCAAAAAAGCAAGATAAAATCCATCAAAAATAGTATTAATTATTCCTTGCAGCAGGTGCGCCGGTCTCCAACCAACACCGCAAAACTAGCTGTATTGCGACAGCAGAAAATACAGCTGAAGCAAGCAACTTGGAAAGCCAGGCATGACAACGAGGATATTCTATGGGCGAAACTACATGCGGACTCCAAGATGAAAAACAGTGCGAGATTCTGGGAAACAATAAAAAGATTCACCCACCCGCGTCACAAGGGTTTGTCTTCAAATATATCCGAGGAAGATTGGGCCACTTACCTTGGAAATCACTTCCATCTAGCACTAGCATGGATTCAACAAAGAGGCCCATCACCTTGAAACATCAACCCATTGAGGGAAATGTAATATCAGAGGAATGGTATGAAGGAGAGTCACCGGGAGTCACACCCGTAAATGATTACATGAAATCAATCAACAGCTACATCAAGGAGGGAAGGCAAGAAGGGGCACCGGGACCCAATTGAATTCCACCTGTGCTTTAGAAATCAGATATAGAATACTGGACGAAATCACTCAGTCCTCTGTTTATGGAAATAAGATCGACAGGCCTACTCACTCCATCCTGGTGGACTTCGTTAATTTCGCCAATCTTTAAATCAGGTGACAAGACTCAGCCTGAGAGCTATCGGTTAGTTGCCCTCTTGGACAACGAGGCAAAATACTTTGCCGGCACTCTGCTGGACGAACTGCAACTCTGGGCGGAAGACAACTCGATCATTCCCTTAAATCAAACTGGCTTATCCAAATCTGTTGGGACCATAACAAACATAACAACTATGGCTCTGTTAATTGATAAGGCCGAGATTACAAAAATGCCGCTATATTTGTGCTTTATCGATTATCGGGCAGCTTTTGATCATGTAAATCGTCATAGACTTTGGCTGAAACTGGCAGGCTGGGGCATTCCCCAGGCTTTACTGAATCTGTTAATTAATCTGCATACTAAGACCTGGGTTCAAGTAAAGCTGGGTGACGGGTTAACTTTATCGAGGAAAATTCCAACAACAAAAGGCCTCAATCAAGGCTGCATATTAGCCCCGACGCTATTCAATCTATTTCTTGCAGATCTGATCCCGCTATTGAATGCCAGTAATTCACGCTCTCCAAAGATTGGGAACCTAGTACTACCATGCTTACTTTACGCTGATGACATAGTTTTGATCAGCCAAACGAAGGTGGGTCTACAGCGTCTTCTTGATATCACGTTTAAGTACTCTGAGGCTAACAATCTAAATACTAACCTGGAAAAAAACAAAACCATGACAATTAAAAAGAACCTTAAGAAAACACCTGTCTAGTTTTGGGATAAGACTCGTATAGACTCAGTTACAGAGTACAAATACTTGGGGGTGATTATCGATAAAGGTGGGCACTTTGTAACCCAAAGGGATACAATTAAAAGGAAGGGTATAGCCCTAGCCGCCTCAATGAGAAACCTCAATTCCAAACTGACGGGCCCCTCACTTGCCCCATTGGTTGAAGTTATACGAGCACAACTTCTACCTACAATAACCTATGGGAGCGAGGCACAGAGGGGAAGGGACTCGAAGCTCTTGGATGTGGTGGTCGCAAAAGTGCACAGAATAATTTTTGATTTACCAACACGAGTCGCCCCAGCACAAATTAGGCTCGAGTTTGGTGTTCAAAAACAGACCATTGCAAGAAAAGGTGTGATAATCATCTTCTGGGATAAAGTAAGGAAATCCAAACCAGGTACCCTAAACTGGCATTTGTGGTCTGAGTTACAACAGAAAGAAGCATCACCAGCAGAACAATACTTAGCAACTAGTCTGTCCACTCTGGGTCTTACCGAACTTTGGGTAACTCCTACAAGTCACTGCCTTCTTAAAAAAGCAACAAAGAAAATAGTAAAGAATCAATCTTGGTTGGAGGACAAGGCAGCTTTAACAAAAAGGTCGCATGGCTGGATGATCTTGAGCTCCTATACCTCCTTGGCTGCACAAAAGTATCTAGCTCTGGGGTTTGCCAAATATACTAAAATAACATTTTTAAAATATAGATTAGGCCTGCTGCCATGCACAAAGCACTTTCCACATTGGGTGAAAAACCAATCTGATTCCACCTGTCGCCTATGCGGTATATCGCAAGAAGATATGCTGCACCTTTTCTGTACATGCAAAGAACTAACAAAGGAAAGGAAACAGCTTTTAAAACCACTTTTTAATCCGAGAGATATCCGCACACGGAGACAGGCTGTGCTGGCATGTTTTGCACCTGAGGACACACAGCTTAACTGCCGCTTTGTAAAATTTTTGAAACAAGTGGAGAAGAAAATGCCTAGACAGAACAGCAATATAGCGGCCAAGTAAAGGTCGGACGCTGCTAATTAACTGCTTATTTTTTTCAATGTATTGCAAACATTGACCAGTTTGTATTGATTTTTAATTGGTTTTATTATTTTAAAAATTGATGATATGTAATGAGACATTTTGTAGCAATGGTTTTAAGTAACTGTGCTAAAAAAAAACTTGACTAACCCATGCATCCGCTTACATGCCAACTGTTAGACTGATACAGACATTCACACAGTTTAGTCACTAACCCATGCATTCAGTAAGACATGTTTAATCTCTCACTTAAACATTCAGTCACGCACCCACTAAATCATCCATTCAGACACTTATACACCTACTCATTCTTCAATACACCTTTGCGTATCTATAATTAACATTCTTAAACTTTTAAAAATCACCCAGTCTCTGGATGATGTCATCAGTGATGTCATTTGAGATGTCATCAGTGATGTCATCAGTGATGTCACTGACCATGTCATGAGTTATGTAATATGTGACGTCATCAGCAGTGCATTGCTGGGGCACGAGTTATAGTTAGCTCAACTAACTATAACAGCCAAATTTCTCAGGTTTTGTACGAGTGAAATGTCCAACTAACTATAACGTCCCTGAAACCTGTGGTTTTTTCAGTGAATATATATATATATATATATGTATATTTAAACAAAGGGTTGTCCCACTCAAGTATTTTATAATCAGATGGTTTTATTTTCCACTGCCACCAACGCGTTTCACCATCAAGGCTTGTTCACGGTTAGAGAAGTCTGTTAACTGTTTCCATTTTATACTACTGCTCCCATGTGCCTTCAATGAGGCATTGTGGGATATGTAGTTTTTAAACTATTCACACAAGGTAATTTCCAAAATATGTACATATTTACAGTGTTCTTTTCCAATTGTATACACCTAGCTTTTTTACCATTTTTACCATATTATCCTTCTATTGGGGACTTTACAATTAGAATATAAGTATTTAACAGTACAGGATCATTTTCTAGTGGAAATGTTTAGTCTAAGTGACTGTTTCCATGCTAGATGACCGATTGAAATATAAGTATACTTAGTTCTTGGTCTCATTATTGGTCAGTCCAATATGTACTTATACTCATATTGTTCCTGATTGGTACTCTCACCTAAGTGGCTCGCTCCATCAGGTTTTGCCTGAGTGGCTTATATGTCCTCCAACATTGTGATAATAAGTACTCGGTGATGTGTAATTCCAAGCTTGCTCTGAATTTGGTTTTCATAGATGGACAAATAGATCTTTATTTGCATTCAAACCCGTGGGTTGCTTTGTTCTGAATTTGATTATTAATTTTGATTCAGGTTGTCTCAATTTAGCTGTTCTGTCTCCTCCTCTTTCATGGTTCGAGACATGAGCAATTCTACTATATTTGATATTCTTCCAAGTGTAGTTCTCATGAAATTCAAAGTATTTTGTTATGGCATAGTTGGTGTCTCCATTTTTGATAGCTCTTATATGTTCCAGAAGCCTTTTTCTTAGTGGGCATATCGTGCTTCTGATGTACTGCTTTCCGCAGTCACATGTAATCATGTAGACTATGTACTTGGTCTCACATGTGATTCTGTGTTTGATGGTGAATGTTTGTTTTTTAAAATCTGTGAGGTTTTTGATGTTTGTACCAATTTTACAGGCTTAACATTTATCACATTTTATAAATCCCTTTTGGTGTTTGCCTAACCATGTTTCATTTTGCGTTCTCATGAAGTGGCTGCGAGTCAGTTTGTCTTTTAGTGATGGTGATTTTCTGAAGGAAACGTCAATGTTGTCACTTACACTGCTTCCTATGTCTGGATCTTTTTTTATGATATTCCAGTATTTGTTCATGATCCTTCTGACTGAGTTATGTTCTTTGTTGTAAGTCATTATGAATCGTATTTTTTTTGTCTGTTTACCCTTTACTGTTTTGGTTGCGTTTATTTGTCAATGTTTCTAGCTGTATTAGGTTTTCTGTTCTTTTCCTTCCTTTCTCAATGTCATTTCTCCTGTAGCCTCTTTGTTTGAATTTTTTGGCAGTTTCTTCCGACCTCTCTTTAAAGACATCATCGTATGTACAATTTCTACGCATTCTTAATAATTCACCATACGGTATACTCTTTTTTAGAGCACGTGAATGGAAACTTGTTCCATGTAGGATGCTATTGGTAGCTGTTGGTTTGGTGTATGTTGTTGTTTTAATCTGATTATCTTTGATATATACAGTAACTGTACTTCTTTTTCATTGATGTTATGAGTGAATGATAGTCCGATCTTGTTCTGGTTTAGGATGGAGAAGTATTCATCAAATTCACTTCTTCTGCCGTTCCAAATTATAAACAGAACGTCGATGAATCGTAACCCGAGATGGACTTTGTCTATGTATTTCTCCTTGCCTTCTCCCCAGGCTACCGTCTTTTCCCACCAACCCATGGTAAGATTGGGGTAGCTCAGTAAGAAGAAAACTCCCATTGTGGTTCCGCGGGTTTGTAGGTAAATCTGTTTGTCAAACAGGAAGATGTTATTCCGTAGACACATTTCTGTCATTTCCAATATTACTTCTGATTGTTCTAAATATTGGATGTTCCGCTGTGCGAGGAAGTATTTTAAGGCAGTCAGTCCCAACTCATGACTTATTGATGTGTATAATGAGACCACGGCAATAGTTGCCAGTAATAGGCCATGGTGCCAATTGATGTTTGCCAAATGTTTAAGAAAATCTCCAGTGTCTTTGATGTATGAATTGAGTGTGGTTACCATGGGTGCCAAAATGTTGTCTATATATATAGATAGATTCTGGTAGAGTGAGCCACAACTTGATATGATTGGCCTGCCGGGTGGGTTTATCAATGTTTTATGCACCTTGGGTAGAAAGTACATGGTGGATATTATTGGATTGTCCACCATTAGGAATCCAGCTTCCTCATCATTGATGATGCATTGTTCTCTCCATTTTTTGATGTTTTGTTGAAGTTTTATAGTTAGGTCATTTATTGGATTTGCTGTTAACTTGGTATAGTTCCTCACATTGTTCAGCTGCCTTTTTGCTTCTTTTATATATTGTGTTTTTTCCATTATCACAATATTACCCCCTTTGTGAGCTGGTTTTATTTCGATGGTGTCACAGCTCATTAGTTCTTTAAGGGCCTTGCGTTCTCCTTTTGTTAGGTTCTCTTTTTTATTTGAATTTGTGTTCTTGAGTTTCTCCAGATCAGATATTACAAGATCATAGTACCTGTCTATTCTGTTCCCTGGTGGTAGATTGGGACAGAATTTTTATTTGTTTTTTAGCTTTGTGTTTGGTGTCCACAAGTGTCCATTTCTAACATATCCAAAACCCTGGCTTGTTGCTGTGCGGCTTTCTTCCAAGTTCATCATAAGTTCATACGATGTAACTATGTCTGGTATTTGTTCAATTGTTAGTCTTGTTTCCGGTGTCTTTGGAGTAGGTGATCTTGCTTGAGTTTTGTTTTTTGCAAAGACTTTTGCCAGTTTTAATTTCCTGATGAATTTGTAAATGTCGATTTTTGTCTCAGTATAATCATGGTGTTGTTCTGGGCAGAATGTGAGGTCTTTGTTGAGAAGAGTTGTTTGGTCTTTGGTTAGTTCAAGTTTCAACAGGTTGATAATTAGATTGATGTTCTCTTGTCTATTTATTTCTTCTGTCGATTGCGGAGGGGGTAATTGTCTCTTCTTACGCCCCCCTCCTCGTCTGCGTCTGCGGCTCTTGAGTGACTTGTGGATCATGCCTTTGAGTATCCCCTTCCACGTCCTCTCCCTCTTCCTTTTCCTCTGTTCATGCCTGGTCGTTGATCTATGTATAGAAGTTTCATTTCTTCTAAAAAAGACTTTTTGGGTATTCTGTAGGTGTTTTGTTCCCCCTCACTGGCATCTGTGTCAGACTCACTCACTGTGTTGTCGGATTCAACTGCTGTTCCAGTTTTGTTTCTCATTTGTTGTTTCAGGACATCAAACCGTTTAGCGAACATCGGGATTGTGCCAATTTCGTAATCTCGCTCATCTCTGCGAAATTTCCGATATTTTCTTTCTACTATCTCTGTTTCATATTTGCCTAGTCTTAATTCCATTACTGTTCTTAATTTAGTTGTTTCATCATTCTTCTTTAATGATTTTATTTGTGTTTTAATGAACCCAATTGATTTATGTAGCTCCTCTATGTCCTTTTTGGAGTATTTAATTATGATTCTCATCATCATAATTAAATACTCCAAAAAGGACATAGATCTCAAAGGGTAGGAAGAAGGAAAAACAAATGTTTGAACAAAATTTGCAAAGGTCCTTTAATAACTTTTTGACCAGCCCTACTCCGGCAAACCACCGACACCTGGAGCAGGCCAAACGAAGTCTTGCCGAGAATTATTATGCAAAAAGTGAATTTTCTTATCAGCAGCATAGGCAAAAAATGTACGAGGACAGTAACTATACCGGCAGATTCCTAGCTTGGCAGGCAAGGGAGCGGGCTGTTAGTAATCAAATACTTGCATTAAAATGCCCTAACTCTGGTCATCGTATTGAGGATAGGGAAGCAATAGGCGATATCATGGTCCAACATTTTGAGAATATATATGGCCATGAGCAATCTATCAATGTGCCATCGCTGGAAGCGTTCCTTCAGGAAAATGAATTACCTGTTTTAACAGACTCAGAACAAAGAATTATGAGGAGGCCGTTCTCAAGAGAAGAGTTAGGGGACGTTATTAAGAATCTCCCTAATGGCAAAGCCTGTGGTCCAGATGGTCTCCCTTCAGAGTTTTTTAAAACATTTGCCAGTGAGATTCTCGATGTCTTTCTCATCTTGGTAAACTCAATTTTGGAAGGAGGACTTACACCACCAACTTTTAGAGAAGGGAACGTAGTTAGTTTTTTAAAAAAGGGTAAAAGCGGTGAGGACCCTAATTCTTATCGTCGGATAACTCTTTTAAACACAGATTATAAATTGATTACAAAACTTTTAGCGAATCGTTTTAATGGGTGTACTTCGCATTTAATCCACTCTGATCAGAATGGTTTTATAGCTGGAAGGCAATTGGGAACTAATACGCATTTTTTAGTGGAAGCATTGGATTACTTTGACACACAAAAGATCCCAGCATTAGTTCTGTTTTTAGATGCCGAAAAGGCTTTTGATTTGGTTATATGGGAGACTTTATTCAGTATTTTAACAAAGTTTGGAATCCCGTCCAATATCATAGATTTGGTGGCGAATTTATACAAAAATGCCGTGGCCAATATTATTATCAATGCTAGTCAGGTTGGTCAGGTAAAAGTCAAAAGGGGCACTAGACAAGGGTGCCCGTTATCTCCGGTACTTTTCGCTTTTTTTATTGAGCCCCTAGCAATAGCCATTAGAAAAAATAGGTATATTTGTCCCCCGCTTCCGTCTATGGCTAAAATCAAATTATATGCTGATGACATTATGCTTTTAATAAAACCAGAAGAGGAAGCACAGGCCAAAGCTTTTCAGATGTTTGACTTATATAAGTCATTCGGCGGGTATAAAACCAACAAAAGAAAAACCGAAATAATTTTGAGTGGATCTATGTCGGAGATTTTACACCCCGATATTCTTCCGTGTTTTAACTTGAATCCTAAATGGTATTTAGGGGTCTACTTTTCACCATTTGTTTCGGATTTGTATGATTTGAATTTTGTTCCGCTGCTACGAAAAGTTCAGGATCTATTTTTACGTTGGGACTCCCTGCCGCTTTCTATTTTAGGTAGGGTTGCCTTGATTAAAATGTCAGTGCTTCCATTGTTTAATTTCTTATTCTCTACAATTCCCTGTGTACTATTAAACTCCTTTTTTAAGAATAGAGTCTATGTTTACATCGTTTTTGTGGAAGAAGAAAATCCCCAGAATTGCACTCCGCACCTTATATGAGAATGTGGAAGATGGCGGTTTAGCTCTTCCCAATCTCAAAGAATACTATTTCGCGTACTTTGCACAATTTATGTCTAGATTTAAACAGGGTTTACAGTCGGGTCTTTTTATCAATTTTTTTATGAACTTAATGTTTAAAGATAATCAGATCCACCACCCGTTAGCATTATTTCGATCTCCAAAATTAGTTTGTTACAAGTGTTTACATTGGGTATTTTATAAATACCAGGCTTTTTTTTAAACGTTATTCTATCCCACTTATTAATGATCTACCGCTGAACTCTTGGTTGCTGAAGGTATTAAAAAATCAGTTTCTCTTTCACAAAATTGGTTGAAAGTTGGTTTTTTGAAGCTCGCCGATTTTGTCCGGAACGATAAATGGATCAGTATAAGAGAAATGTCTCAATTAATCTCCGGTGATTTTCTTCTTCTTGGGTCATATATTACGCTTAGTAAATTTCTTGAAAATCTTGATCTGTTTCAGATTATAACTCAGAAACAGCTAGTCTACGACTTGCTGGGAGATAAGGTAATAAAAAAACCAGGGGAATGGAAAAAAAAACTAGCTCGAATCAAAGGGATAGATTTGGAGATTAAGGCAATTACAAAGTGGAGCAAATATGAAAATCAAGAACTCACAGTAAATATTTGGACCACAATTAATAAATTAAATTTCAGTTCAGTTAGAGGTGCTAACTGGCGAAGGATGCTATATTTTAGTAAATGGCTATTGTATAGAACTCCGGCCTTTGTTGCTAAGGTTTATCCTAGTCAATCGGGGCAGTGCTTTCGTTGCCATACTCATCCTGCCGCAAATTGGACTCATATAATATTACAGTGCCTATTGATCCAGAAGTTTTGGAGTGACATCTTTGAGTTTTTAACGATGGAATGCGCAATAGCATTCGGTTGTAATGACCGATTGATATTGTGGGGTATGATCCAGATTTGCAGGTATCACAGAAGTTGATTAAAATAATATATATTGGTATGGCGGTCGCTAGATCTCTTTTACTTCAAAGATGGCGATCGGATTTAATTGCTTCTAAAGTTGAATGGATTCGAAAAATGGTTTTAGTAAAGAATAGTGAATGAAAATATGCTATGCGAATAGGGGATTGAAGAAATTTGAGAAAATCTGGGCAAAGTTTTTTGATATTACTCCCTAACAATCACTATTCGTAGCCATTCGCCCCTTTTGTATATGAGAGAATAAGTTTTAGAGAGCTAGCACATTCTTAGTTTCTGGTCCAGCTTCGACGGTAATAATGGAGATCTATTTAAAAAATGCTAGGTGGCTTAAAAATGTTTTTTTTTTTTCTTTTCTTTTTTCCCCCTGTTTTTATGATTGATTAAGACTGGTTATGTATTGATCAATAGATGTTATTTATTGTGTGTGTAATATTCTTGATGAAATTTATTGGATGTACTGTTGGATTTATTGTATTGTATTACTCATGGTTTTCAATAAAAAAAATAAAAAAAATTATGATTCTCATCTTGTTTCTTGAGCACTCCATGTTGTTCAGGCCCCACTCCTCAAGCATTTCTGGTCTTGTGTCGGGGTGGTTGGGGAGCGTGAAGATTCTCAATCCCCGTGGTGCTCTGTCTAGCCCCAAATATTTCTCCATAGTGATGATTTCCCAACTTTTAGAGATTTCTTTTCTCAGCTGACGCTCTAGTTGTGAGAATTAGTTTTTTGCTTTCGCTTCTGGTACTTTAGATGTTCCTTTGTCTTCTTGATCAGACCTAGGGGTCCTGCTGTCCTTGGTAAATAAGGTTTCTGCTTTTTACAGTCTCTTTGCCGCTGTGTGTTCCATTTCTTGATTTAATGGTTATGTTAGTTTCCTATATTGTTATTTTTGATCCTATTCAGTGATTGCTCTGTTAAGTTTTACAGGTCGGCATGGATGGCACTGTGCTAATTCTATGCTTAAAGACTTTGCTGCAGAAAAGGCAAAATACTTTGTCCCTTTCTAGCTCAGCATAGATGGCACTGTGCTAATCCTATGCTTAAAATCTTTGCTAGATAAACAAACATTTAAGGTTTGCAAATTCAGAGTGCCACTGGTGTTGTAAGGTGGTTTATGCAGGAGCTGATCTTTACCTAAACTTGGGATCTACGCAGCATTCTCTGCTTCTTTTTTGAATAATTTGTGTGGCACTCTGACCTGAAAGGGTATGTATATGTGTGTGTGTGTGTATATATATATATATATATATATATATATATATATATATATATATATATATATATATACACAAAGCAGATCCCTGCAGTCCTGGCAGGAAAAAACGAGCCACTCCAGTTTCAAGGCTTCAAAGTATTTCAGGTTTATTACGGCAACAGAAACGACGCGTTTTGATCTCTAGCGAGATCTTGGTCACAATATATATATATTGAAAATAATTAGTAAAGGGCTGGTTCGAGATAGAAATGTGATAAGCAGCGCCTCAAGGAGGAGATGGGGAAATGCGGGACATGTAGTCTTTCCACATTGGCCATAATGTTTGCTCCAATAGGAGTGAGAAAACATGTATATGAACATTGGGTTGGAGCCCTAGAGCCATTTTCATTTGAGAAAGGCACTCTTGAC
This sequence comes from Calotriton arnoldi, assembly GCA_963921515.1. Classification (NCBI taxonomy): domain Eukaryota; kingdom Metazoa; phylum Chordata; class Amphibia; order Caudata; family Salamandridae; genus Calotriton; species Calotriton arnoldi. The sequence continues at coordinate 83,597 of CAWUFW010019015.1, read as the reverse complement.
AAAACGCGTTATGCTAATTAAAATAAATGCAGCTCTGCAAATCCGCTATGTAACCTGATCGGTCTCTTCAACCAAGTGATGTCTTCAATGGAGTGATGGTGTTTGGAATGTATGCGTGCGGCCACTTGCACGCTTAGGCACCCGTCCTCAAGTTGTTTGGTGGCAATAGTGGCATCTCTTTTTGGATTACTTTCAAGGTATTAAAAGCCGCCAAACCGCCAGAGCCTAGGAGAAACGGGAACCTGCTGACAGTTTCGTACCATGACTGCATGGTTTAGCGCAGCTTATTTAAAGCTACGTTTTCAGGTGTGTTTATCTTGCCGAGATGTGGCTGGATGTAGGAACCAGCAGAGACCTAGGGGCCAATTCCGATTCCGGCCGGAAAACGTACCGACCGAGTAGGAGCCGGAATACATTCCGACCGACACGTACCGGTGCAGCCCGACCCGCCAAGTACGATGAGAAGCGAGCAAAACCCGACTGACTCGTACGGAACACAAGCCGAACGACCGAGCCACGCGGAAAACTGCAATCTGGCCGGAAAAACACGCGATTCGAACCGACCGACTCGCACCCGGAACAATACCGAACGAGACGTACCCGCGGACTCCCACCCGCCAAGTACGATGCAAGGCGTGGAAAACACGACCGAGTCGCACGGAGGACAAGCCGTACGACCGACACGCATACAAAACTGCGAGGCGAAGCAACCCAAAACACCGCGACCGACGCGTACGCAGCATAGAAAACAGCACAAACACAGCGTGAACGAAACGGATAAGCCCGTACGAGACAACTGCAGGGTCCGACTCGGTCACAAGAACGTCTCTACATGCACGAAAAGTACAAAGGGAAAATACACAAAAAAAGGCCAAAGAAGCAATTACAAAGCCAATAAATACTGGGGGAGGGGCAGGGAACAAAGACACACCCACAACTCCACCCATATAAAGGACACAAATCCCTACCATGATCCTTTGCAAATTCAAATTACCTGCCAGCACTCAACAGACAGCAACCACACACCCACAGCTCATCCATCACACAAGCCACACACCATCAGCACCACAACAAATAGAAACCTCACATACACCTAGCAAAACACACACTCACACACCTTCACCTGCACACCAACACACACATCACTCACCATCACCACCCATCACCATGCCCCCAAAGAAGAATCACAAGTTCCTAGATAGTGAATTGGAAGTCCTGGTAGATGTGATCCTCAGGGTAGAGCCACAGCTCTTTGGTACACTGGTCCAACAGACACCCATGTCACAGAAAACAAAGATGTGGGAGAGGATCGTCGACAGGGTGAACGCACAATCACCATGTTTGCGCACAAAGACAGACATCCAGAACAGGTGGTATGACGTGCGCAGGAGGGTCAAGGAGCTGTTGAAGAAGGACTACATCTTGAGCCAACACACCGGCAGTGGCCCTCCTGCCAAGCCAGTATACCTCAGGCCCTGGGAGGAGAAGGTGCGGACCATCCTACCACCAGTGAGCGTCTATGTACTAGAAAACATCCCAGAGCCTGGTGAGTACACAACAAATGTACACAATATTCTGCGACTACACACACACATCACTGTCAAGGGGAGAGTCAAACCATGCACTCTTAGCAAATACACAGCAACCAGAACAGAATCATCCCAAAATGTGTATGTCACTCAGAGAAACACAACACATGCCATCTCAAAGTGACATTTAACTGTGTCATCACATGTACAAACACAACTACAACTACAGCTAGGCAGTGGCACAAATATAACTGACAAACACATCCAGACAAGTAGCCACCACAACAACACCACCACACAGTGAAGCCCACTGAAAGAAAGGAAATATGTGTATGCTGGGCAAGTCAGAGTAGCCAATAGCATGATGGGAGTTGTAGGCACAGATATTGGTCACCCCCACAACTGTCCCATCAACACCACCATGAACCATGCGCACATCACAGGGAGTGGAAAAGGACTCACAAGATGGCTGACACTGGGTACTGCTGTGGGGAGCACAAGGCCCTGCTGGCAACTGTGCAACAACCAACAGCAGGACACCACTGACTGACATCCTGAAAGAGAACTTGCACTCCCTGCAATGAAAGCACGTTCCATGGTGGGATATCTGGCTGGGTGGGAAGGAGGACTCACAGCACTGACCATAGTCACAAGCACCTCCCCTCACACACCCCTCAACACAAACTCCACATAACCCACCTGGGAGAATGCAATGCCTCACATCCTAACTCAAGATCCCACAAAGAACCACCACCCTGGGTTATGCTGTGTGAAGCACAGGGACACTCCTGGGGCTTTTAGCCAAACAACTGCCAGGACAACACTCCCAGCCATCCATTCAGCACAGGCAGCCCACCCCACAGGGAAGCAGAGTCAAAAGGAAGGAAGGATGGGCATGCTGGGAAGGGGGTGGAGGCAATAGCATGATGGGAGTTGTAGGCACAGATATTGCTCACCCTCACAATTGGCCCATCAACACCACTCTCAACCATGCTCACATCACAGGGAGTGGAAAAGGACTCACAAGATGGCTGACACTGGGTACTGCTGTGGGGAGCACAAGGCCCTGCTGGCAACTGTGCAACAACCAACAGCAGGACACCACTGACTGACATCCTGAAAGAGAACTTGCACTCCCTGCAATGAAAGCACGTTCCATGGTGGGATATCTGGCTGGGTGGGAAGGAGGACTCACAGCACTGACCATAGTCACAAGCACCTCCCCTCACACACCCCCTCAACACAAACTCCACATAACCCACCTGGGAGAATGCAATGCCTCACATCCTAACTCAAGATCCCACAAAGAACCACCACCCTGGGTTATGCTGTGTGAAGCACAGGGACACTCCTGGGACTTTTAGCCAAACAACTGCCAGGACAACACTCCCAGCCATCCATTCAGCACAGGCAGCCCACCCCACAGGGAAGCAGAGTCAAAAGGAAGGAAGGATGGGCATGCTGGGAAGGGGGTGGAGGCAATAGCATGATGGGAGTTGTAGGCACAGATATTGCTCACCCTCACAATTGGCCCATCAACACCACTCTCAACCATGCTCACATCACAGGGAGTGGAAAAGGACTCACAAGATGGCTGACACTGGGTACTGCTGTGGGGAGCACAAGGCCCTGCTGGCAACTGTGCAACAACCAACAGCAGGACACCACTGACTGACATCCTGAAAGACAACTTGCACTCCCTGCAATGGAAGCACGTTCCATGGTGGAATATCTGGCTGGGTGGGAAGGAGGACCGGATGTCAACCAAATACAACAAATGCAGACCATGTACACACCCCAACATTCACATAGAAATGCCCAAATAATGCAGGACAATGTGCTACACCAATATCAACCCCTGACTTTGACAACTTAGGACAATGCAATGTACAGGCCCGCATCCAGAGGCACAGTCACAACTGTCAGGTGTGTCAACCATTGATGCCTGCAGAAACATAACATACATTGTGTGTGTCTCCCAAAAACAGGTGATGATGGGGACACAGCAGCAGACGCTGAGGAGTCCTCGTCCCAGGCTCAAGAGGATACGGAGCTCACTGGTGTGGAACAGCCTCTGCCCTCCTCGGATGAAGAAGACCTACCTGGCACCTCTGGAGCAAGTCATCATGCAGCACCAGCAGGACCACCAGCTGCACCCCCTGCACCCACCCCTCCAACGACTGTCAACACACATACCACCCCTGCCAACATGGACAGACCAAGGAGCACCACCACCACCAGCACAGGGACCCTGGACCAACGTGGGGCCATGGACACCACCACCACCAACAACCCACAAGGTGGCCCAGGGTCACCTGTGCGTGCCACCTCAGGTACTGCACGTGTCACCAGGGGTGGTGGGAGGGGTGGGAGACATAGGTCGCTGCTCGCAGAGGGGTCTGGACTGCATGATGACCCACAACTGGCACGCATAGCCGATGCGTACCAGTCCAGCACTGGAGAGTTCAGCCAGGTAGTGGGGCTCCTCAGGGACATTAAACAGCAGCAGGCTGCCCATCATGCCCGCTTGGACTCACACATGTCCCGCGTGGAGTCCAAGTGGGACACACTGCAAGAGATGATGGCGGTGCATAGGGACATATTACAATGCCTCCGTCAGATGAGCAGCAACCAGTCAACACCTCCCTGTGTGCCCACAACATCTGCTGCTGAAACAACTGCAACTGCCACAGGGAGGGCGGATGACTGTGGCGAAGAGTCCCCTGCACCGCAGCAGCCTGCACTTGAGGGTCCCCCCAAAGAAGAGGGGCCGTCCGAGTAGGTGCAAGTGAGAGGCCGATGGCCATGTGCAACCCCCAGGAAGCCAAAACCTGTTCTGGATAATCACCTTTGTGCGCAAACTGTTCACCCTGTTGACTGCAACACAACTCTCCCACATGACATGGGGAGCTCAAGTTGGACCAATGTCTCTGATTACTGTGGACTTTACTCTAGACATTTCTGCTACCAGGACTTCCAAATCATCTAGGAACTTTGGATCACAATCACAATGTACAGCACCCACCATCCTGTGCACTATACTCACACATGTATGTCAATAAACTCACTAATACACCATACTTGCCTCTGTTGTGATTCCTATGTTGTCTCAGAAGTGGCGATGATGATCGGGGAAATGACACTGTGCATGCTAACTGCTACAGCAAGTACAACACCGGCATGTGAGTCATGGCGACGTCACACATATGAGGGAGGCACACCACCAGGGCTACACAACACATACACACCATGGCCATCTGACTCATCGCCTACACTGATGTTGCCAGGAAATACATTGCATTGCACAGACCCAACACCTATTCACAGTCTGTGTTAACTAGCCCACTGGTGCAGTAAGCAAATGTCAGTCAGATGTGTGATCACAGACAACGCACATCCCAAAGTGAAGCACAGGTTTATTACACATTTGCAACATGTTGTAACCACCACAGATGCAAGGTAATCCCACCTGGCAGCGGGCACACAGTCAACAAGTGTAGAAGGAAGGAAGTCCATGGGTGTGGTGCACATCACCTGTAGGGACACAACAGCTACCACCCGGGAAGTAGAATCACGGTGTTGGGGATCACAGTTGACCAAACGACTCTGAAAGTACCCTGTGAAGGACAGAAATGACACACAGTCAAAAGCACTGAAGAACAGGACAGAACTGCAATACTCATGCACAATACATGTTACAAGATACCCACCCAGAACCAAGTTAGCATGTCAACATAGTTGGGGAGTACAGACTACCTGCAAGGACACATCGCTACACGCATACAGTCATGTAGCCCATGGACACACTCAAACAGCACCAGAGCACCACCAACACATATCATGCAAACTCACATCATTGACATGACATCTCTGGATACTCACATTCAGCTGAAGAAGGTGGTGATGAGCTGTGTGCGGACATCACCATCATCATCATCATCATCACTGGCATCGTGGTCCAGGCCAGGATCCTCCACAGGTGGCGGACGTTGGTCATCGTCATCCAGGATGAGAGGCAACTCCTTCCGCACTGCCAGGTTGTGGAGCATGCAGCAGACGATGATAATCTTGCACACCTTTGCTGGGGCATATGGGAGGGACCCTTCTGTCTTGTCGAGGCAGCAGAAGCGGCTCTTCAGGAGACCAAATGTCCGCTCAATCACTCTCCTGGTCCGACCATGTGCCTCATTGTAGCGCATCTGGGCTGGTGTCACAGGGTTCCTGAGGGGCGTCAGCAACCACGGCATGTTGGGGTATCCGGAGTCACCTACATACAGACAATTGCACATTAGCAGAGTTGGAAAAGAGGGTGGAACACTACATAGCAGAACACACACAATGGTACAAAGTCAGTACACACCAACAAGCCAGGCATGCTGGTTCGGCATCTGTGCCATCATCCTCGGGATGCGACTACTCCTCATCACGTAGGCATCGTGTGCAGAACCAGGGAAATGGGCACACACGTGTGACATGCTCATATCTGCAAGACAGACCACCAGTGCATTGACCGAGTGGTAGTGTTTGCGGTTACGGTAGGCCTGCTCTTGGGCCTGTGGTGGTACCAAAGCCACATGTGTCCCATCAATGGAGCCAATGACATGCGGCATCCTCCCCAGGGCATAGAAGTCACTCTTCATGCCAGTGAGTCGTTGGAGTCTAGGGAAATAGATGTACTGGTTCAGGTATATCAACATAGCCTCCAAAACATCTCGGAGCACATGGCTGAACATGGTCTGTGACATCCCACCAGCAGTCGCCAGAGTGTGTTGAAAGGTACCGGTGGCAAAGAAGTGTAGGGCTGCCATCACCTTCACCTTGGGGGTCAGCACTGTAGGGTACGGACGGCCAGGTTGCAAATGTGGTGCCAAGCACACTGCCAAATCCTCAATCAGCTGCCTGGTGAAGCGGTACCGTCGGATGCTGTCACGTTCCACCATCGTTGCCAGGTCAGGGAATGGTCTATGGACAGCTGGTGCCCTGCAGTGCATAGGTGAAGAAAGAAAGATTGTCAGTCACCCCACATATGTGGCATTGAACACACTCAACATCACATGATACATCATTATGAGGCACAAGTACATGATGTGTGCAGTTCCATAAGGATATGTATGGCACATACATAGCCAACATCTAACATCACAGTTCAACAAGTGGCATCAATAAGTCCCAGGTCGTGCCATTGGATATCATGAGGCCGTGTCCCAGTTCCCATCTCCTGCTGCCAAATTACAAACACACCCCACAGTGACATGTGAGGACTGATGTGCCCCAGGCATCACAGCTCAACGACAGGTAGATTCCCAGGGACCCTGTATTGCCACATGGACACTGGCATGACATGGTGTATCATGTATACACCACAGCAAAACAACCATGACCCCCACAGGTAGTGGTCCCTGTTGCCTCGGCAGGACAGACATGGACGTCTGTGACACACACACGCACAACATCAAACTCCATGCACAAACAACGTGGATGTGGAGACTGCCTCCCATTGTGCACATGAAATCAGAGACATTGGTAACACAACATGCACACAGACTGTGGAGGACCATCACCATTGTGCCAATGGGTCACCCTGAGTTAAACATACCGTCCCACATGGGACTCAGGGGGTATGTGACATGACATACACATACACCACCGTGAAATGTGACCATGCCACATGCTCAGATATGAACAGTTGCACATCACAGTGGTCATGTACACGAAACACCAAGGATTCTGTCCCCATGAACACATGCAGAGCCTGGGGGTGGCTGCCCCCAAGTGACACCCACAGAACAACATGTTCACCCCCATACACGGAATAGGTAATGCAGCCTTACATGCCGTAGGATACAGTTTGAACAGGCTGTGGTGTTGTAGGTGTGCCCCTCACTCCCTGGGAAGTATATGTGGCTGGCATATGTTCACCTGTGACAGGCATGGTGACATATGTCAGTGACTTGTACAGGGATGCGTTGGACAGCAATGGACCGATCAGTGCGCACACATTGGCCATTGCATTCAATGTGCGCTGGTATGCATTGTATTCGCAATACGCGTTGGACAGCAATGGACCGATCAGTGCGCACACATTGGCCATTGCATTCAATGTGCACTGGTATGCGTTGTATTCGCAATACGCGTTGGACAGCAATGGACCGATCAGTGCGCACACATTGGCCATTGCATTCAATGTGCGCTGGTATGCGTTGTATTCGCAATACGCGTTGGACAGCAATGGACCGATCAGTGCGAACACATTGGCCATTGCATTCAATGTGCGCTGGTATGCGTTGTATTCGCAATACGCGTTGGACAGCAATGGACCGATCAGTGCGCACACATTGGCCATTGCATTCAATGTGCGCTGGTACGCGTTGTATTCGCAATACGCGTTGGACAGCAATGGACCGATCAGTGCGCACATATTGGCCATTGCATTCAATGTGCGCTGGTACGCGTTGTATTCGCAATACGCGTTGGACAGCAATGGACCGATCAGTGCGCACACATTGGCCATTGCATTCAATGTGCGCTGGTACGCGTTGTATCCTAGGTACGCGATGAACAGCAATGGTCCGATCGGTGTGCCCGGCCGGCCCATTGCATTCAATGTGTGCGGGTACGCATTGTATCCTAGGTACGCGATGAACAGCAATGGTCTGATCGGTGTGCCCGGCCGGCCCATTGCATTCAATGTGTGCGGGTACGCGTTGTATCCTAGGTACGCTGATGAACAGCAATGGTCCGATCGGTGTGCCCGGCCGGCCCATTGCATTCAATGTGTGCGGGTACGCGTTGTATCCTAGGTACGCTGATGAACAGCAATGGTCCGATCGGTGTGCCCGGCCGGCCCATTGCATTCAATGTGTGCGGGTACGCGTTGTATCCTATGTATGCGATGAACAGCAATGGTCCGATCGGTGTGCCCGGCCGGCCCATTGCATTCAATGTGTGCGGGTACGCATTGTATCCTATGTACGCGATGAACAGCAATGGTCCGATCGGTGTGCCCGGACGGCCCATTGCATTCAATGTGTGCGGGTACGCGTTGTATCCTTTGTACGCGATGAACAGCAATGGTCCGATCGGTGTGCCCGGCCGGCCCATTGCATTCAATGTGTGCGGGTACGCGTTGTATCCTATGTACGCGATGAACAGCAATGGTCCGATCGGTGTGCCCGGCCGGCCCATTGCATTCAATGTGTGCGGGTACGCGTTGTATCCTAGGATCGCTTTGAACAGCAATGGTCCGATCGGTGCGCACCCATTGGCTATGGCCTGGCCACGGACGCGTTTTCAAAATTTGAACGAGTCTGATGCTGTAAATTCAGTTGGTCACCCACAACAATGTTGCAATTTCATGGGTGTCATGAAGTTGAACATTTGAAGGATGCTGGGGGCGTGTGTAAGTGGTACAATTCCATGGATTGGCCAGATTCAGAAGATGCAAACGACTTGGACCTATCACTTTGGACACATGGGACAGTATCTGCCTCTGCAGCACACATATAATGCTGGCTGTTCCTCTGAGAGCTCACTTGCCTGCACTACATGCTCCAGGACGACATCTGCCACTACACTGCTGCTGTCTCTGCCCCCTCTGGACCCTGCAATGGCACGTACTGTGGAGAGAGCCCCAGCCTTCAGCACTGAGGAGAACCAGGCCCTGCTGGACAGCCTCCTTCCACAGTACAGCAAGCTGTATGGGAAACCAGGGGAGCAGGTGAGTGTTCTGTCCACTGCCTTTCTAAATGTGCATGTTGTCTGACTAGCAAGGCTAACAGTCTGCACGCCACTGGCTAGCAGGCTCACTGAGTAGTTGTCACCCCCCATAGTGTGTAGTTACATGCACTGGACAGGAATAGTGCAGTGACAGTGCATTTAAACAAGGTTTTACTGGCCAGGCAATGATACCATGTAGTAACTGCTGGCATACTGTCCATGGCCATCGTTGCACTGCCTGTGTACATCATGTGCCCCTGTGATTGAGACATGTATATCCAACTGTGTAATGCACGGTTATGTTGCACGTGTAGTAATGGCATTCTCACTTTGTCATCCTCACAGGTTGATGCCCACCAGAAGCAGAAGATATGGCTGACCATCGTCCGGGCAGTGAGATCCGTGGGGGTCTACAAGCGCCGGATCCGCAACTGCCAGAAGAGGTGGCAGGACCTTCGGGGCTGGACCCGGAGGATCGCATGGGTCCAGCTGAAGCTGTCGCCTCTTCGCAGGAGGGGCAGACACCAGACCCTGACCCCCCACATGCTGAGGATCCTGGCGGTGGTCTTCCCTGATCTGGATGAGCAGCTGAAGGCCAGAGAGCAGCAAGGAGGGGGTGAGTCCATGTCTGTGAACTATGTCTGCCATGCTATGTGCCCTCCTCTGGCCTTGTTAAACTTCCACAGTACATCAGTCTTGTGGTCCAGGACCCATGTCCCTCTATTGTGCACTGCCCACTCCTCATCTGATACCCAGGTGTGGCCCTTACAGTCAGGGTATTGTGTCACTTGGGTACTGTGTCCTTGCAGTTTGCTTCACTCAAGGTGGGGGACAGCATCTGTTTCCCTGACTCTGTGGTGGGCATCATGGGTGGGTCCATTGCTTACACAATGCCTGTGTTCTGACATGTGTTCTGCGTGTCACTTTGATATGTGGCCCAATTGCTGAGCTGATCCACCACATGTGCCTGGGGTATCTGGCACACACCCATGCTGCGGGTGGGAACAATGTTTGGGCCCCAGGAGTGTGTATATAACGTGTGTCACACATACTTAGCCAACTGCCTACTGTCCAGGGCTCATCCCTCATTCATGTGGGGCAGGACAGTCATGCCTACTCCAGGCCATACAATACACTCTGTACTCCCACTGCCGTGTATCAGCTGACACGTTTTGCCCAGTGATTTGTCCCCTCAGGTGTCTGCCTCTGTGTCAGTGTGCTGTGGCTTTGTTGTCAGGTCTGCTGGGGTGTTCCTCGGTTGGGGCTCCGCATGCCACCGGAGATGTGACCATAGGAGATGATACTTGTGTGACACATAGGTGTTTGATCACCTGACCATGCAGACTGGGGTATGCGAATATGAAGTTCAGGCAGCTGTTTCCCATTCAGAGCAGATTGTGAGGTGCTCAGGTTCAGAGGGTTGTGTTACAGGTCTCCCACATGTCCAATGGGTATGACCTGGACAGATGGGGGTTCAGATGATGTGGTGTGTGGGGGATGTACATGTGCACTTGTTCAGCTCCAGGACTTGCATTCCCCATGATCTACTATTGTGACACAGTGCAGAGTGTTGTTGTCTGGCTGCCCTGCCCATGTGACTGGAGACAGTGATGTATGACTTAGCAGGCATGGCTGTGCCATGGCATGTGACTTCCTATTAGTGATCCTGCAGGGGAGTGACATGTGCTACATGCATACCATTGTGACAATGGCTATCAGGACATGGGTGCATCATGGTGTCTGTCGCTGGTATGCATCACATGCATTTCCTATTTGACTCTGGGCATCCCTTTCATCCGGACACCTGTACTGACTCAGTGGCAAGAGTTGTGATGTGTGCATGTCCACATGCTTCACCGGGTTCTCTGCACTGTCCAAATACTGTGTAGGTGGTGCATGTGTCCACACTGGGGTATTGCCATCCAACAGACACCAGACAGATGGGTGCAAGGCCAGGTGGGATGTGAGTGCCATGGTTGACCATCAGACTGACAATTGACTTCTCCTGTTCTGTTTGTGCAGTTTTAGCAATGTTCAACTAAGGATGCCAGGACTTGCTCTGTAATGTGATGTACTTACTGTGGTGTGTGCGTTCGGTGCAGGTGACTGATGTCTGTCTGTTTCCCTATTGTTTGCAGATACATCCACGGCCACAGGAGGGGACAGCTCCACGGACCAGGAGGAGCCGCAGAGCCAGACTGGGTCAGCAGCCAAGGAGTGGTCGGAGGGACCCAGTGGCACGGAGGGAGAGGGGAACCACACCGAGGAGTCCTCAGCACAATCCACCTCAGCTGAGGACCAGAGCAACTCGGACGATGACTCCCTTATGGAGGCGGGTGTCAGCAGCCACCACACCCCAGCTAGTGTTGCTGTCCCCGCCACCACCACCACCGCCCTCCCGTCGGCTCCCATTCCCGAGGTCCGTGGAGGCTCCCATGTTCGGGAGCGTGTCTCCTTCGGGCCAGGCACCGCACCCCCTGCCCCTGTGTCCCCTGCTGCCCTGAGTGAGGAGTGTGTGTACCTCCTCCGCCAGCTCCATGTAGGACAGACAGCGATGCTGAGTGTCCTCCATGCACACACCAGTCTTTTGACTCAGCTGGTGTCGTTCATGGAGGGCATCTCATCGGGCATGTCTGACCTACAGAGGGGCAATAGGTCCATGGACTCCTCCCTGACGGCAGCAGTGTCCCTCCTCCAACAGTCCCTCACCCCTCCTGCCTCTGTCCCATCCACACTCCCCAGCACCTTACCCGTCCCAAGCACACACACACTGGCACAGGCACACACCAGCACAGACACATGCAGCACACAGACACACACGCCACAAACAAGACGCACACGCACGCACCGTCAGGGGACTGAAACCACAATCACAGGGGATGGGGCACAGGCACAAACACACGCATCCACAAGCACTGCGCAGTCCTCAGATGCCTCTCCCTCCAAAGACCCCTCCCTTGCCTCACCTGCAACCCCAAAGACACAGCAGCTCTTCCTCTGTGACCTTGGCCTCTTCCCCTCCAATCCAGCTGATCCAGCATTCAGGGGGAAGAGGAAGCCCACCCACACGGAGCGGAGTGCCCCTGGCCCCCGGATACCATCCCCCAGGCGCAGACCGACTGAGGCCCCCACCCGCAAGTCCCCCCGGTCCCGGAAGAGCAAGACCCCGCCGCCGCCCTGCAGCTCAGGCACCAAGTCTCCTTCCTCCATCCCTCAGGCCCCCACTCCACAGGTGCCCCCACCACACCCTGCCCCAGGTTCCCCCACCCACCGATACACCATCCCCAGAAGGGTCAGGCCTTCTCCCCCTGCCACTTGCTCTTCCGGCCCCACACCCCCGCTGCGCTTGTCAGTACCACTGATGTGGAGAGGGTGTCCTCCCCCTCTGTCCTGCCCACCTTACCTGATCCCCATTCTCCTCCCCTTGAGGTAGGCACTGCAGTGGAGTCCACTATCACCCTGTCTGACTTGGGCACTGCAGTGGCGGACCTGTCCACTCCATCTGCAGGGTCCACTGCAGTCGTGCCGGCACCCACAACATCTGAGTCATGCCCCCCAGTTGTGCCGGCACACACCATGTCAGACACCTCCACTGCAGTTGTCAGTGGCTCCCCAGCACCCACCACCCCTTCCCTGCCTCCTCCTGGTGAGCCCTGATCCTGTCCCTGCGGTGCCTGGCCTGCCCCCCGTATGCCCCTCCTAGGGGATTGTCCCTGGTTTTGATCAGTGCAGGCATGCGTAGGGTGACATCTGCCACTGTCACCCTGTATTGACTTCCTTGATGGACTGGCCATTGGCCTTTGTTGATTCCTTACAGTTTTTCCAAGTTTTGAACCCACATATGCTGAATAAAGCAACTTTCTGTTCTCTAGTGCTTTTACTTCTGATGTACATGATGTTGATGACGCTAACCATGCCCTTGCTGCAGTGATGGTGATATTTGGTCTCATGAAAATGAAGAGTTACTGTGCAGGAACCCATGTGGTCCAGGGGGACAGTGTCCTATCCTGTGGTGTATCCATGTCATTCTTAGCAGCATCTGAGGGTGTCATGTTTTCAATATTTGGCAATGGGATTTCCTACTTACATTAGCAATGTCACATCTGTGGGTTCCACCCATGCACATCTGTTTTGTTTGCCATTGTTCAATTAGTCTACTTCCCTGACCGTGTGGCCATCTCCACTGGACATGCAGGTTTGGGCATCAATGGGGAAGGACTCATCTGTGTTGTCAGTGCAACTTGCTATACATGTGTGTTGGATCTGTGCTGTTGATTTCGTTGACATTCCCATGACCAGGCTGATGTGACGGGAGCCTTAATTTTGTGCTAATTGTTGACTGTGTGACCAAGTGTTCTGCTGACATGATGGAGCCCTACTGATGCGACATATGGCACAGCTTTCCTCCCACAGGAGTGGAGTCCCCTCATGGCAGTGTGTACTCCTGTGACATCTCGTGCGCCCAAGGTGTGTGTTGTATGAGCATGTCTGTGTGTTCACTTCCATTTTGCTGTGCATGCTGGGATCCCTAGTGATGTTCCTGTTTGTGATGCTTGCTGAGTTGAGCTATGTTCCCCCAAAGTCTTCTCCCTGGGTTCTCTGTGATGTGGGTGCATGGCACATTACTGGTCATCAGGGTGTCACCCATAGGTGTGTTTGCTGTCAGGGCTGAGTTTGTGGGCAGACGCTGATGTGTCACAGTCAGGATTCCCCTTTGCACTTGTTGTTTACACCTGTCATGTGATTTCTGGTTTGTGTTAGCTTTCATTGGTTGTGACACTTTGTGTGTGTGACTGCTGGCACTCCTCAGGGCTGCAATGTTGGTAGTTGTCTATGTGTGTTATTTGTGGGTGACCTTGGCTTCTTCATAGGTGTGTGACTGTGGCTGGGATCCCATTGGTTGGTGTGGTATTGCCGTCATGTCCATGTACAGCGTAGTGTGCAGTGTGTCAGACATTCAGGAGTCTGGTTGAGTGGCCATGTGTGATGTGTTTCTGCACCTTGGTTCCCACCACCCCCTGGGATTGTCATGGGTGCATGTGCAATGTCACCAGTGCATGTGAGCTTCACTGCTGCACATTGTTGGAGGTCGAGGTGTGTGGTGTTGAGTGTGTGCAGATGAGAGTTGTTGCCCGGCTAGACCCCTGCCTCCATGTTGGCCTTGGCTGACAGGCCGTGCTGATTGATTTGTGCTTGTGTAGGTGTGATGGTAGATTGTTGCTCAGGACACATGACTGTGGTTCACAGTGTGAACGACATCTAGCTTTGTCATCACAGTGGGATTGTAATGCAGCCCAGGGTCACCACATTGTGGGGGCCCTGGGGGTAGTGCTGTGGTGTCTCTGTGTCTTGCTGTGTCAGTTGCTGTTCCTACATGCTTGTGTGACATGTGTGATTTGTGCTCCTCTCATCTGACAATGCCTGATTGCCCATATAGGGGTTTTGGATCCATGAGTTACCTTTGTGTGGCACTGCATGCACATCTGTGTAATTGGTATTCAGGCCTCCTCATGTGTTGTGTGGTTGCCTGGGGACTCTGGTACCCCCCTCACCTGTTGTGTTTGATGTGCAGTGTGGGTCTGCCTGTTTGTGTATGTGCATCGGCACCACTGCATTGGCATATCTTAGGTGTACCATTGGCTGTATGTTGTTTGGTGTGTTTGCCCTGCTGTCCCTGGGACTCCTAGGTCATCAGTCAGCACAATGATCATTGTGTGTGTGTCCCATTGCTGCCATGGTATGGTATCTGTTCACCTCACATCTACAGTCTCCACTGGGTATCTGAATTTGTGTGCCCATTGGTGCAAAAATGTGGGTCTGCATTCTGATGGTCACTTCTGTCATTGTGTCATTGATGAATGTTGACAGTGTCAGCCACCATGGGTGATGTTTGTCTGCACATGGCCAAAGGTATGTCTTATTTGCACTGCACTGTTTGCCTCCCCATTCCATGTTGCTATGGGACACAAGCACTACTTTGCCACTGATGTGTTTGTTGTTCTGTGACCAGGAATCATCCATGCAGTTTGGCAGTTGCAGCTTTTTCTTTGTCAACACTTACATTTTGGTCACTGTGATGATGGGGGTTTGGACCCCATTGCCACAATGTTCAATATGTGCTTCAGCTATGGACCCCACACTTACATTTTGGGCACTGTGATGATGGGGGTTTGGACCCCATTGCCACAATGTTCAAAATGTGCTTCAGCTATGGACCCCACACTTACATTTTGGTCACTGTGATGATGGGGGTTTGGACCCCATTGCCACAATGGTCATGGCCTGCTTGCATTGTGGGTGCCACACACATTTATGTGTGGCACTTGTGATAGGGGGTCACATTGTATGTTCACAGTCCTGTTCAGTGTTGTAGGCATTTGACACAGTCTACACACGCTTGTCATGGTGTTGGGGGGGATGTCTTTGTGTTGCATTCTTTCTGCTGGTGTGTGCTTCTTGTGGCATGTATTTGCCATTCTGGGAGTGGGGGTGTTGTTGGTGGTAGGCATCCAGCCCCCCATGGGTAGAGGTGGTAGTAGTGGTAGGCATCTGGCACCCCCATGGGTAGAGGTGGTAGTAGTGGTAGGCATCTGGCACCCCCTGGGTAGAGGTGGTAGTAGTGGTAGGCACCTGGCACCCCCATGGGTAGAGGTGGTAGTAGTGGTAGGCATCTGGCACCCCCTGGGTAAGGGTGGTAGTGGTGGTAGGCATCTGGCACCCCCTGGATAGAGGTGGTAGTAGTGGTAGGCACCTGGCACCCCTGGGTAATGGTGGTAGTAGTGACAGGCATCCAGCTCCCCATGGGTAGAGGTGGTAGTAGTGGTAGGCACCTGGCACCCCCATGGGTAGAGGTGGTAGTAGTGGTAGGCATCTGGCACCCCTGGGTAAGGGTGGTAGTGGTGGTAGGCATCTGGCACCCCTGGATAGAGGTGGTAGTAGTGGTAGGCACCTGGCACCACCATGGGTAGAGGTGGTAGTAGTGGTAGGCATCTGGCACCCCCTGGGTAAGGGTGGTAGTGGTGGTAGGCATCTGGCACCCCTGGATAGAGGTGGAAGTAGTGGTAGGCACCTGGCACCCCCATGGGTAGAGGTGGTAGTAGTGGTAGGCATCTGGCACCCCTGGGTAGAGGTGGTAGTAGTGGTAGGCACCTGGCACCCCATGGGCAGAGGTGGTAGTAGTGGTAGGCATCTGGCACCCCTGGGTAGAGGTGGTAGTAGTGGTAGGCATCCAGCCCCCCATGGGTAGAGGTGGTAGTAGTGGTAGGCACCTGGCACCCCTGTGTAAGGGTGGTAGTAGTGACAGGCATCCAGCCCCCCATGGGTAGAGGTGGTAGTAGTGGTAGGCACCTGGCACCCCATGGGTAGAGGTGGTAGTAGTGGTAGGCATCTGGCACCCCTGGGTAAGAGTGGTAGTGGTGGTAGGCATCTGGCACCCCCTGGATAGAGTCTATAGTAGTAGTGGTAGGCACCTGGCACCACCATGGGTAGGGGTGGTAGTAGTGGTAGGCATCTGGTACCCCCTGGGTAAGGGTGGTAGTGGTGGTAGGCATCTGGCACCCCCTGGATAGAGGTGGTAGTAGTGGTAGGCACCTGGCACCCCCATGGGTAGAGGTGGTAGTAGTGGTAGGCATCTGGCACCCCCTGGGTAGAGGTGGTAGTAGTGGTAGGCACCTGGCACCCCCATGGGTAGAGGTGGTAGTAGTGGTAGGCACCTGGCACCCCCTGGGTAAGGGTGGTAGTAGTGACAGGCATCCAGCCCCCCATGGGTAGAGGTGGTAGGCACCTGGCACCCCCATGGGTAGAGGTGGTAGTAGTGGTAGGCATCTGGCACCCCCTGGGTAGAGGTGGTAGTAGTGGTAGGCATCTGGCACCCCCTGGGTAGAGGTGGTAGTAGTGGTAGGCACCTGGCACCCCATGGGTAGAGGTGGTAGTAGTGGTAGGCATCTGGCACCCCTGGGCAAGGGTGGTAGTAGTGACAGGCATCCAGCCCCCCATGGGTAGAGGTGGTAGTAGTGGTAGGCACCTGGCACCCCCATGGGTAGAGGTGGTAGTAGTGGTAGGCATCTGGCACCCCTGGGTAGAGGTGGTAGTAGTGGTAGGCATCCAGCCCCCCATGGGTAGAGGTGGTAGTAGTGGTAGGCACCTGGCACCCCTGGGTAAGGGTGGTAGTAGTGACAGGCATCCAGCCGCCCATGGGTAGAGGTGGTAGTAGTAGCGGTAGGCACCTGGCACCCCCTGGATAGAGGTGGTAGTAGTGGTAGGCATCCAGCCCCCCATGGGTAGAGGTGGTAGTAGTGGTAGGCATCTGGCACCCCTGGGTAGAGGTGGTAGTAGTGGTAGGCATCCAGCCCCCATGGGTAGAGGTGGTAGTAGTGGTAGGCACCTGGCACCCCTGGGCAAGGGTGGTAGTAGTGACAGGCATCCAGCCCCCCATGGGTAGAGGTGGTAGTAGTGGTAGGCACCTGGCACCCCCTGGGTAAGGGTGGTAGTGGTGACAGGCATCCAGCCCCCCATGGGTAGAGGTGGTAGTAGTGGTAGGCATCTGGCACCCCGTGGGTAAGGGTGGTAGTGGTGGTAGGCATCTGGCACCCCCTGGATAGAGGTGGTAGTAGTGGTAGGCACCTGGCACCCCCCTGGGTAGAGGTGATAGTAGTGGTAGGCATCCAGCCCCCCATGGGTAGAGGTGGTAGTAGTGGTAGGCACCTGGCACCCCTGGGTAAGGGTGGTAGTAGTGACAGGCATCCAGCTCCCCATGGGAAGAGGTGGTAGTAGTGGTAGGCACCTGGCACCCCCATGGGTAGAGGTGGTAGTAGTGGTAGGCATCTGGCACCCCTGGGTAAGGGTGGTAGTGGTGGTAGGCATCTGGCACCCCTGGATAGAGGTGGTAGTAGTGGTAGGCACCTGGCACCACCATGGGTAGAGGTGGTAGTAGTGGTAGGCATCTGGCACCCCTGGGTAAGGGTGGTAGTGGTGGTAGGCATCTGGCTACCCCATGGGTAGAGGTGGTAGTAGTGGTAGGGCATCTGGCACCCCTGGGTAGAGGTGGTAGTAGTGGTAGGCACCTGGCACCCCCATGGGTAGAGGTGGTAGTAGTGGTAGGCATCTGGCACCCCCTGGGTAGGGGTGGTAGTAGTGGTAGGCATCCAGCCCCCCATGGGTAGAGGTGGTAGTAGTGGTAGGCACCTGGCACCCCCTGGGTAAGGGTGGTAGTAGTGACAGGCATCCAGCCCCCCATGGGTAGAGGTGGTAGTAGTGGTAGGCACCTGGCACCCCCATGGGTAGAGGTGGTAGTAGTGGTAGGCATCTGGCACCCCTGGGTAAGGGTGGTAGTGGTGGTAGGCATCTGGCACCCCTGGATAGAGGTGGTAGTAGTGGTAGGCACCTGGCACCCTCATGGGTAGAGGTGGTAGTAGTGGTAGGCATCTGGCACCCCTGGGTAGAGGTGGTAGTAGTGGTAGGCACCTGGCACCCCCATGGGTAGAGGTGGTAGTAGTGGTAGGCACCTGGCACCCCCATGGGTAGAGGTGGTAGTAGTGGTAGGCATCTGGCACCCCCTGGGTAGAGGTGGTAGTAGTGGTAGGCATCCAGCCCCCATGGGTAGAGGTGGTAGTAGTGGTAGGCACCTGGCACCCCTGGGTAAGGGTGGTAGTAGTGACAGGCATCCAGCCCCCCATGGGTAGAGGTGGTAGTAGTGGTAGGCACCTGGCACCCCCATGGGTAGAGGTGGTAGTAGTGGTAGGCACCTGGCACCCCCTGGGTAGTGTTGGTAGTAGTGGTAGGCATCCAGCCCCCCCTGGGTAGAGGTGGTAGTAGTGACAGGCATCCGGGCCCCTATGTGTATATGTGGCATTGGTGATGGGCATCCCGCCCCTATGGTGCTGCTGTTTCTGGTGTAAGTAATTTCTGCATCCCTCTGTGTGTGTGTGATATGTCGGGTACGCGTAGTTTGGTTTTGTGGTTGGTGTCTGACTTACCTTCTGCGCCGTACGCGTCCCGTGCCTGTTCCGGTAGTAGATGTAGAATATTGGTAGGATCGGAACGATGGGATTCATGGTTGGTCTCGCCTCTGTCGTTGCTTCGCCTCGTCCTCGTCGCTTGCGTGTTCGTCTCGTAGCCGTGGATCGTGTTGTGGCGCGAATCGGAGCTTATGTGCGCCTCTCCGGATGCTTTGACGTGCCGTGCGTAGCGACGGGTTCGGCGCGTACGGGAAGCGCATCGTACTTGTCCGGCCGGACGGGGCTGCTTTTTGGCTTCCGGGCGACTCGTATCTGCGTTTACGGATCCGGCTCAGTCGGGGGTCAGGACCTGGATTGGGTGAGTACGACTGGGTCGGAATCTGTGCTGTTGTGCGCATCGTACTTGTTCGTTCGGATTAATGTGCGGATCGGTCGGGAAACAGGCATTCGCATGGCTTTTTTCCCGACCGAATGGCGTTAGGTGCGCCTCCGACCGAGATCGGAATCGGCCCCTAAGTTTATTTGAGATCGTGACTCTGGGGCATCAACGATAATTTGAAAAGCATAAAGGCAGTATGGAAATGACATTATTTGTGAACATTACAGCCCAAACTCACTGGAGTATGGGCTGTAATTAGTAAAGGGCTGGTTCAAGAAAGAAATATGATAAACAGCGCCTCGAGGAAGAGATGGGGAATGCTGAGATATGTAGTCTTTCCACATTGGCCATAATGTTTCCTCCAATAGGAGTGAGGAAACATGTATTGGAACATTGGATCTGAGCCCTAGAGCCATTTCATTTGAGAAAGGCACTCTTTCCAAAAATGCGTTATGCTGATAAAAATAAATGCAGCTCGGCAAATCCGATGTGTGCACTGATCGGTCTCTTCAATGGAGTTATGTCTTCAATGGAGTGATGGCGTTTATAATATGATATATGTGTGTGTGTCTGTTTATACATATGTTTATACATATGTGTATATACATGGGTTTAGTGCCTTCAGGAAGAAAAATAAAGGAAAGTTGTTTTTGGCATTGAGTGTCAGCCCATCTCCTTCAGTAGGTAATATACATGTGTACACACACACACTTCAAAAGTGAAATGCCGGTTGCTGTGAATAAAAAGAATTCCTTGAATTCGTCTACAGTGGAGTGCGTTTTTGAATTGGGGGCACTTTTGATGGATAATTATTTAACGGCAGCCCATCCATGAAGACTGCACCACCCCGGGAATTTGAGTGGGGGCCACGCAAGCCTGAACTCTCAGAGCCGAATTGTGGGACAGTAGACAAGCTAGAGAACCAGACTTTTACTGATAAGAGGCCCACTGAGGGTAATATAAAATGTTTTAATTACGATGCATCACAGAATCTACTAAAGAGAAAAATTAAACTGAAAGGAACTTCAAATCCCAGCAGACAATGCAGTTATTACATCTGTGAGAACCTTCTAAAGGAAATGGTAATAATGAAATGTAAAACGTTATGTCTTTGCCGTGAATCTGTGAGCTTCGTGAAGAGCCTGTGACCAAGGAGCAAGCCTCCAAAACGCGTAAGGCAAGAAAAAGACTCTAAAAGTGAAATGCTGGTTGCTGTGAATAAAAAGAATTCCTTGAATTCGTCTACAGTGGAGTGCGCTTTTGAATTGGGGGCACTTTTGATGGATAATATATATATATATATATATATATATATATATAGCCTCACTTTCTTCTGGCTGGACAGCACAAAATAAACAGAAGCGCACTCTCAGGCAAGTTCATTCACTATTTTTTATTTCATTTCAGCTTGTGATTATAAAAATAACGACCCTACGTGTTTTGGTCTGCCCTCAGACCTTGATCAGGGGTTGTTCTCCCACCATCATTGTCAGTGTATTTATTTCCTGTCACCACCCATTTTTACTCATTTCCTGTGACCGCAAAGGATTCTGGTTATGGTAGTCCACTTTGAATAAAACTATTTTTGAGAGCACAAAGTGCAATTAGTGCTGATGTGCAATTCATGCATTTCTAAAGTGCCTGTTGTCGTGACTGTGCAAAATACTGCTTATAATTTAATATAAAAAGGTGCAAAGCCCATTAAAATTCAGGAGGAATTGATCACATTAACTTTCAAACAATTCTTTTGTGCAATCATATTTTTATAAATGTCTCTATAAATAATCTGTCCATTATGAATCAGAGTATGTTCATTTGTGCACACTGGTATCTATATATATATATACATATATGTGTGTGTGACTGTATGTGTGTTTGTGTGTGGACATGTATGTTACCCACTGGAGGAGCATGTAGGTAGTTATAGTTAGGGCCATGTTTCCATAGGATAAGCATTTTTTGACTTGCCAATATCTTTGGTGTCGTTTGACGAAACTGCACAATTTTTTTTTATAAGTGTGAAGTTAGGTGTTGTTTTGGGGCAATCTGTTATGGGAGGGCAGAGAAAAATGGGGGGTCAAAAAAGTGCATTCTCCCATCTTACTTCCCATAGGTGCTTTGAACACGACTACAGCCCGAACCGCTCGACAGAATTACACTGAACTTGGCAGAATGGTAGATTTGGTTCCGCAGATCATGCTTTCCATTATTTGGTTTCAATCCGTTAAGTAGTTTGCAAGAAATTAAAGGAAATCCAAATGTGTATATCTACATTCGTGAAGCCTTAGAGAATAATAACGAGCTCATGCAGAGATCTATAGAGCTCTGATTGGCTGCCAAGAAGTGTTGGCAGCCATCTTTTAACTCGGCTGAGTCCCCCCCAAAAAAAAACATGAAAAAAAGAAAAGGGGGCAGGGTAGGAATAGCCTGACCACCAAACTTGGTGTTTTGAAAAGGACCCCTGGGTGGGCCAGCTTCTGTGGGTAAGCAGCAATTTATTGAAAAGGTGGGGTCAGAAGGTGTTATCTCTCACACATTTTTGTTTATCTTGCAATCTAATCAGTAAGATCAAACCAAGAGTGATACATTTCCATCCACACTCCACCAGACAAGCTTGGACAGATATAGCCATCCCAGGGCCAGCGAGTGCCCTGTAAGATGTGGAGCAAGATGAGCTGATGCAGCTGATGAGATACGGCAGGTCAGCCCACGGGCCAATAGTAGCAGAGGTGATAGAGACGTGTCAGTCAATGGCTGAGCAGGAGGTCAGCCGAAGAATTCCAGTTCCTGCTTGCCGCCCTGACCCTGTGCCTGCACCTGACCATGATCACAGTGCTCGTACTTCAGTGAGAGATCAGAGATGCAGCAAATTGTCCTACACTCATCCAAGTTAGACATTCATAGGTGAGTGATCGCAATGTTCCAACTAGTAACAAACAACAAAAGCGCCCTAAATTAGCCATTCAAGGGCAGGTGATCACGGTGTGCAGAGATCAAACCAGCAACAAACAAAAAAGTGACCTAAATGAGCCATTCACCAGCAGGCAATCAGTGTGAAGATAGCACATTAGTATCAAACCTAAGAGCGACCTAAATGAGCCATTAAATTGCAGGTGATCACAGTGTGTAGAGATCAAATTTGCAACAAACCATTTCTAAACAAGCAACGTGTTTGGAGTTACAGGCTTAGAATAGTGTCAGCGGACAAGCACAGGGGTAAGTTTCATGCACCTTTCTACTCCTATGTACTGCATCAACATGGTGATCCTCCAGCTGCTACAAGTGTCAGTGAACATGGATCACACAACACCAGTGGGGCCCATCCATGGAGTGTGGTTAGGGGAACCTGGAACCAGAGAAGGATGGAAGGGCTTGAAAACTACAGTGCCACACCAACACAGAGAAGGATTAACTGGCACAGAGGAGGTGCGTGAACCATGCCCTGCCGCTGACATAGAGTATGGATTCACAGCATCACAAGCGAGAGGCTGCAAGAAAAAGCTTACTTTTTCTAAATTGAAAGAAACAGCTGTTATAAATAATTAAAACCAAAGCGTTTGAGTTTCATTATTACATGCACCAGTGGTTCTTCCAGGCTGGGTTTCTTGTGGTATTATACAAATAAAAACCTTACACTGGATGGGTGTAGTGTAGTGAGCCTCCCCATCAAATTGAGGACTGCATCATGCAGCATGCACCCTGTGACTGGGTGGGTGGAGTCTCAGGAATAATAAGTGTGATCTACCCTGGGGGCTAGAGTGCGTCTGTGTGTGCAGGAGGGAAAGGGAGTTGAAGGGGGAGCCAGGCAAGGGCCACAAATCCAAGGACACTTCCCTTTTGGAAAATCCTGGAGCCGAGCCTCAGTGAGAGTCACTCATCAATGAGTGCTGTGGCTGGCTGACCTCTGGGAGTGATAGCAGCTGAAAACATTTACTTAACAAGGTAGCACTTGCTAAGGGCCTTATTACGAGTTTGGCAGTCTTAACCCCATACCGCTGATGCAGCAGTCTCCCACCCACCGTATTGCGATGTTCACGCTGTGCCAGCGGCAGTGTGTTTCTAATGACTGGGAATATTTTTTACTGTCAATTGTCAATTCATGTGTGTATATTTTGACTGTACAAGTGTTAAATGTACAGACATGCATGACACGTGAAAAAAATACCTACTACCAGTACTTTCCCATTGCTGGAGTCTGGGCCATATGTGCCCAGTCCAATCAATGGGTAAATACTGCAAAATGGACTTAACTGTATTTTGGCACCAACAGGGTCGTTTTCTTCAGGGTCAAGATGCTGCTGTGAAGGGAGGACCTGGGGGAAGGGATCCATGTGGGAGACTGAAGGGAAGAAAAGGAAATAAATGAGTGTGCACCCCAATTCCTTTGATTCAGCCGACTCAAAGCAGGCAGTATTCCCGCCATTGCCGGCTTGACGGAAAGCCAACTTGTAATTCCAATGGTGGTGAGCTTGTCTGTACAGCCCTCTGACCGCTGCTTTCCCTCTACTGCCGTTGAGGCAGTCGGTGAATGGCTGGCAGTGGCAGCGGCAGCAGTGCTCCAGCGGTCTTTCGTTCTGCAAACCGCCAACATTGTAATATGGCAGGCTATGCGGCAAGGTTTCCGATGCTGTTTCCACGGTGGCTCCCTTATTGCCAAACTTGCAATCAGGTCCCAGGTAACCAGATGAAAGTATTCCAGTTGGTTAGATGTTTTAGGCAAAACTGGGGACATTTCTCTGAAAAATTTGGTTCTATCCAGACCCTGGTGTGTATTTCACAGAAACTAAACCTCACCGTGAAGCACTTCCAAATATAAACATAACAGGTACCCCATTGGAAGTTACATTTCAGTAATACACAAACAATCCTAACTTCTTGGGCTAGGCGAAAGCAAAGCAAGTGTGTTACCTCTTGTATTCCATGTTGAAAAACGATCTGAAATACTTAATGGAGGTGACGGCATCTGTTATCTACTGGAGCACAATGTTATTTGGGCTGACTGCTATGGGTGATTTCTTTCTCATCGTCTCCTGGTGAGAGCAGAGTGCATGATTCTCCCTTTTAATTACCTTAAGAATGCAAATGCCCAAAATGCATATCACCACTCAAAGACATACCTAGGCACTCACACACCCTCTCACAGACCCACACAGGCATTCAAGACCCAATCACAGAGCCACACAGGCCCTTACATACCCACCCAGACACTCACACAGGCACTCACAGACCCACAAAGGCTCTCACATACCCACTCAGGCACTCATATAGGTACAGACACACCCACTACCAGACCCACACAGGCACTCAGAGACCCACTCACAGAGTCACACAGGCACTCACGCCCCCACTCAGCTACTCACACAGACACTCACAGACCCACTCACACACACACACTGACACTCACAGACCCACACTGCCATTCATACATCTATTCTCAAAGGTAACAGGTTACAGTTAGAATTAAAAATGTTAAAAAAAACTTAGAAATTCACTGAAAAAACAAAGGTTACAGGGACTTTATAGTTAGGCTCAGATTTCACTCGTACAAAACCATTGAAATTCAGCAGTTATAGTTACCATAACTAACTATAACTTACACCCCTGAAATGCACTGCCTATGACCTCACATATCACATGACTCATGACATGGTCAGTGACATCACTGTTGACATCACTGATGACATCTCAAATGGCAACATTGAGATGCACCTGTTTCATTGTCAGAGGCCTGAAAGTTTCACAGAGTATTGGTCAAGGGGGTGCAAAGAAAAAGGAGGGTCTCAAAACAGGCTTGAAATCCTTTGCATTTTACATAGACTTTTGTATTTCGCATAGCGCAAACATGGCAAGTCAGATTTTGCAAAAATGTGGCAGTCTTAGATAATAGGGTGCGCAGACGATTCTTTGGGGGTATTGCAGGTAAGTAGACAAAGTATTTTTTATGTTATAAGGTTTTTCAACATAGTGATGTCTTGTAGAACAATACTACTGAAAGTAGCAAGGAAGTCCAAAAAAACAAACTAGACTGCATATGTAAAGTTTCAGATTTACTACATGAACAACTGAAATACCCATTTGTGGTCACATGCTAATGGAAACCTATAAATAAATACATATCAAATAGAATACATCTTTGCATGCTCTCTGGCTCACAAAATAAAACTGACTCAAGAAGCTAAACAAAAAACATCTGTCTTATTCACCCCTGTGCAACAAACTGAAAATTTGACCTAGCAGTGAGCCACAAGATCTATTATTTGGAGGACATATTAATTGGCCATTGGGAAAAAAATAATCTTAATTTTTATAACAACAATGACTGACTTTAATGCAATTTGGGTTTCATATATAGCACAATCCGAACTAAAGTAGCAAGGAAGCTCAAATAACCTGGAATGCATATGTACAGTTTCAGAATTACTACATGAACAACTAAAAGACACATTTATGCTCACATGATTATGCAAATCAATAAACATATACATAACAAATACAATACATAAAAAGAAAGAAATCACAATAAATCTGATTGCAACTCTGTAGTTATAGTTAGTATTTCCAAAGAAAAGAATTCCTCGGATATTAGCTTCCTAATAACTCTCTACCCATTTGATGAATCAACACAAAATTTCCAGACCTATAGAATTTTCTACATTTTGAGATTATGCCAATTTTTATGGTAAATCGTTAAGGGGGTGCAAAGATAGAAGGTGGTCCCACAACACGTTTTAACACCAATGCATTTTCCATAGACTATTGTGTTTGACGTAGCACGAAAACAGCTGAATGGATTTACATGAAATTTGGCAGGATTATGCATTATGCTGCAGAGACGATGCTTTTGGGGTACTAAAGTTAAGTAGGGTAATAAGTTATAAGGCATTTAAACTTAGGACTTTCACAGAATTTCACAAAAGTTTGTGAAACTACTGCGGTACGAGTTGCAGTACGGGAACCAACTCACGTCTGAGAGCAAGATGGCACCTGAGTAGTTTGCTGCACCGCTCACCGTCCCTGCCACACCATGGCTGCTTGGAGTTCGGCTATGCAGACTGAGAGATGCAGTCTGGAACTCGAGCCCTACTACGTTTGCTGAGGCACTTATCTTTTGGAGGAGGCTGCCAACTATGCCTCAGCTTAGAATTTGGCTGCACCGGCTCTGACTTAGCTACCTTGATCTGCTTGTTTGCCGCAGCGGCGGCATGGGCATTATGTCTATTGGCCTTCCTCAAGTCTGGGCTGCTGCAGATCAGCAGCGGGGCTCCCTTACAGGGCCATGCCGTGTCACGGCCTGAAGGGCACCAAGATGCGAGCTGCTTTACTGACATCTGGTGTGGCGGTTGCCTCCGGAGCAGCCCTCGCCGCTCCATACAAATCCTGCCACGAAGCCAAATCCCGGGAAGCCACACAGCGGGCAATCCATGGTTTATCACAAGTGGAAGGTGGGTGTTTACAGCCTTCCATTGCCAATTTGTTTCCCCCTCCCATTCTGTGGGCTCCAAAGGAAAGGATTTGGAGGATGCTCTGGGGAATGCAGCCTCTAACGAAACATCAGGCCCTGGGGCGGAGGCTCGGACTAACCCTAGCAAGCATCCTATTAGTGTTATCACCTTAGCTGGACAGGAATCACTGTCACTGCAGGCACAAGAGACACAACTGGGCTCTTTGATGTGTGAGGCTGCGCCCATGTTACAGGATGACCCCAAGCTTACTACAGGAGCAGCCCAAGGTGACTGCCCTCCACTAGATTCAATCCAGGGAACCCAGAAAAGAACAGATTGCTGTGTTAACAATCCTGCCACCCCCATGACCGGGGTCGGGTGTACCCCAGAAGGCCTGAGACAACAGACGGTTCCCTCTACTGAGACGCTGGGGGAAATTGTTTTTCATTGACTAATGGATCTGAGTCCTCTGCTGATGGAAATATGTTATCAAGTGAAGAACAGGTCTCAGACTCAAATAGCAGCCTTTCAATGAAGTATTTGTTTTCAACTCAATGCAAGAAGTCATCACTGAGTAAAAGAAAAGGGAAGCGGAGCAGGAATAACCACTAACTAAAATGGGATTATTCCACCACAAAGCTCACCTACCCTGATGGGGACAAATCCGCCAAAGAGCCGGGTCAACAAGGACAAAATACGTTGGGTGCCGAATTGGGGGAACCCTCTTTATTTTCTACTTTCCACTCCATAAAGCAATTTCAGGAAGAAGCACGGAGCGGCAGCTGCCGGGCGAGAGTTGCTGCTAAAAAACTGCAGTGTGGGATACGGAAGCTGAATAAAACATGTATAGATATTGCAGAACGTTTAACTACAGTGGAAGACTGGACTGAAAGCCTCGAGGCAGAGGTTAGTGCATTGAAAACTCAAAGCACATCCCAAGGGGCTTTTATGTCCGATGTTATGTGGAAATTAGAGGACCAAGAAAATAGACAGCGACGGAATAACTTGCTATTTCTTGGGATCCCAGAGGGTGGCAGAGGGCAGCAATTCCAGGCAATTTATGGTGAATATTTTAAAAGGTGCGTTCCTTGATCGAACCAAATGAGACTGGGACACAGAGATCCAAGGTGCACACTGGTTCCCCTTTTTACTAAAAAAACAGCAGCCAAATGAAGCTGAGAGGCCTAGAGCAATATTGGTTTACTTTGGAAACTTCTTCCTAAGACAATTCATCAACTATCAAGCTCACCCAAACTCTAAGAAAGAACACAAAGGGGTATCCTTTTATGCTAAGCCCGATTTAGCACATGCTACTGTTGAACGTAGAGGGCGTTTATGCCAACTGTTCGCTCCATTTCAGAAGATTGGTGCTGAAGTTTTTCTCCAGAACCCTGCAAGGCTAAAAGTTATTTTCAATGGTCTTACTCGGAGCTTGACAACAGAATTTAAAGCCCAAGAGTATTTAAGTGAACTCAATGTGGGGCGTGGTAGCTCCAGCCACTTGAACTGAGCAAAGTATGGGCAGCAGCTTATGGGTGCTCTGAATCTGGGTTGAAAAGCAGGATCATACAGAAAGTGACTCGGGATATCCAAAGTCGACCTGGAATTTTTCTTTTGTTTTGGCACAGGAGGGTGGGATCCACACAGAGAAAAATGCATGATCAAGTTGATGTGCTTTTTTTTTCCTTTGCTGACAAGATTAGCTGTTTGTGTAAGAAACATAGGTGTGATTTGGAGAGGGTGAAACCTAGGTAAGCCTAATGCTAGGAAAAGGGAAGCTGCGGATTGCTACCCTTAATATTTGTGGTCTAAATGATGCTCAGAAAAGACAGAGAGTCTCACAAGGGCTGCAACTCTTGTATGCGGATATAATCTGCCTACAGAAGACCCATATAGAAGAGACACGTAAGGATGTGTTAAATACTCTGGGTTATAGATTAATCGGGGGGACCTCTCAAAGTGTACGCATGCGTGGGGTAGCAATTCTAGGGCACAATAATTTTATACAGTTTAAGCAAACTCGGGTGGATCCACATGGGAGGTGGGTCATTACTGAATATCCGCCTTTAGCCTATACCCTATACCCCTTTTACCCTATACTCAGTGTATGGCAGTATAGCTGACAACCCCAGGGTTTTTGATTGACTATCTAATGAGTTAGTGCATTGGCCAATGCCAATTGTTATGTAAGGAGATTTGAATATTAACCTACCTTGTAATTGGGTCATGAATGAATATCATAGATACAAAGGAAGAAAAACAAAAGTATTGGAAGCTCTTAGGAATTTAAGCCATGACCATGGGCTTATTGATGTATGGTCCAGCCTGAAACCTGCAGAGCACGGGTATACATATTATTCCACGCCACACCAGTCTCATGCCCACCTAGATTATTTTTTTGTATCCTCTTCTTTTATGCAGGATGTTCATATAGAGCTTCACTCTCAGATTTTGTCTGATCATAATTAATTAATTTAGAAGATTAAGGGGTAAGGGCTTACAAAGACGGTCTTGGCTTGGAGCTTTGAAAGAGAAAGAGCTTTGCTGTATAATGAGGATTATTGTAAACATATGAAGTAGTGGATTCCGGAATTTTTGGCAAGGAATGTTTGCAAGGCACCAAAAGGAGTGCTATGGAACACACTTAAGGCATGTATCTGGGGCAAAACTCTTCAGTTTTCCTTACAGCAGGGGAAAAATGAAAACATTTTATTACAGGAATAATATGGCTATGGCAGAAGATAAGCTCATAGCCTCCGTGTAGCAGGGGAATGAAGTGAATGCGACCCAAATGGAGGTGGTGACCATCAAGGAGCAATTGGGGACATTTTCCCTAAGAAAGCGGCATCTAAACTGGCTGTTTACAGGGAAAAGGCCTATGAATGCAGCGAAAAAATAGTACACCACCTAGCAATGAGAACAAGGCAACAAACTACAAACAATGAGATATAGGCTATTAGGGTCCAATAGATGGGGTGGCAACAGAGCCTGATAGGATAAGGATATCTTTTCAGAAATACAACCAGGCAATATATACAGAGAGCGAAGATAGAGAGGCCCACTCTCTACAGAAGGTTCTGTTCGAGTATCTGGATTCAACCCCATTGACTCAATTAACTGGGGAGGAACAAAAGCTACTTGAGGGCCCCCCTTGTGGGAGGAGATTTTTCTTGCTATGACCAGAGGGGAAGGCTGACGGCACTGATTTTATACCTACTGAATTCTATAAAATATTCTCGGGCCAACTCAAGGAGGTTATAAAAATCCTTTTCAAGCAAATATTTAAAGGTACAACCCCCCTAACTCTTGGTTGCTTGCTAAAATTATTGTATTCCCTAAAAAGCACAAATCTATTCAGGAGCTTGGCTCGAATTGCCCGATTACCCTAATCAATGGGGATTCAAAAATCTATTCAAAAGTTCTAGCCTCATGCTTTGCGCATGTGATCGGCAAATTTGTTTCTAAATGGCAGCATGGGTTCATTCCCGGGAGAGGCACAATAGATCATATAAGAAGAACTATCCCTTTGTTTGATGCAACACAGGTCACCAGAGACCCTATGGCCATGATTCTGCTCGATGCCGAAAAGGCTTTCGATAGGGTCTCCTGGTTCTATCTTTGGGCCGTGATGCCTAGAATGGGAATATGTTCTGGTTTTACATGGGCTGTACAGGCATTATATGTTAAACCCACTGCCAGCGTATTGATAAATGGGGGAATGACTGAACAATTTAAGATTTTGCGGGGGACACAGCAGAGTTGTCCCTGTTCCCCTTTGTTATTCGCGCTGTACCTTTTATGAGGAGACTAAAAGATGATCCAATTATTCGCCCAATATCTATCCAAGGCTATTATACAAAAATGATGGCTATGCTGACGACTTTGCCTTGGTTACCCCAAACGCGGAACCTTCAATTCAGGCGGTTGAAGCAGAGGCATGAAAGTTTAGAATGCATCAGTGGTCAAATATTGGATCCTCCCTCTCCTCCTGAATTATTAATTGGCTCTGAAGCATGGGGCTGTTTATTGTGGCAATTGGAACTGGGGTATTACAAAAGGGTGAGATTCAAGATCCTAATGGGGGTTAATAAGGTCTTTACTTCAGTTCGTAGATTCCTGGGCATTGGTAGATTTAATTTTTATACTCCTATGAGAAATAATGAACCTACTGCGGTATATGGCCGTAAACTGATTTAAAAATATATAAAAAAAATATAAATACATTTCCCGGTGGTAATAGGTAGGGATCTACTACTCACCTATATCTAAGGACCTAACACTGAACACAGGCAAAGTGTACTAAAAACAATATGGCTGCCTATTCATCCTCTACCCAATTATATACTGGCTTGCCATCGCAGTGTACCATGGTATAATGGAAAGGTATCACAGTATACCATCTCCCAAAATATAACAAAGGCCTAGCTGTATTATAGGATTGCGGCACCCTTGCATCACTTAATGCAATACTTGTTAGACATGGCATCTTTGGCGTGGTTTTCCCTGACTTTTTGTCTCTACCTCCTGTATTTTTGATGCTGGGCTGGATTTAGTTTTTGCTGGCTTAGATGCTTTGGGTACTTTGCCACTGCTGATCAGCGTCAAAGTGCAAGGGCTCCCTGTGTAAATTGTTATTACAATTGGTTCTCCCTGATTGTCATATTTGATTTACTGGTAAGTCCCTTTTAAAGTGCACTAGGTGTGCCAGGGCCTGTAAATCAAATGCTACTAGTAGGCCTGCAGCACTGATTGTGCTGCCCACTTGAATAGCCCTGAAAAGGTATATAAGACCTGCCACTGCAGTGTATGCACGCAGTTTTAAACTGCCATGTTGACCTGGCAAGTGCACCCACTTGCCAGGCCCTAACCTTCCCTTTTCTTACATGTAAGGCACTCCTATGGTAGGCCCAAGGTGAAAGTTAGGACATGTACTGGTGTGTGTGACATGTCCTGATAGTGAAATACTGCCAATTTAATTTTTCACTATTGAAAGGCTATCTGCCCCATAGGATAGAATGGGAAATACCTTGTGACATCTTACAAGTATAACTTTCCATTGGGAAGAGATAGAGAAATAATGTTTAGGCTCTATGAACTTAAAATTTAATAACACACCTTTTAGTAAAGATGTTTTTTAAATTATGTGTTTGAAAATGCCACTCTTAGAAAGTAGTAATTTTCTTGTTTAACCATTCTGTGTGCCTCTGCCTGTTTGTGGATTGACAGTCTGGTTTTGGAGTGACAGGGGCTGGGGATGTTCATTCACTGTAGACAGCCACTGGGGGTGTTGAGGTATGCCTGGCCCCTCCTGGATGACTCAGAGCTGAGCTGAATGTGGCATGACTGCATTTAGAGTAGTGGACGGAGATTTCCTTGCACCTGAATAGGGCCTCTCTCCCTTGCACAATGCTGTCTCCACCCCCTGTGGTCATGTTGTACCAGTGAGGACAGAACTGGTTTGGACTGGTCTCTGATTTGCATAAAGAGAACAAAGAGAAAATGGGGTGTAAGTAGTAGACCTTAAACCCCAGAATTGTAAATCACTTCTGGACTCAAGAGGAACCTTTGCCAAGGAGAAGAGCTGAAGAGCTGTAAGGAGGAGTACTGCCCCTTTGCTATGTGATGTGTGGGGTTGCCCTAGAGTTGCTGTTTCTGCCAAGGATAGGACAAAGACTGGAACTTTGCTGTCAGCCTGCTTGAAGAAAAATCTCCAAGGGTCTGAGTGTGCTGGCCTCCTGTTCTAAAGTCTCAGGGACACAAAGGCTTCACGCACCCCTAGATTTACTGAACTCTATTGCTGAGAATTCTGACCTGCCAGGAGGTGCCTATTCCAGATTTGGGCCTCTGGAGTTGCTCCTGCTGTTTGGAGCTGGAAGAAACCTAAGAGAAGTAAGAAAAACCTGTCTCTGATGCTGTCAGTGGCGCCACTGTGATGCCGCAACCTGTACCGAGACCAGGGATAATGCTTGTGAAGTGCACAACGCACCACCCGGCCTGGAACGTAGCTCAGACGCCTGCCGATGCTTGCAGTTATCAGCATTTCTGGTCCCTAGCGCTCACACCGACTCCGTCATCACCTGTGCCTACATCCTGTTAATGCAGTGCCGATAACCGCCGAGGGTGACACCATGAACTTGCCAACTTTGCACAGTCACCGGAACAGATGCTTCACTGCCGACGCAACCATCTTACCCTGTCCCTGACTGGACACATTGCCTCCTCACGGACACAATGCCTCACCGGCCTCGACCTCGGCCACGGGACCTCACCTCCACGCCACTATGCATTGTCATAGACTTAATTTCCAAGGTACTATTTGTTTGGGGGTCCATGTGACTCTGTGCCCGATGCCGTGCTCCTCACGGTTGGAGTCGTACTTTGGATTTATTGCTGTCACGACGTCGCAATAACCCCAGGTTGAGCTATTTGTTTTCTACAAGCTTTATTTTTGCAATAACTATTCTAAAGTCATATCTTATTACCTCCTCCATGTTGGAATTTTGTTATATTGGTCTTGTTGAGTTTAGATAAAGATACTTTATTTTTCCTAAACTGGTGTGGTGTCCATTTGTGGTGTTATCACTGTATTACGGTGTGTTTTGAGTACAAATACTTCACACATTGCCTTTGGGATAAGCCTGTCTGCTCGTGCCAAGCTACCCAGGGGGTGAGCAAGGATGATCTAGAGTCTGTATCCCCCTTACCCTGACTAGAAGCAAGGATCCCTACTTGGACAAAGGTACCTACCTCTGCCAACTAAACACCCCCATTTTTAACAGTACTTAAGTCAGATTTACAGAGGAATGCAAGGCCACTATGCTTGGCCCTGTGTTGATTGGTAAATCTAGGGAAAAGTAAGGCAGCACGATTCATTGTTTTGTGCTATTCTACATTTCTGCTGAATTTCACATACATCCATATGACACACCACTGTAGCCACTTAACTTTATACTATTCCACTCTATGCCTCGCCAGTCTATGCCTCTCCACTGTACAAGACTCCACTCAATGCCACTCCACTCTATGCTATCACACTGTACGCAACTCCACAGTATGCCACTCTAGTCTTTGTCACTCTACTGTGAGCCACTCCACTGGTTGCTACTCCACTATATGCTATTCCACTGTACACCATTCTACTGTGTGCCACTCCACTCTACTCTATTCCACTGTATGCCACACCACTCTACAATACTCCACTGTACCCTATTCCACTGTATGGCTCTCCACTGTACGCTATTTCATTCTACACCACTTCAGTGTATGGCACTCCACTCTATGCAACTTCATTCTTCGGTATTCGATTGGACCCCACTTTAATGTACGCCACTCCACTGTATGCTATTACATTCTACCCCACAATAAATCACTTCAGTCTTAACCAATTCACTGCATGCCACTCCACTGTACACTACTACACTATATGCTATTACACTTCATGCTGATTCATTGTATGCCATTCCAGTCTACGCTACTCCAATCTAAGCTATTCTACTTTATGCCATTCCACTGTACACTACTCCACTCTATATAACTTCACTTTACAAAACTCTACTGCACTCTATGGCACTCTACTCCACTCTATCCCTCGACTCTACAATATGCCATTTCAATGTATGCCACACCACTCTACACTAATCCACTGTACCCTACTCCACTCTATGCCACTCCACTGTACACCACTTTACTTTACGGTATTCCATTCTATGCCTCTCCACTCTTCTATACTGCACTGTACAGTAATCCACTGTACATTATTCCACTGTATGCTACTCCACTTTACGGTAATCCACTCTACCCCACTCCACTCTACATCATTCCATTCTATGACACCCTCCTCCACTCTATATAACTGCATTCTATAAAAGTCTACCACACTTCATGCCACTCTACGACATTCTACTCCACTCTATCCCGTACACTCCACTATCCAACCATATACTCCACTCTATGCCCGTACACTTCAATGTACAACACTCTTTTTCACTTTCCATATGACACAGTACTCCACTCAACTGTACGAGATACCACTCCAAATCATAACAGTTTACTACATATGCTACACCAGTACGCTCCCCTCCAAGCCACTGTACTCTATGAGACAACACTACATTCTATTGTACTTTACTCCACACTATGTTACACCATTCGCCTTGACTCTACTCCACTGTACAAGACTTTAACTCACTCTACGCTACTATACAACAATCCACTCTATGTAGCTCAACTGTTTCACACACTACTGTACTCTATGCACCTCCACTCTACAGCATTCTACTACAATGTATGCCACTCTCTGACACGTTCCTCATGTCGATACCCCCTCACTCCTCTGTACAACAGCGAACTATACTCCAATCTACTCTACAATACTTTAGTCGACTATACAACACTTTATGCAACTCTTTGTATGAAATTGCATCCCACTTTACTTCACTCTACTCTGACAGAGAACTCCCCTCTACTCCACTACTCTACTGTATGCCACTCCACTCTACGCCACTCTGTGCCATTGTATTCTATAACACTCTATGCCAATACACTGTACCACAATCTACCACACTATATTGTACTGTACACCACTCCACTTTACAAAAATCAACTAGACTGTATGTCACTCTACTGTACTGTAGTCTACATCACTTTCCAGTACCGTACAATACCCCACTACACTCTACTGTACAACACAATACTCCAATGTATGATACTTTACTCAACTGTATGCTACGCCACTCCACTCTACTGCACTCCACGCCACTATAGTCTATGATATGCCACTCCATTCTATGACACTTTACTCCACTCTACATTACGACACTCCGGTGTACTCCACTCCTCTATACTCCACTCTACTACACTTTATCCCATTCTAAGCCACTATACTATTCCCCGCTTTATGCCACTCCACTGTCTGACATTCAACTCCACTGTATGCAACTCTACACTATAACACTGTACTACACTCTAATCCACTCTATGCCCATCCACTCTATGCCACTGTACTACATTGTATGACACTCGACGACACGCCATTCAACTTGTCTCTATGATACACCACACCACTATATGACATGGCACTCCAGTCTACAACACTCTCCTCCACTGTACTCTACAACACTCCACTTGATGGTACTCCACTCTATGACACTCTACTTCACCCTACTCCACTCTAAAACACTGTACTCCATTCTATGACAGTCTACAACACCCGACTCTACTGTTCGACATGCCATTCCACTGTACAATTCACTGCTCCAGTCTACGATAATTGACTACACTATATGAGACACCATGCCACTATGCCTCTTGTTGGGGATAGTGACAGGCATGGGCACTGGCTGTGTGCACCGATGCTGATGATCGTGGTGTACACGTACATGGCGGTTGGAAAATAACTCACTTGTCTCCTGACACTGGTGCTATCAAGACCTCCTCCATCTTAGCTGCTGTTTTTCACCTCTGGGTGCAATCATGGCCCTACAGGGGATAGGGCCAGTCCTTTTACTCCAGAGAAGCTGGAGATCCTTGTGGATGAGGTCCTTCCCCTGTATTCTTAGCTCTATGGCTCATCAGAGGAACAGGTAACTATTGTAAACACGGTTATTCACTCTGTTCAAATTCTTCCTTTCTACTCCCCTAGGCTACAATGTGGCTCTGAGTACAGTAGCTACAATGAGTCCTGAAGTAACGACATGACACGTGAATGTGTAGTGTACATGTTCACACCATGAGCCATGTCTGTACACTGTTAGAAGCATCTGAGGATGATGTTAGCCAAGTGTACTGTCCCACTTATCACTCAGCCCATATCAGACTTTGTGAAACAGTTGTCTGGGAGGTAGCTATACCTCACACATTCCTTCAGAGTGCCAAAGAAACATATTTTTACATATGGAATGGGCAGAAGTGTGAATTTTGTGCATTGAATTGAGGTTCATGTGGGATAAGTAGCCTCTGCCTGCAGACAGCAGGGCCTCACATTGTTATGTGGACAGTCTGGGCCATGACCCAGCCTGGGCCCGAGTTATTGTGGCAGGAGAAATGATGCACAGAGTAATGTCACTGTAGATCTTGTGATCCATGGATGTTACCAGAATGAGTGATCTGTCCCACTAGAAGCCCTGATAGCTGTTACGTGGATATTGTGAGGCATGGTGGCTGAGGTGATCCCCAGACCTGATATTTCTTTCCATTGCAAACAGTTTCAATGTGTGTCTGTCAACAAGGACTGTCCCTTTACTAACACAGGTCTGTTGACACTTTTCTAATAGTGTTGCTTCCACTGTAAGGTCTATTGCACATCTGAAACATA
The DNA here is from genome assembly GCA_963921515.1 of Calotriton arnoldi. Classification (NCBI taxonomy): domain Eukaryota; kingdom Metazoa; phylum Chordata; class Amphibia; order Caudata; family Salamandridae; genus Calotriton; species Calotriton arnoldi. The sequence goes on along the minus strand of CAWUFW010019015.1, from coordinate 46,263 downwards.
AATAGTGTAGATAGTGGGTTACTGTTGCAGATATTTACAAATGTAAATCATCTGCTTGGCTACAATCGTCCCTATCACACAACACATACTGTGATATGTTGATTGTCATGTGGCAGAAGGGTAGTACTGTGATGGCAGTATATACTACACAAACATATTATGATACTCAAATAAGTAGTACACATGTTTACACAGCCCCAGAGAGGTAGCACTCACACATAACAGCCCTTACCTTGTGACCTTAGTCTTACGACGTTGTGTATACTATGGCACCAGCCTCTATGGGCCATATGCATCAATGCAATGGGCCTGGCAAGAAATGTCTGGACAGTCATACACATGTAGTTTACCCTTCAGAAGGTCAAAATGTTGTGTTGTGTGTCATGGTACCTCACATCACATTCCATGTAGGATGGGCCTGGCCTACATGATGTTAGTGGGCTGCCTCAGACAGTGTAGTTCATGACCAGGGCTGAGGTTAGTGATCAGATGAACACAAAAGTGTTTTAGATGTGTGTAGCATGTGACATGGACATATGTAATATGTTGACTCTTGATGAAGGCTTGTGCTAGACATCAACGTCATGTGTATCAACCCTACAGTTCGCCTCAAACCTCCAGTTACAATCTGTTTCTACATCTATTGCATCAATACAAGTCAACGCCCATCAGAAGAAGGCCGTTTTGAAAGCCATCGCCCAGAAGGTGCGCACCCTTGGGGTCTACAACCAGTGTAGTGCCCACTGCAGGAAGAGGTGGAAGGACCTGCGGACCTGGAAGATCACAGAGACTCAGCTGGGGAACTCCTCCCAACGTTTCTATTTAATTTGAAAAATATATATTTAATAATGGGAAAATAAAAATAAAAATAACTTTAAAAACATAAATTTACAAAAATATGTTATGTCTTTAACATATAAAAATATGTAATTAATAATATTATTTATTACAAACATACAACTGGCTATTTTTTTGCCCATGGTCATTGCCACTGCGGGACTTGCTGTCCCAGCCTGCAATCTGCTGTGAAGAGGAGGGGCCACTGGTGACATGGAGCCCACCCAGTGTGCATGATAAATGGCCACCACCTCCAGCGGTGGTGGATGCCCAGGATCATTGCCGCTGTGGGACTTGCTGTCCCAGCCTGCAATCTGTCGTGAGGACGAAGGGCCATTGGTGACATGGAGCCCGCGCTGCAGCTTTATAAGTGCCCACCACCTCCAGTGGCATGGGACACCCAGTATCATTCATTACTGCTGCTGGACTCAATGTCCCAGCCTGCCATCTGCTGTGAGGAGGAGGGGCCATTGGTGACATGGAGTCCGCCCGCGCACTTTATAAGCACCCACCATCTCCTGTGGCGGGGGTGCCCAGGATCATTGCTGCTGCGGGACTTGCTGTCCTAGCCTGCAATCTGCCATGAGGAGGAGGGGCCTTGGGTGACACGGAGCCCACGCCGCTCACTTTATAAGCACCCACCACCTCTCGCGGCACAGGACGCCCATGATCATTGCTGCTGCAGGACTCGCTGTCCCAGCCTTCAATCTGCAGTAAGGAAGAGGGGCCATTGGTGACACGGAGACTGCCCGTGTGCTTTATAAGCGCCCACCACTTCCCGTGGCACGGGCCGAACCTGGGCATAGACCAGGCCAAGAGCAGGCCCGTCTGTGCCCATCCAAGCCCAGAGGAGGCTGGGCTGGGCCACCCCCCTAACATCTTGGCAAAGGATCCTCAAGCTGGTACGCTCTATTTTATTTTTCTATGGCTGCAGTTTGAAGTTTATGATATTGAGACTTGGTGAACACTTCTGGGGCTTTGTGATTGTGCTCCTCTCCTCGCAACTTGGTTCCTGGGACAGGGGAATTCTATCAGTGTGAGAAAGGGTGGTGGTTTTCCTCCCTGGATTTCTTGTGGTTCAAATCTATAAGCCGGCTGTAAGAAAGGGGAAACGGAAAGCTACAGTAGGTGCATTGGGCACAGTCAAGCCTAAAAAGAAAGTGACCAAATCATCTGGAAGTAACTGTGTGTTGGACAAGGTAGACAACATTGACACCATACTAGATGAGTGCGTGGATATATGAAATACACCCCTCCCCTTGTCTCGGGCAACCTCGCCTCCATATGTAAGCTCTCTGACGACCAAAAAGTTATAGCAAAAGAAAATTCATTCTATATTTGTGATGGCTAATGGGAAAAAGAATGGCTTGGATAGGCGTACAGCCCACAGCGGAGTTGATCCTATTTGCGCTGAATCTTTGAGCGATACTGAGTTGTTGCTAAAGGTCTAGGACGACGACTCGGTTATCGAGTGTAATAATCGTTTTGCTATCTTGAGTAATGAAAGTCTACTATTATTAGATAATGCTGCCAATGTTGGTGTAATTAAAGAAAGGGCTGAGGGGAGTTCAGTCATGGGAAAGAGCCAAGCAGGGGTGTACCAGGGCGTCCTGAAGTCTTTGGGTAATTTAATAGAAACTGTGGGTGCACTATGGGAAGAGATTAGCACACTGAATAATGTTATTAAAAACGTGGAAAAATAGCTTGAGGATGCGTTTAAACAAAAGGCATTGGATAAATCCACTGAGGGTAGGAGTGGTTTAGCCTATGGGGGAAAGAAGCAGGACTGCCCGGCAGTGAGCGTTTTGTGCCCAACCCCCGGCCCCACCCTGCCTCGAATACCACCCCCAAACCTACCTTATGACCTATACCATCAAACCCCCGGGATGTAATTTTGCAAGGTCAGTGAGAGGAGTTGGGAGAGGTATCAATGCCCCCGGGTAGCTCCAAGATTTGGAGGTGCTAGAGGGATGGTGAGGAGGAATGAGGGAGTAGGGATGGCGTGATGGGAGCATACCTCAACAAATCAGTCACCATTGTAGCTTTATTCCAGGGGATGGATCCGGAGGGGGATCTATACAAGATATTTGGCCATGAATGTTGAACCTATAGTATATCTTACTCAGGTTCCTAAACTGTCAGAGGGGGCCAAAGAAGGGAAGGATTCCCTTACAAACAAATTTACACACTGGTTCAGGGGGGTGCACCAGTGCTATTCAATCATTAGGGATGATATAGTGGATGCAGAAAGATTGTCGGGCCTAGGGGGCACTAGAGATACGTTAAGAGTTGTACTCAAGGACACAGCCCTGGTAGAGGGCTTGATGGCGATAGACACAAGGTATATTTCGAAAGCTAATACTGAAATTCAACTCGGATACAAACTCCATGTGATGTCTTTGTCTGGTGACAATCTTTCTTATAGTAAAGTAAAGCCCATGAAGCACAAGAGATCCTCGATGTACTAGAGACTATTTCAGTGGATTGACTGAAGAGGCAGACTAATCTAGACCAAAATAACGTGGGCGCTCATGTAAAACAGAAAAGCACCATTGTAGACAATGGTTTAGTAACTTTATCTAATAGGCTAAGCGGAGATGTGGGCTCTGATGATGGTGATAGCAAGGATGCTCTTGAAACTCCCAAAGAAACAAGAGATAAGTCCAAATGTATGATTTATAACTGTAGAGAAGGGAATAGGGTACTGAGGGTGGGAGAGGTTACTAGCAGAACAGAGGCTGTTTTGGATGATATAAAGATTTTATCTTGGAATGTGGCAGGGATTGGTAGGAAATTGTCTGAAACCGATTGGTGTACCTTCATTGATACCCATGATATTTGCCTCTTCCAAGAAACCTGGTGCCCTACATATAGGAATGGGTTTACTTCCTATTGTATTGATGGTATACAGTCTGGTAAAGGGAGGCCTTCAGGAGTACTAATGGTATGGGTCAAGATAATGCTAGGCTGTAAAATACAGTACATCACAATTGCTTCACCTGATGTATTGGCAATCAGATTATCTTTGTCTTCTGGCCTCAATTTGACCATCTTTAATGTTTATAATAGGACAGAAGATCGATGCTCTGAGACCCTGGTCTGAAAGGTGATTGATGAGGCGCTTAAAGTCCTGCCTGATAATGGTTTCTTTTTAATGGGGGGCAACTTTAACACAACCTTTGAACCCATGGGGGTAGATTCACAAGATTTGACTTCTGATCTTGATAATTTGTGGATGATTCCAAAATTACATCTCACTGTGGTGAGAAGGTCAGCAAGAGCAGTTCAATTATTATCACTAACCTTTAGTCATGACCTTAGTGCAGCTAATGGAAGGACTCCCTCTGATAGTGAAGGCAAAGTTACTTTTCACAGAATGGGCCACACAAGTCATATCGCTTATTTTTTAGTAGGGTTACGCCTTTTGCCATTCCTGAAAGACATGGCTGTCCAAGACAGAATGGACAGTGACAATAATGCTCTTACCTTGACTTTAAAAGGTGCTATGATATTGCAAGATTCAGATAAGGCCAATTGGGCGGTAGGGGATTTCATTTAGATAAATAATGGGAAACAATATTAAGTGGGAGTGAGTCTCCAAGCATCCTGAGGCCCTAAAAAATGTTCTAAAAATGGTATAATCTGAAACCGAAAAGATCCACAATATCCCCCCAAAAGAGAGGCTAATGGAACTGCAGAGAAATCCCACTACTCTTTATAGTAGGTTGACTGATCTCCAAGTCTAGAATAAAAGATCCGGCCCGTCAAGGGACAAAGAGGTGGCCTGGTACAATAAAGCTTGTAGGGCAGTTAAAGGGGCTCTGTTGAGGGCAGTCAAATCTAAATCTAGGAAAGACTGGGTAAAACATAGAGCTGCCTATGGAAGATAATTAGGCAAAGCAAAAAGAGAGTGGGAAAGTAAACTGTGTGATAACATGTATTCTGCTATGATAACAAGGGATACCAGATCCTTTTGGAAATGACTTTGGATAGTGCAATTGGTGCCAAAAGGTATGTGGAATTTTTATCCAATCCCAGGAATGGGTCTCTTACTTTGGTAACATATATTCATGCGTAGATGTACAAGTTAGGGGAAGTAGGGCCCTTTTGGACTAGTGCTGGGGTAGACAGTGTTAGTGGTATACAATTTGAGCTCAGTGAAAGTGTGGCTGCTATAAAATTGTGTCATGCCTCTAAAGCACATGGGCCAGATATGCTACTGAAATATTTTTACCTGGCTGCTCCTGAAGTGTGGGGCCCTTACATAAACCTACTCTCTACTGCCATATTACAGGGAATGGCCCATTTACAATTGTGGATACAAGATAATAATATATTATCAGATCTTCAGGCGGGTTTCAACATCATTACCATAGACCAGGTGTTTCGGTTTAATTGTATATTCTGGAATACTGCAGCAAGTGGCGGAGGCAAATTATTTGCAGCCTTCGTCAATCTGTGTGCTGCATTCAACCTAGTACTTAGGGATATCTTATAGAGGGAGCTCCAAAAAACGGGCATACCTGAAAATCTCCTGGATATTCTTATTCACCAAACTTCTCGGGTCTATCATAAAGTGAAGTGAAAAATGTGTCTCTCAATAAAGCTCCTCTGGGGAGCAATCCCTTTCAGGACGAATGCCCTCACCCACCATAGGTGGCATGCTTCATCATATGGGCTTCTCCTCCCAGTAAGAAAACCTAGTCTCACTGAGGGCTACAAATCCCTCATTGTGAGGTAGGAGCTCTGGGATGTTTTCTTAAAAGTTCTAAGATGTTTTAAGGATGCTAAGATAAGTTCCAGTAGTACCGAGCTTAAACAATTGGATTACTGGTTTGATATCACTGTTTTTGTCATGTTTATTATTTTTATATGCAGCAGCATTGTTTATTTCTCATGGTTCTGATGAAAGCCTGGATACTTTTTTAGACCGAATAGGCTGAAACATGTCGACCGATCTTGCCAACTTAGCAGTCTAATTCACACTGCTTTGCACTGCTTTTTAAAATCCTGCCAGTTTGGACAAGTTAATAAATAAAAAAAATGTGTTCCTACTAGGTAGTTTTAGAATCACATTTATCGTCATAATTACATCCAGCGCTGCACCCTCACAACGCCTAGCATTCACATATGGGATCTTAGCATCCTTAAAACATCTTAGAACTTTTAAGAAAACATCCCAGAGCTCCTACCTCACAATGAGGGAGTTGTAGCCCTCAGTGAGACTAGGTTTTCTTACTGGGAGGAGAAGCTCATATGATGAAGCATGCCACCTATGGTGGGTGAGGGCATTTGTCCTGAAAGGGATTGCTCCCCAGAGGAGCTTTATTGAGAGACACATTTTTCACTTCACTTTATGATAGACCCGAGAAGTTTTGTGTTGTGATTATTGTATATGGGGAATCACTTCTCGCAGGTCTCTAAATTCTTCCCTTGGACCCTCTCCCCACTGTTTTTGTGTTTCTATTCTTATTCACCTCCATTTGGACAATCGTGTCAGAGAAACCCACAGATATTCCCGGACTTTACATTGACAGAACAAATGGCAAATGTACAGACCGCCATACTGAAAGTATAAACAGCATCTCAGAATATAGGTCTCAATTCTAAACAAAGGGTAATTTTTAGATACGTTTTAAACATAATTTTAATAGTGATCTTCTCTACCGCACAGCAATGTACTTTTGCTGACCTTACAGAGACTCGCCAGGCAGTCCCTGTTCCGCCGGTTCCGATTGAGCAGAGGAACTTCACCCACGTGACAGAAAGGATAGCACACTGTTAGACACTTAGGTTCAGAGGTCATCGCACTAGGCTGCCACCGCCCTCCTTGCTTCTCATCAGGCCTAGCCTATTTAGGGACGGAAGGCGCGCCCATCTGCGCCTAACCACCGCCAGCCACCAGGACCCCTGCACGTTTTCTTCCTACCACGATCAGGGTAAGCGTAGACAATACCCACACGATGACACTGCACTGTTACTCAAGTCGGGGAGCTAAAACAAATAGGAGATAAGACAGAATAAATTGTATGCATAACACTGAAAGCACACTTAACCCAGCTTTAAACTGCAAGCTTTCATATATTTTCAACCAATGTAAGTTCACATTTTTCTAGATGCAACCAGCAATCACTAAGAGGGAAACGAAAACAATAGAGCAGAACAAAGAGCTACTGGGACCATGCTTTCATGCCCAATCCATTCCTAAACATGCACTAGAGGTTTGGAGTCTGTTGGACGCCAAACAACCAGACATCTGTTTCATAACAGAGACGTTGCTGCAAGCAACAGCTTTTCCAGACATCGCAACAACCTTTCCCCCAGACTATAAATTAATAAGACAAGATAGAGATAAAAAAAAGAGGGGGGCTTTGCATTAGCGCATCGCAAAAGACTAAAGATCAGCATGGTGAAATCATTCATTACTGACTGGATCGAATTATGTATATTCAGAATGGAAACACAAGGCAAGGGAACCTGGAGAAGAGCCCTCATGTATGAATATATGACGTTACAACGCATGCAATTACAACTCATGCTTTTACAATGCAGTCTTTACATCACAACTACCATTACATCGCATGATTTTACAACGCATGCCAATACAACGCATTTTTAAAAAATACCATTACAACGCATTCCATTACAACGCATACCATTACAACGCATACCATTACAACAAATAATACTTTTAGGGCAACAGCAGGGTAAGTGTTGGATAGTGTAGGGGTAAAAATTACTATTCATGCTCCAGTCAGTGCAACAGTAGGGTAAGTGTTGGATAGTGTAGGGGTTAAAATTACTAAGTATTGGATAGTGTAGGGGTCAAAATTACTATTCCCACTCCAGTGAGGGCAACAGTAGGGAAAGTGTTGGCTAGTGTAGGGGTAAAAATTACTATTCCCATGTAACCCAAAACCCTTACCCACCCTAAAACTAAAAGAATCTCCATTACTTACCTTTTAATGTGTTGTAATGGCATGCGTTGTAATGGTATGCGTTGTAATGGCATGCGTTGTTAATGGCATGCATTGTTAATGGCATGCATTGTAATGGCATGCGATGTAAAGGCAGTTGCATTGTATCAGTTGCATTGTAAAGGTAGGTCGTTGTAATGACTGCGTTGTAATGGATGTTTCCCCTCGTGTATAGACCACAGGGCCCAAGATAGATTTCAGTAATAAACTGACAGAATACATTGCCCCACACATTCTGGCCACAGGTGGGAGACTTTAATTATCATGCAATGCTTATTTCCGATGTGGACACCAAGCAGTTAATCACAAACCTAAACACATTAGGTCTTGACCAGAAGGTGAGGGGACCCAAGCACACCACAGGGCACACTCTACATCTCCTGTTTACCAATGAATCAAATACCATGGTGAATCCCCTACCCCACTGGTCTGCCTAATAAAATTTTACCTACAAGTAGAAACTTCCCGTTAAAGCAGGACACTAGGTCAAAAACCAAGTAGGCCCTGGAGGAAAATCGACCTAGCTTCCTTTTCCTCACATTTCTGTCCGCCTACGCTAAAGGTTCTAAACAATTTAGATGCTGCTCTCGAGGCCTTTGAAAAATCAATCGCACAAGCCCTAGATAAAATAGCACCAGTCTCAAAAGTCAAAAACAAAGCCAAGTACAAAGGTAAGACTACACCATGGTTTATACACTCCCCGCAAATATAAAAAGCTGCTTGCAGGAAAGCCGAGCATAGAGAGAGAGCAACAAAAACAAAGGAAGACAGACTATCCTACAAAAGAACCCACAGACAATACTTAAACAACATTAAGGAAGTCAGGAAAACCCACATCATTAATAGAATCGAAAATGCAGCCAATTCTCACAAGGAACTATATAGGATCTTAAAGGAATTCACAAACCCCATATCTTGTCAGACCTCCATCCCAGCGTCACAAGACCTGGAATAAAAACTGTCCATCTTTTTCTAGGAAAAAATTACTAAACTATATAACACCTTTCCCAAAAACAGGTCGGAAGGAAAGAATTCAGAGGGCAGTAAAATGGAAATCACCCATACAGCACAGTTAAAGGAGTGCACTGCAGTAACCCAGGATGAGGTCAGAACCATAGTAAACAGGGTAAGATCAGGATCACCAGAAGATCCAGCCCCAATTCTATATCATGTCTATCCTATCCCCCGCCTTACTGAACAGTCTCACAGACCTTCTCAACATGTCTTTAAGCAGGTAAACAGTTCCAGCAAAATGGAAATCAGCAAGGATTAAACCAATTCTCAAAAAACCAAGAGCAGATACGAACGAACTAGGGAACTTTCGACCAATCTCCTTACTTCCATACTTTGGGAAGGTAATGGAAACACTTGTCATCAAACAACTCACAACATATCTAGAAGGTAGACAACTGTTCGACCCCTCCATGTCAAGTTTCCGGGCCAGACACAGCACAGAAACTACAGTTGTAGAAGTAGTGGACAACATAAGACTTTTTCTAGATGAGGGACATTCATCAGTGCTGGTCTCATTAGATCTCTCAGCTGCGGTGTGGGACTCACCAAAAGTGGGGGGGGGTTGATGGGTACCCGCCCTCCTCTTTGCAGATGATGCGCTCTTGCTATCAAAATCCCCCTGGGGGCTGCAGCAGTTGCTTAATGATTTTACACCATTTTGTGGGGAACGGGGGCTTGAATTAAACAGCACAAAAATTAAGCTTATGGTCTTTGGCCCATCTTATCAAAAGAAATTAGGTAGACTGCAGATGAATGTTGGTTCTAGTCAAATTGAGCAAGTGACCAGCTATGATTATTTAGGCATAAGATTATCGTCTAACCTTAATTGAGATTTACAAATCCAGACAGCATATGTATCTCTAACCTACCAAACTGTCAATAATGTAAAACGGCAAAAAAAAGACCTTTTCGAAGAGGGTTGGCCCAGCCCTTGAGAGAGGCAATGTGAAGGTACGAGGAGCGGTTCTATTTGGCCCGCAAATCTGGGGTTGCACAAATATTAAACTACTGGAAACAGCTGCACATAAGTTCCTAAAATCTCTATTGACCAGCAAGCACCCTACTGGTCCCAGGCACAGAAGAAAATAAGGGACAAAAATTAGTGTACAATTTTGATTTACTGGCATAAGCCTTGGTCTTCCCCAGCCCTTGAATATTTTTGGGCAGGCCTAAGAGAGTTATTAGTGTCAGGGAAGGCTATGTAAATACCATGGCTCAAATTTGTGAAACATCTGTTGGGTAGACTGGGTTTGGAGAGTCTCTGGCTAAACACAGAGATGACATGTTGTTAGTGTCCAAAGCCAGATAAAAAAAAGCACTTATTGGGAAGCTCTGGCAGTCCTAAGGGCCACCAGAAATACTTGTAATTTAACTGGGGATTTTATGTATCATAAACAAAGATATGAACCCGCTATAGATGAAATAGTACCAATGAGAGCACGTAGACGGTGTATACAGTTTAGATACAAGTGATTACCAACAAAGGCTTTATGGAGTAAGTGGTCAGAAGAAGCAATTATAGATGATCTCTGTCCAGCCTGTAGGGGAGCCCCAGAAATGTCAATCCACATTCTATTCTTTTGCCCTGCCTATGGTACCCAAAGACATAAATGGATACTACCTATCTGTAGGCTGCTGGGAACCAGAAGGTATCTGGAGGCCTTTAGGATACTTAGCACAGACACAATGCAAGCAATAGTGTTTCCTCTTGCAAACGTTTTAGGGTCTTTTTGGATTTGGCGTACTAAATGTTTACGATCAAATGGCTAAGTGACTCTTTAACACGTACAGGATGTTACATTTTTGTGCCCTCTTTTTCCCAAAGGTTTAGGTCAATCAATCAATCAATCAATCAATCAGGGAATTGTAAGCGGGCTACTCACCCGTGAGGGTCTCAAGGCGCTGAGGAAGGGGGGGGTCCGCAGATCTGTTTAGCCGAAGAGCCAGGTCTTGAGGGTCTTCCTGAAGGTGTTCAGGGAGGGGGCGCGTCTGATGTCTGCCGGTAGCTCATTACAGGTCTTGGCTGCAATGTGAGAGAAGGATCTTCCACCTGCTCTGGCTCTGTGGATGCGCAGGGTTTCGGCCAGTGCGAGGTTGGAAGATCGGAGGTTTCTTTTGTGTACGTGGAAGTTGATTCTGTCATTGAGGTATTTGGGTCCGTTGTTGTGTAGGCATTTGTAGGCGTGAGTGAGGATTTTGAAAGTGACTCTTTTCTCCACGGGGAGCCAGTGGAGACTTCGTAGGTGTTGGCTGATGTGTCCATGTCGGGGGATGCCGAGGATGAGTCTGGCAGTGGTGTTCTGTATTGTCTGGAGTTTGCGGAGTAGGGACTTGTTGATGCCGGCGTAGAGTGTGTTGCCATAGTCCAGTCTGCTGGTGATGAGTGCGTGGGTGACTGTCTTCCTTGACTCAGGGGGGATCCACTTGAACGTCTTGCGGAGGATGCGGAGGGTGTTGAAGCAGCTGGAGGTGACGGCGTTGACCTGTCGGTTCATGGTGAGTGATGAGTCGAGTACGATGCCGAGGTTCTTGGCATGGTCTGAGGGGGTAGGTGGGCTTCCGAGGTGCTGTCCCATGCAGAAGGGGTGGTACCGAGGACGAGGACTTCTGTCTTCTCAGCGCTGAGCTTCAGGCAGCTGTTGGTCATCCAGACTGCGACGTCTTGCATTCCTTTCTGGAAGTTGAGTTTGACAGTGGTGGGGTCTTTGGTGAGGGAGAGGATGAGCTGGGTGTTGTCAGCATAGGATACGATGTTGAGGCCGTGTTGTCGGATGACGGCTGCGAAGGGGGCCATGTAGATGTTGAAGAGGGTGGGGCTCAGTGATGAACCCTGTGGGACTCCGCAGGTGATTTTCGTGGGGTCGGAGAGGAAAGGTGGGAGTCTGATCCTTTGGCTTCTTCCGGTGAGGAATGATCGGATCCAGTCCTGGGCTGTTCCTTGTATGCCTGCGTCGTGTAGTCTGGCGACTAGTGTGCGGTGGGAGACGGTGTTGAAGGCCGCTGATAGGTCGAGTAGGATGAGGGCTGCGGAGTGGCCTTGGTCCAGGAGGGTGCGGATGTCGTCTGTGGTGGTGAGTACGGCGGTCTCTGTGCTGTGGTTGCTACGGAATCCGGATTTGGATGAGTCGAGGACGGCGTTCTCTTCAATGAATCGTGTCAGTTTTCTGTTGACTGTTTTCTCTGCAACTTTGGCTGCGAAGGAGAGGAGCGAGATGGACCGATAGTTCTTGAGGTCGGTGGGGTCAGCTGTGGGCTTCTTGAGCAGGGGTCTGACTTCTGCGCGCTTCCAGTCATCTGGGAAGGTGCCTGTTTTGAAGGTGGTGTTGATGGTGCATTGTAGTCCGGGTGCAATGGCAGGCGTGGCTCTATGGTAGATGTGAGGGGGGCAGGGGTCGGTGGGGGCCCCGAGTGGATGCTTTTCATGGTTGAGGCGGTGTCTTCGGCCGTGATCGGTGTCCAATTGGAGATGGTGGGCTGGCTGGTGTTTCTGGGGGTCTGTGGCGCCTGGTGGATGGTCGATGAAGTTGTCGTAGAGGTTTTTGATCTTGAGGTCGAAATAGGTTCCAAGCTTGTCGCAGAGGTCTTGGGATGGGGTGATGTCTGTGGCTTCGCTGCGTGGGTTGGTGAATTCTTGAATGACATTGAAAAGTTCCTTGGAGTTGATTGAGTTGGCCAGGATTTTATTGTGGATGAAGTTCCTCTTGGTGGCTCTGATCTGGTTGTGGTAGTCGGTCATGGCGTCCTTGTAGGTGGTGTGGTTTCCGGTTGTCTTGGTGTTTCTCCAGTTCTTCTCCAGGCGTCTGCAGGTGCGTCTGGCTTCTTGGAGAGTGGTGGTGAATCAGGCGGCTTTCCTGGGGTGTTGTCTGTCGGGGTTGCGTAGCGGGGCGAGCTCGTCTGTGCAGTTGGAGATCCAGGTGAGGAGTTCTCTGGCTGCGTCGTTTGCGTCGGGTGCCCAGGTGTGGTTGTCTCGGGTGAGGGTGGAGTTAAGTTGCTTGTCGGTAACCTTGCTCCAGTTCTTTTGAGGTGGGCGTGGGGCTGGTTTGGGTGCCTTGGGTTTGTTGATGGCGAAGTGTACGCAGTGGTGGTCGGTCCATGGCGGCTGCATTGTGTGGCTGAATTGGACGCTGTTTCCTGCCGCGAAGATGGGGTCGAGGGTGTGTCCTGCTCTGTGGGTCGGTGTGTTGACGAGTTGTTTAAGTCCGATGCTGGCGAGGTTGTCACAAAGGATAGTGGAGTTGGGGTCGCTGGGGTTGTCGAGGTGGAAGTTCAGGACTCCAATGAGTATATAGTTTGTTGAGGCGATGGCGTGGGGTGCGATGAAGTCGGTGATGGTGGTGGCGAAGGGTGTTCCGGGCCGGGGGGTCTGTAGATGAGGGTTCCTCGGAGTGTGGCTTTGGGGGTGGTCTGGATCTGGAAGTGCAGGTGTTTGGCAGAGGGGAAGGTTTCGCTGGAGGTGGTGAGGCGGAGGGTGCTCTTGTGGGCGATGGCGAGGCCCCCTCCTGGGTGGTTGGGGCGGTCTTTCCTCTGAATCTTGTATCCTTCTGGGATGGCGGTGCTGATGTCGGGGGCGGAGGATGCGTTGGTCCAGGTCGCTGTGAAGAAGGCGATGTTGGGCTCAACCCTCCATTGTCTGATGAGCTGTCTATTGTAAATATGATTTATATATCTAATTTCAAAAAATTTTAACTTTCAATTTTTTTTATTTTTTACTGATTTATATGTAGCTATATTGAGAAGAGGAGATGCAGTACTCCACTAGAAGCTTTTGGTTGTTGTAATGCGCATAGTGAAAGAGAGGGTTAGCACTACACCCTGTATAAATGGTTTGATAATATTTTGGCTCTTTTAAAACACTTATATGAGGTTTCTGTATATTTTTAATTGTTTATTGCATTTTGATTGGATTGTGTTACTTGTACTTGCATTTGTATAACATGTTAATTGTCCAGGATTATGATATTGATACAAGAGTTGACAATGGATGATTAAGTGGGGGTCTGTATTGGAAGAAAAATTGCAAAGTCGGGCTGACCGAGGCCCATTTCACTACCTGCTTCTTCTTTGGATGGCTGGGATGGGGCTCGCTTCCCCAGCATTTCAGGCGTCGTGGAAGGCAGGGACAACCCTCTCGTCACCATAAATACGGTGCCCAGGTTGAATGTTCACCATCATTTAGGGTAGGCAGGGGAGTACGACAGGGTTGTGTTATGGCCCATTTTATATTCTCACTTTTAAATTATGGGATTGATAGTATCCTACCAGCTCTGCAGGCTGATGCACCTAGCGTCACCGGCCGTTATGCCCCTGTGTCGTTATATGCCGATGACGCGGTCTTACTATCTAGGACTCCCATCAGCCTGCAGAAGCTGATGAATACTTTTGAGAACTTCATGAATTCAAAGAAGATGGTAATTAATTAAACCAAACTTATACAATGATATGTGGGAAAAATATGCAAAACTGTAGGTCGTTTTTTATTGGGGGTTCACCAATAAAAATGGGTAAATTCTTTTTGTTATTTAGGGATCCTATTTACAAGCAAAGATGTCTGGACCCAGCAGGTTTTAAATGTTAAATCAAAGATGAGTAGAATCGGCTTTGTGATTTTGAGATTTTACCAAAAATTGGGTAGTCGACCTGTAAAGGAGATGGTAGACATATATAAGGCTAGAGGGGTGTCCTCTGCCACTTTTGGGGCCGGACTGTGGGGTTATACCCCTAGTAATCATCCCCCGATAGAAGAACATGTGGCTTAAATGTTTATTATGTCTACCGGTCTCGGCCTCTTCTTTGATTGTCCATAAGGAAGTTGATTTACAATATATTGAGAACCTGCTCTTTTTGAGACCCCTATTACTTTGCTTTTCGGTTTGGTATAAAGACCAAACAAGTCTTACAAAATTGATCATTACAGATTGTCTTAAACTGAATTATTAAGTTTTAAATATCCCCTAGCTTAGTTATATTAACTAATTTTTCAGAACTTTGTCTGTATTGCAAGATCACTCTCTCTTTTATTATACAGTTAATTAAAACCGTAACATACAAACATCATATTGGTACTTAATAAAATTAAGGATTAAACGTTGAATACACATTATAAAATCAAACAGTACGAAATAAATGACAATTCCAAAACAGCATTTCAGGTTGATGACAATATATCACAATTAGCCGTTTAGCGCCAAAAGGAAAGTGTGTAGTGCAGAAGGCAATAACAAAATGCCCCAATGCTTGTTACAGATACCGATAAGCTAACTTTCATCAAAGTTCATTTGTACAATAGCAATATAAAATAGAACTTGAAATTGATTCAGCGGCTCTTACTAGGCTATCTCTGTAAGTGCGTTGTTAAACCCTGCAAGGTGATATGATTTAGCCCCCTTAAGCCCATCTCATGTTCTATGTCTATTTCTTAGTGCTGGGCTGAATAAAGTGCTGTTAAAATAATATTAACAAATTTCCCAGCCCTTGCTAGAACTTGAGCTGAATTATTACTGAAGCACAAATCAGATGCTTCCCTGCAATGCCTCAGTAACTTATCCCGATAGACTGGGACCAATAGACGTTGACGGTGGTTAGCAAGATGAGGACAACAACATAGCAGATGTAACCAGGACTCATGTGGATAACTACAGAGCCTACATGTTAGCTGTCCGTTCCTCTGAGCCCACAACGGGTTAAAATCGTAAATTGGAAGGGCTAACAACCTCATATAAGTAATTTTAGTGCGAGTCTGTGGTTGAAGGGAGTAATTAAAGTATGGTTGAGGTTTCCCCTTGATATACGAGGCGTCCAGAGCTGTGAGGAGTGGCTTTTTGGGAAGCCGAGCGATGTCTCTCTCAAATGACACTAGGGTAATTTGGTTTTTTATTGTTTTTTTCCACGTTGATAGGGGAATGATTGGGTTAGAGAGGTTTATGGTTTCAATCTTCAGTGTGGAAATGGCCAAGTGCAGCTGTCTGTACCAGGGAGAGAGTTCGTCCGTGAACAATGATTGCAGTTGTTCTTTCATGGATTGAGCTGATGCACGCAGAGTGTAGATGTAAAATTTAATTAATTTGCCTCGGCAGTGAAGGTCTGCACTTGCCAGGCCCAGCTCAAGTCTCAACCTGGCCCTCCTTGCATGCTGGGGAGCCAAAAATATTTTCTTATAGGCCATTGTTTGATAATTCATGAGGAATTAGTCCATTTTGCCTGGGAAAGCCAAGTGGCCATAAGACAATGCCGGGAGCAGTTTGGCACGTAAGACCCTTAAAATTGGCTCAGCAGTGGAGCTGTGCAAGTGCCGATTCAAGCGCCTCAGACTATGTATAACCCCAGCTCCCTTGGGCCGAAGATGTTTGAGGTGAGCCACTTGGTTTGCTCTTTCATTAAACCAGACTCCCAAATAATTGTAGCTGGTGCAGGTGGCTATTTGAAGCCCACCTACTCGCCAAGACAAGATTTTCTTTCTTTGATGTTTCCCAAAAATCATAACTTTAGTTTTTGACTCATTCATTAGAAGATTATTTTTTTATGTTGTATGTGTTAAGGGCAGTGAGCGCTCTTTGTAGTCCTGTTTTTGTATGATCCATAATAATAATGTCTTCGGCGTATTGCATGATCTGTAGTCGTACGCCACCCAGTTTTGGGGCAACCAAGGTTGCACCTGCCAATGCTTTAGGCAAGTCAGCAGTATAGAGATTAAAATGTAGCGGGGCTAATACGCAGCCTTGTTTTAGACCATTTTTCGTTGCAATTTTTGCAGATACTGTTGTAGCGCTGGTTTTAATCCTCACCCAAGTTTTCTGATGTAGTGACATCAGTGCAGAGAGAAGTGTGGAGGGTGTGCCCCAAGAATTTAGCTTATTCCATAACATCCCTCGATCGACTCTATCGAACGCTGCACTAAAGTCCACAAAACAGCAGAATAGAGGAAGATGATTGGCCAGAGTGGCTCTCCAGGACAGGTAAGCCAGCGCTATTATGTTATCTGTTGTAGAGCAGCCTGATCTAAAGCCCGACTGAGTACGGGTAGGATGCTGTTTTCTGTGACCAGTTTTCTAGTTCTGCCATCAGGACACGGGCGTAGGCCTTAGCTTCGATGTCCAATAACGCTATTAACCTGTAGTTGGCCGGATTTGAGCGGTTGCCCTTTTTGTAGATTGGATGTAATATTGAGCCCTGCCAGGTAGATGGAATTGTGGCTGTAAGAAAGGCTTGTTTAAAGAGCAGCGTAAGGAGCTCTGCCCAAAAGGATCGATTCGATTTAAAGACTGCAGCAGGTATTCCATTGGGCCCTGGCGCGCCATCGTTCCTCATGCGACTAATGATTTTGATTACTTTGGCTTGAAAGATGTCCGGACCCTGAATGTTTTCATAGTTTGGTGCTTGGGACAAATGGAGGGCTGGCGGCTCCCCTGTCCCGCTGCTATAAAGCTGTTTGATGTGATTCACCCAGACATGCTCAGGTACCCCATTCTCCTTAGACAGGCCACTATTGCTAACTTGATTAATGTATTTCCAGAATGGAGCAGGATTTTGTTCCTTGAGAAGAGAGAAAATTTTAAGCTAGGCGTCCTCTATTCGTTTAGTGCGCTGCTCCCATGCACGTTTCTTATAGGCAGCTCGAAGAGATCCAATAGCAGCACCCTGCAATGCTTTTTCCCCTCTTTGTTTTGCTTTTGGGGTATTTTGAAGCTTCCATTTGCTTTCCAGCGTTTCCTTATTTGGGTACCGGTTTAGCTGGTTTGACCCCTGCTTTTGACGAGCGTCCGATATTCCACCCAGCGCCCGATGCAGGTCCATGAGGAGGGTGGGCCAGTAATCTAGCAGGGCTTGCGAGCCGAAAGAGGTTTTTAATTGTTCATTTTTAGTTGTCCATGCGGACAATTTTGTGCCGAGGTTAGTGGTCCATTTTATCCTGCGGGGGACTTTATTGCATTCTTCGCCCATAGATTCACCCACAGGTGTGAACTTGCAAGATACAGCAGTGGAAAGACTAAAGGATGCTCGAAGGGGCCTGTGGTCGCTCTCTACTCAATTGTCAATATCAAAGTCATTCAGATGTAAGGCTAATGTACTGCCGACGAATAGATAATCGATTGTGGAGATGTTCCTGTATGTTGGGAGCGGGGCCCATGTCTGATCCTTTGCTTTCTTAAGATTATGGGCAGATGATATAGAACAGGCGTCAAATAAGGCTTGTAGTACAGCGACCTCTTTAGATTGTTTATTATCCTTTCCTGTCTTGTCAAGCGATCTATTATTAAAGTCCCCAACTATAAGTGGATTTTGATAAGGATATTTGATGAGAAAATCTCCAATGATGGCTGCCTGGTCATCAGGTGCTTGGTTTCTCTGGTGCAGAACTGGGTTGACATAGCAATTGAATAATAACAATCGAAACGGTTTATGGTGGTTTTTTATTCCATTGACAAGTAATGCTTGGATTCCAGGTGAGGGGGGTGCAAGTGTGATGACTTCCAACCTTCGGGAATGCTTGATATACACAGAGAGGCCGCCCATTGGCCGCCCAAAGATATTACGTCTTGAGGCCGGGACATGGATTTCAAAATACCCGGAGAGAGCTGTAGTAGACGTTGCCCATGTCTCCTGGAGACAAATCATATCACTACTTTGAAGGTAATCTAGGGCAGATTCAATTTTAATCAATTTCTGAAGGCCAGCCACATTCCAAGAGATAATCGTTAAGTGATTATTTTGCTCGTTCAATGTGTAGTCTGTATTGCCTCTGAGGGACTTAGAGATGCCGTTGGGCCGAGTGGTGACCGCACTCGGCCTGATGTCCGAATTGGTTGTTAATATCCTGTTTGCTAGAGAAGACTCTTCTCTGATTAGTGGAGCAGGTGATCCTCAAAGGTTCATGTTGGGAGAGAGTACCAGTGGGATTGTTACCTGGACGAGTGCCATCAGCGCATTTTAAGATGGAATAGGTCGATGTATTTAAAGGTTTGATGACTAAAACGTGAGGGTATCTGTCTTGAGGTAAGTGCCTAATCTCAATGCCCCAATCCGCCAATTGATTGGCTTCACACAGCATTGCCGTCTGGTGTGGCTGTTGGTATAGCCCGACCACTGTGGATTCGTCGTGGGAGTCGCCTGACAGGCTTTGGAATTTAACCCAGGCAACATCTGCCGAGCTTATATGCTCCAATGATGGTATGTGAGTGAATAAGCGCAGAATGTTGCCTCTGTTCAAAATGTCAAAATTGCCTTTGGCGCGGTATCTTGGTGTAAGTACGACCTCCACCACTTCTAGTTTTGAACGGCTGCTGCTCGTTAAAATTCCCGGTTTGACTTGATTGTCAAATACTAGTGTGGGTTGATATGTTGGGGGGGATCTATATATCATTGGTCCAGGAGGAGATTTTAACGCCTGTTGATGCTGCATATTAGTGCTATGTGCAGCGCTGGACAATGGTTGCATGCCAGCCTCCGCCTGTGTCCCTGAGGTTATAGGCAGCAGTGTCGGCCCAGGGACAAGGCTAGTCCTCACATATGGTCCTTCCATAGACTTAGACTGACTTGATGTTGTACGGACTTCCCCCTTCTCATTGTCAGGAAAAGAGGTAGAGGGGGCATTGGGGGAAATTGCCCCTTGGGCGGAATCATCCGCTAAACTCTTAATTGATGATCGTTTGCTGGGTCGTAGATGGTTTGATGTCATTTCCCTATCGCACTGTCCTGATGTCTTTGCTGAAAAATTGGATAGAGCCTAACAGGGCCAGTGTCTGACTCAGTTGTATATGTACGAGTAAGGAGGGACGCCGCTCGATTTTTGGCTTTTGCCCTTTTTTGTAGTTTCCTCAGTTTTTTCTTTGCTTTCCTAGAGAGCAAGCCTTCCTTCTGTTTAATCTCTGGAACGCCGTCAAGTTCTTCTGCTATTTGACAACTAGTTGAAAGGCAAAGCGCAGTAGTTATGGGCCCCGTCGGAGAGGTTAAACTTAAAACAGTGGGTGATGGCAGATGTAATGTTTTGGTTGAGCTTGCAAGTGGATCTTCAGGTAGGTTAACTTGATTGTTGATAAGTTCAATATTTGGTTCAAGTTTAATTGGAGTCAATTGTGGAGGTGGTCCGGGGGGGCCCTTGTGACCCGGATTGAATCTGCTAAGGTGGTCAAGACCGCAGGAAGGTTTGCCCACTGGTCCACGATGGCCGCACATGAGCATGAGCAGTTTGTTTGCGAAGTAAGGATCAAGTTTGTAATGCGGTCCATTCTTCCTTTCAAATCTGCCAAGCACAAGGCTATTGCCTGCAAGAGATCCATTTGCAAGTCCATCTTGGAGGATTGCCAAAGTAGGGCTTTGGCCGTTATATATTGTGGGTTGGTGAGTTTTGGCGACTCCGAGGCAGCCGTAAAACTTAAGTTTTCTATGTTTTGGGAAGTGCAATGATAATGATTTGTTCCACTAGATAATCTATACAGCTGTGGAGTAGACTCCAACGTTTGTTCGATTTTAGTTTCAAGTTGCTGTAGAAATAATGATGAAAGTTCTCCCAAGTCTTGTTTTTTCGTAGCAGCGGGAGAACCTATGGCAGCGGTCAAAAGAGGATGCTGCCGGGTGGGTGAATGAGATTGGTGTATTTGTGCCTCAATTGTTATAGATCTTCCTGGCACACGTGAGGCTGATTTAGGGCTATCAGTAAAAGATGAATGAAGGTCCGTTGGAGCAAAGCTCATGTTAGCATTAGAGACAGAGTCTGGCCCCAAGGGCAATTGAGTGAGACTGTTAACAGTCTCCATATTTGGACAAGAAAGAGAGCTGCGTTTTGTCTTTGTGGGGCATAGGCCCTGGGAACTTGTTGCGGAAGAGGAGAGGTCTTCCTTGATGCCTGAGTTGTTTCTTAGGTGGTCTGCGCTACCATTGGCTGAGACTCCATTTAAGGGCTTGGAAAGCAGGTATTTAGTTATCAGGCCAGTGTTGGCAATTTTTCGGTTATTCTGAATCTTAGGGACCCCCGAAAACTGGTCTGAGTCCTGAGCATTTGTGCATGTTAATAGCCCTGCTGGGACTGCACCTCTGTTGGCATCAACAGCTGACCTTGACCTGGTAACTGGAATCCTTTTTGACATCTTGGGGCAGTATGCTATAATGTGCAGTGCTGCGCACAATGTGCTGGTGGGTAGTTCTAGAGGACGTGCCGACTTATTCTATTATGCTCGTTTACTGCCACGGTCCTCAGTTCCTTGACTAGTTGATTAAAAGAGGGTGATTAATAAGTGATTATTAGATGTAATGACAGAGACTCTTCTCTGTGACCGCACTTTTCGACAACAAGCTGGCTCCCAGCAGGCTTGTCTATGCCGGCCCGAATTTGGCAAAGTGCAGCTGGCGACTGAAAGCTTCCACTGGCCACTATGCCCTTGCTGTGCACTTGCCTCCACTGTAATATGATGATTAATCCTAAAACGAAATAGGATGGTGAACCAGGGGGACCAGGTAATTACTAGGTAAATGTAGGTAGGCTGTGAGCAGGGCACACTGGTGAGCCGCAGGCTGCACCCAACCTAGTTGGGCAGCTTCCGCGGACTCACTGGGCACACACTCAGCTGCTGCCCCTAATGGCGGCCACGCTCACTTCTCGCTCACCTTCCCTGCGGCCGTCTTCGGTCCCCTTCGCGCACAGTGAGAGATTCGCGGGGCACTTGGAGGCGGCTTTGTCAACGCGACCTTTCCGAAATGCCTCTGTCTTCCGTCTCACGGGGGGCCCCCCGGGCCGTTACTTAGCCTTGGTGTAGCTGCATAACTCCCACAGTGCTCCCGCTCCTCTGCTACTGCTGTGCCGTGTCACCGCGAGAATCTGCAGTCCGTTTGCCCCCCCCGTTTGCCCTCCCGATGAGGGAGCCTGGTTCCAGGGCCCGGTAACAAAGCCAAGATTTAAGCCGGGGGGGGGGGGGCGTAGCAGTTTTGGCGGTTTTCGTAGCGGTTTTCGCCGTCTCCCATCTTCCTGCTCCTTCCTGCTCCTTCCTCCTGCTCACTGCTCGGCGAAAGCAAAAACATGGGTGGTGGAGTGATCAGAAGCACTGTCATTAATCCATAGATCCATTAATAACTTTATCACTTGATAAGAGCATTATTAAGGCAACTTTTCTTAACATAGATTTGATCTTAGAATGCATGATGAGTTGACGAAATCTACTGTTGCCTTTTACATGTCCCTTAATCAATGCGAAGGCTGACATTTTTATTTGTATTGTGTAACCATGATTCAGCCTTGCCATGTTTTGACTAGACTGCGAGCTGGATTAGTTCATCATTTAGTTGCCTTCTCTGAGATGAAGACACGCCCGACAGAAAGGATTCCCTGCTCTTGTGACAGTGTGTCCAGGCAAAGCATTCAGCACTTTATGTTGTTCTGGACCTTTTACAAGAATTTCAGGTGTTATTATCTCAAACCAATTCTTCTTGCACAAAATTTTAGAGATCGCAAAACCGCACTGAGATATTTGTCTGCATTGAGAGATCCCTTGTATGTATTAATGTTGCCCTTTTTATAAGGGGTTATCAATTTTATTTTAATTACAGTTTGTGTTTTTTAGTTCCATAGAGGGTTGTAGTTTTATAGGGGAATAGGGTGGGAAGTAATTTAATTATAATAAATTAATTATTATTTTTAATTTATTAATATTTATATAATTGAGATTTTAAAGTGTTAATTGTTTGAAGTAATGTATTATTAATTAATTATTTATTGGTTGTTAATTAATATTAATTAATTAATTGGCAATAAATGATGGTAATTGTGTCTAATTTTTAGGTGCAGGTTGTGGGGTTTATATGGGTAAAGGGTGGGAAGTAATTTATTTTTAATTCATTAATAATTAGTTGTTAATTAATATTAATTAATTAATTGAAAATAAAATATGGAAATAGTGTAATTAATTTTAGGTGTGGGTTGTGGGTTTATAGAGGTAAAGGGTGGAAGGTAATTGATTTTTAATTAATTAATAATTAGCTGTTAATTCATTCATTAATAATTAGTTGTTAATTAATATTAATTAATTAATTGAAAACTAAATATGGAAATTGTGTAACTAATTTTAGGTGTGGGTTGTGGGGTTTATAGGGGTGAAGTGTGGGAAGTGATTTATGTTTAATTAATTAATTGATCATTAATATTAATGAAATAATTGATACTTAATTAGGGTAATTGTTTTTTTTGTATGTGGGTTTTGGTTTTATAGGGGTAGACTGTGGGGAGTAAATTAATTTTACTTACTTTATGATTAGTTGTTAAATACTTTTAGTTTTTGTTTTTTTTTAAACAAATTTTATTGCATCAACCAACAAATATTCTGCAAAGCTCTTTAACCCAGAGGCATGCTGCTACATATAGAGTACAATAAATGCATTGACCATTATATTGCATAACTTGTAAGGCAGAAAACGAAATAAATATAAGAACAAAGTTCCCCCCCGTGCATTGTCGATATAATATCTCTCACTGATATCGTCGATTGCCAGTGTAATAAGAACAAACTGTGCTGCACAAAGTGAGTCCTGTACTGCATGTGGGCACTTTATTACCGTTGAGAATCTACTGCAAGTGAGACAGGCTCCAAGGAAAGGCCTCTATAATAATCCCATCTCTTCCATATCTTTGTGTGTTTTTTTGGACATCCCCGGGCCTTAAAGACAGGAAGTTCCAGCCCCATGTTGAAATCTAAGCCACTCTTCCATGCCGTTAGCGAGGGTGGGCCATTCACCTTCCAATTACGTGCTCTGTCCCGTTTAGCCAGTGTGAGACCTAAGAGCATTAAGTGGCATTTATAATATTGCCCCCAATTCCCTCCATGACGTGTAGTAGCGTAAGTTTAGGTGAATGGGGGAGCTCCCAGCCCAGAACCTCTGACAAGCAGGCCAACACTCTTCGCCAAAACCCCGCAATCACTTCACACAGCCACACTGTATGGAACAGGGTACCGTCCTCCCGGCCGCAGCGCAGGCAAAGTGGGGAGGCTATCAGGCCAGCTCTCCACAGTCGCATCCGAGTGTAGTACACCCGATGTAGGTAGTTAAATTGAATCAGGCGGAGGCGCATGGCTATTGCGGCCTCCTTGGGGGAATAGAGCGCTTCCATCCAATCCTCACTTTCTAATGGGCCAAGGTCCTCCTCCCACGTCACCCGGAGTTTGTCTATAGTAGTAGGACTATTCGTCATGAGAGATTGATAAATTTTGGAGATTTTGTGATCCTGTAAATCTCCCATGAATAATTTTGCTTCAACAGGGCTAAAGTCTGGGAGAGACTCCAAGTCGGAGATACTGGGGAGAAGGGCGTGTCGAAACTGTAAATATTTATAGAATTGGGACTTGGACAGCATGAAGTCCTGCTGGAGTTGCAGGAAAGACTTAAGAGTCACCCCCTTCATCACGTCCCCAAGAGTGGAGATCCCTATAGTATCCCAAGAACGGAACCCCACCAAGCTAGCCAGATGAGGCAGTCTCCCGTTCGACCACAGCGGGGTCTCCTTTGTCAGTCAACCCCACCAACCTATCTTCTGCAGTGCCTGCTTCCATACCTGAAACACCACTCTAGTGGTGGAGGGGAGAGTCTGGCGTAACGATGCCGTATATAGAATAGTATGTATAGAGTGGGTCCCCATGCGTCTCCGCTCAAGCAGATAGGCAGGGTCCAATCGGTCACCATACCACCATTTGTTCAAAATAAGTAGGTGTGAGGCCATACAATAAGACAAGATATCGGACGTAGCTAGTCCACCACTATAGGTCGACTGGAAGCAGGTACGCAATGCCACCCGCGAAGTCTTCCCAGCCCATAGGAATTGACCCAGTGCCGAGTTAACCTGCCGGAACCACGACGGAGGAATGTGAAAGGGATAATTCTGCAATTGATATAGTAATCGCGGTAGCGACATCATTTTAAAAATGGCTGATCTACCCGGAAGCGATAGGGCCATATGTAACCAGGTTTTTAATTCATCCCGCACTCGCGACCACACCGACTGGATATTGCGTTCCCAAGAGACATCGGCAGAGCCCGACAGAAAGACACCTAGGTATTTCAGCCCGATTGTGGTCGTCTGTATCGTGGAGGCCCAGGGACCAAGTATGACCTGTGGACCCAAGGTCCACAGGGTGGATTTACATGGGTTCATATATAAACCAGAGGTCTCTCCGAAGATCTCCATGATCCGGAGTAGCTTGGGGCCGGTCCTGTTAATGTCAGTTAGAAAAAAGAGATCATCATCGGCATATAGGGCTATCCGGTCTGACAGCCCATGTGCCCATTCAAAACCTGCCACCATCGAGTCGACTCTCACCCACGCCGCCAAGGGCTCCATGGCCAAGGCGAAGAGGAATGGTGACAGCGGGCATCCCTGTCAAGTCCCTCTGCCCACTGGGAACGTGTAGGAGACCGACCCTGCGATACGGACCGAGGCAGTAATATCAGTATATAATAGTTTCATATATAATAGGAACCATGGACCTAGATTCAGGCGGTCTAGGAGAGCAAATAGGTACGGCCAACTAAGAGAGCCAAATGCCCGATCCATATCAGCAAGGAGGAGTGCGCCTGGCTCACCGAGGCCCCGGAGGGTATCTATTGCAATGTGGGCGCGGTGGATGTTATGTCGCGTCGCACGGTGGGGCATAAAGCCAGCTTGATCTGGGTGAACTACCGATGTAATATGAGGTGAGAGGTGATTGGCCAAAGCCTTGGCCAGTATCTTGGCCTCTATATTGAGCAACGAGATGGGGCGATAGGACGCATGGCGATTGGGGGATCGTCCCGGTTTATGGAATACCACAACCTCTGCATGTCGCCATACTTTTAGTTTTTTTAATGAAAATAAATTTTAATTGTGTAAATTTTTTTACAGTTTCATTTTAGCTATGGGTTGTGGGGATTATAGGGGTAAAGGGTGGGAAGTTAATTAATTTTTATGTGTTTCAATTTGTTTTTTTAATTAATATTTTTTTAATTGATCATTAATGAATATAATTATGGAAGTACATTTTTTTATTTAGATATGGGTTGTGAATTGTGTGGTGTTATAGGGTAGGAACTAAAAAAACAAAATTTATGTAATAATTAATGTATTTGTTTCTAAATATTTTCTAATTAAAAATATTTGTTTGAAAATGTATTTTTTATTTTATTTAATATAACATTTGTTGGTATTTGTCATATGTATTTAACATTATAATGTTTTTATTTTTATTTTTTATATTTTTTATTTTTTTATTTTTTTGTTTATTGAGTTTTCACAACTTAAACAACCCATAAGTCAGCGGCATTAGTACATAATTGCAAAGCATAATTGGGCGGATCAGCACATCACAACAATCATCTATTGGCAATTTTCTGATTACAGCTAGTGTTCAGCATCAATAATATATCTCTTACAGTTCACAGAAAGGCATTTGTCATCGGGCATATTTGGCAGATAAGAAGTTAATGGGCCCCATATGTGACGTGGTCTAGACGTGCTTGGTAATTCTTCAGCATAACAGTTGATCTTGGCAGTATACCATATCTTGTATCCAATTTTTATGTGTTGGTGATGGCCTTCCGCCCCAATGGATGGAAATTCTTCACTTCGCTAGCAACAATGCAATAGCCACTAATTTTCGATTAACAGGTTGTATACTTGTAACCTTCCCCAGTAAACACATTTGTGGAGTACACTCTATCGACTCTTTCATCATTTTTGTCAGAGTATGCGTGACTTGCATCCTGAATTCATGAACCTTGGGACAATCCCACGCTAAATGTTTGAAATCCGCGTTTGGCGCTTTACATCTCACACAGCAAGAAGCTGTGCAGGCGTATAATACATTTGATGTAAATATTTAAAATGAATTATTCTAAGATTCCCATTGGCTGTTAGTTGCCCTGTCAGCTTGCAGCATGTCTTCCACTCATCCACAGTCAGCGGTTCAGAGAGAACAGAATTCACTTTTCTAGTGGTCCCTCCCCGGAAATCACTGCATCTAATTATGAAAGGCGGTACAGACGTGTGATAAGTTTTGACCTTGTTTGTGTCTTGTATATTAACTGTAATGCCCCTAATGTCTGTGGCTCCTTGGGAAAGTGTGGGTATATTGTGCGCAAAGCTGCGCGTAATCTGCTATATATGAACACCGTCATTGTGGATCTTTTCCCTCCCGCAATTAGAGTTGAGACGTCTATGAATTTCCCTTCTTTGTACACATCCCCCATTGTGTGTATTCCTGCCTCATGCAGAACCTTGAGTGCGCCAACCTCCCTCGTCACTGAGATTTCGGTATGATGCAAGAGTGGCATAGCTGGAGCATATAATGGAACTTTCTGTGCTCGCCTACCAAGCTCCTTCCACGCACGGACCGTACACTGTACTGTATCTATTTCCCCCTTATCGAATATAGTACTGTTGTTCACAATCATAGCTTTGAGCGGTATTGGATGCACTGCGCCAGCCTCCACTGCAACATGTGGGGTGAAAGCAGGAGCCTGTTGCCAGTAGTAGGCGTAATGCGCATGAGCACATAGATAATATAACTGTAAGTCTGGGGCTGTGAACCCACCCAGGTCATACGGGAGAGTTAATAGTTCCCACTTCACTCTTGGCTTTTTACCTCCCCAGGTCAATGTGATTAGTAGTGAACGAAGTGTAGTAAAGAAATGTTGTGTTGAGTGGATGGGAATATTCATAAATAAATATAAAAACTTTGGGAGCACAATCATTTTTATCAGCGCTATTCTGTCTGCTAGTGACAACAGCAGTTTTATCCATCTATCCACTTGCTCTTCCAGTCGTGTTATAGCCCTCCCATAATTGGTTTGTATAACCACCTGCGGGTCTTTGTGAATCCATATTCCCAGGTATTTTAATGGGTCTGTGCTCCATTCCAGTGGATATCCAAGCTCCATGTGTGGTGTTCCCATAGTCAATGGAAGAACAATCGATTTAGACCAGTTAATACCTAGCCCTGAATACCACTCAAACCGCACATACTCCCGGATAAGCTGCTTTAAATGGGCCTCGGGTTCACGAACGTATAGGACCATATCATCTACGTACATGGAGACTGCAAGCGGTCGCTGATAAAAACGTAATGCCGCCTTTGCATATCTCTGTCTTAAGATGCATCCTAAAGGCTCCATTACCATCGCAAATAATAATGGCGATAGCGGGCACCCTTGCCTTGTACCACGTTGTATCACAAATGCATCAGATGTCTTCCCATTTATACGCACTTGAGCTACAGGGTCAGTGTACAGCAGCTTGATCCAATTCGTGTAAACGAAGGGCACCCCCATATGATGTAGCACTGCAAACATATATGTCCATGAGATAGAATCAAAAGCCTTAGCGGCGTCCAGTGGGACTGCCACCGCAGGTAATGTTGGCTCTAATATATGCAGCACTGCAAACAACGTCCGCAGGTTATGTGACGTGGACCGAGCCGGCACAAGCCCCGATTGGTCAGGAAGCACCGTTACTGGCAACAATAAACGTAGTCTGGTGGCTAACACTTTTGCGAGGATTTTCACATCAGTATTAATTAGTGACAGGGGACTGTATGAATCGCAGTTGTCAGGTGCCTTACCAGGTTTCAATAATGCTATGATCAATGCCTCCCGAAGCGTGGCCGGAAGATGTCGTTGCTCATACGCCTCCATATACATCTCATAGAGATAGGGGGCCAGTAAGTCAATGTATTCTTTGTAGAACTCTGCTGGCAAGCCATCGGTTCCTGTAGCTTTCCCATTAGGCAACGCAGTGATGGCCTCTCGAATTTCGTCTACTGTTATTTGGTGCATTAAAAAATATTGTTGCCCACGGGATAGCCAAACTAACGCTATATCTTCCAGGTATTGCGCCACTTCGTCTTAGCTCGCTGACTGCCTGCCTGCCTGCCTGATAATGTTGCACAAATGTTCTGAGTATTCCTGGCGTGTCGTAATGTGTAGTGTTACCTCCCGAGATTGCTTTCACTATGTGTGTTTTGGCATACGGTTCGGCAATTCTATTGGCTAATGCTTTTCCAGGCCTACCTCTTTCCACATAGTACCTGGCTTTCCATCTTCTTGACATGTGGCGCACTTCCTGGTCCGCTGTCTCGTTATATTCTGTAACCTTTACTCTAATGTCTGCCAGTGTGGTTTTGTCAGTTGTTACTTCATACTCTCTTTCGAGGCGCCCCAGTTCCACTTCAAGTTGCTTCATTCTGCCTCGCAGCGATTTGAGAAGGTAATCAACCCTTACTTTGCGGCTGCTAGTGCGCATACCATTACTTCGCAAGCGTTACTACGCTTGCGATGTTACTACGCGTACCATTAGTATGCAAGTTGTTACATCGCAAGCGTTGTTACAACTCATGCGTTGTAATGGTATACGCTATCCACAACGTTGTTTGGAAGGCGCTTCTGTTTGCAAACAATGACGTGCAGATCTGACGTTGCTGGAAGCCAGAGAAGAGAGGAACCACGGAGGAGAGAGAGGTAAGTGTAGTTTTTTGGGTCGTGCAGGGGGTAGTCTTATAGGTTGTAGGGTTGTGTTTGAGTAGTGTAGAGTAGTGTATTTGAGTTTAGGGTAGTGTCGGGGGTCGTGAAGGGTAGTGTTGGGGAGTAGGGACAGGACTAGGGGTCGGGGGAGGGATGTGCAGGGGGAGTGTTTTAGGGTTTAGGGTAGTGTTGTAGTGTTTGTGTAGTGTAGGGTAGTGTTTTAGGGTTTAGGGTAGTGTAGGGGGCATGCAGGGTAGTGTTTGAGTGTAGGGAGCGGATTGGGGGAAGGGGGTAGTCTTTTAGGTTGTAGGGTTGTGTTTGAGTAGTGCAGAGTAGTGTATTTGAGTTTAGGGTAGTGTTGGGGGTCGTGAAGGGTAGTGTTGGGGAGTAGGGACAGGACTAGGGGTCGGGGAAGGGATGATCAGGGGGTAGTGTTTTAGGGTTTAGGGTAGTGTTGTAGTGTTTGTGTAGTGTAGGGTAGTGTTTTAGGGTTTAGGGTAGTGTAGGGTGGGCATCCAGGGTAGTGTTTGAGTGTAGGGAGCGGATTGGGGGAAGGGGGACGGACATGCAGGGGGTAGTGATTTAGGGTTTAGGGTAGTGCTGTGGTGTTTGTGTAGTGTAGGGTAGTGTTTAAGGGTTTAGGGTAGTGTCGGAGGAGGGGGTCGTGCAGGATAGTGTTTGAGTGTAGGAACAGGAGTGGGGGAAGGTGAAAGGTCGTGCAGGGGGTAGTCATTTAGGTTTTAGGGTAGTGGTGTGGTGTTTGTATAGTGTAGGGTAGTGTTTTAGGGTTTAGGGTAGTGTCGGGGGGTCATGCAGGGTAGTGTT
This sequence comes from Calotriton arnoldi, assembly GCA_963921515.1. Classification (NCBI taxonomy): domain Eukaryota; kingdom Metazoa; phylum Chordata; class Amphibia; order Caudata; family Salamandridae; genus Calotriton; species Calotriton arnoldi. Next base: position 16,147 of record CAWUFW010019015.1, on the reverse strand, counting down.
AGAGTGTAGGGACAGGACTGGTGGAAGGGGGATGGTCGTGTAGGGGGTAGTGTATTAGGTTTTAGGGTAGTGTAGTGTTGTTTAAGTAGTTTAAGTAGTGAAGGGTACTGTAGTGTTTGTGGGTTTTGGGTAGTGTTGTGTCACAGTGGATATGTTACTATTACGATTATTTTATAGTTAATACGAGGAAAAAATACGATGTAGTGCTATGAGTAGTAAATCAATGCGGAGTTAAAGCATTTTTAGATCATTACTATGCAGTTGCGTTTTAAACGCATGCGAAGTAAAAACATGTGAAGTAATGGTAGTTGCTAAGTAAAAACATCGCAGTAAAAGCATGCGAAGTAATGGTTTGCTAAGAAACGTCATATATTCGTTCTGCTTGTAGCCCTATGCAAACACTGCATATTGTCACCTTAAATGCCTCCCATATTGTTCCCATAGTCTGCACTGACCCTAAATTGTGTGTAAAGTACTCCGTAATTGCTTTTCTCACTCCTTCACGGAAGACTTGATCTAGTAGCGAGGATGACTGTAAATGCCATTGAAACTGCGAGGGTGCGTGCGTGGGTATCACCATGTTTAGCAGAACTGGGGAATAATCTGACAGTGTTTTCGGTAAATGTTGGACTTTAGTAGTCCATGTATTCACATCATTCGTGGCCAGCCAGAAGTTGAGGCGCGACCACGACTGATGTACATAAGAGTGGCAGGTACCCTCTTTCACCCCAGGGTGTCTCAGCCTCCAGACATCCACAAGACCCAGATCCCTCATACCAGCCTTAACAGAGAGCGCAGCCTTTTTGGGCAAGATTTCCGCAGTGATCATACGATCCTATTCGGGTACTAGCACAATATTGAAGTCACCACCACAAATAATTGCTGATGGAGGCAGCTTATGTATCTTAATCCACAGTGTCTCATAAAAAACAGGGTCATCTGTATTAGGCCCATAGACGTTAACAATAGTCATCAGTGTACCACTTAATTTACCCTGTACTAATATATATCGCCCTTGTTCATCTTCTTCTACATGCATAACTTCAAAAGGTACATTTTTTAAATTAATATCAATGCACCCCTCGCATAAGAGGAGTAGGAGGATGCCAATCTCACTCCTGCCCATCTAGTTGCCACTTCTTTCGCTGTGTGCTTAGTGAGGTGAGTTTCCTGTAACACAGCTACCTTAACATTATGCCGGTCTAAATAAGCCAAAACCTGCCGTGTTTTCTTAGGATTATTGAGGCCTCTGACATTCCATGTCACCCAGGATATTTTGTTACTAGAAGTATCTGCCATCTGTTACATTATCTATGGCGCCAACATGTGCATCTACGCTATCTGTCATTGTATGTGCTGTTATCCACAATCCTACCATGCCCATCATGCTTTTACTCATTTATAGTTCCCCAACCACCCCACCCACCCACTTCAGCATCCCAATCATGCTAAGGATCCCCGCTGTAAACAAAAGAACACATTCATGCAACCGCATGTCTCTTATCAAACGGTGACACCTTATCCGGTGCCCAAACATAACCATAAGTCAATGTGGGGTTTACCCTCTAGGGGGGTCGGAAGTTACCTTCGCCCCCCCATGTTGTTACAAGGGGGGGTCGGGGTAATTATATGAGCCCCCCCATCCAGCTGGTTCGTAATGCATCGTAGTGCATACAATCTTGGAGTCCCTGCTCATGCAAAGGCACAACTGTGGCACTGGCATTTGCGTATCAATGTTACAAAACAACTGAAAAAGATCGGCATCACATAAACAGTATGCATTAACAGAGACTATGTGCCATATCATCATTAGCATCTCATATAAACAGTAATGTTTGCCAGTGATTCCCATACGTTTGCCAGTCATCATATTTACTATTGTTACCAGTTCCACTGCTTTGTGCAGTATACATGCTTAGTCCTCATTGTATGCATCCTCACCTGCTGCTCTTTACGTCTCTTGCCGTTCCACCTGGCTCACAAACTGCATGACTTCTTTTGATGACGCAAAAATCTTGGCTCTGCCCTTGTGATGTATCCGGAGCCGAGCCGGGTACAGCATTGCATATTGAATTTTCAGTGTTTGCAACTTTTTCTTCACAGGATGAAATTCACTCCTCGCTTGCTGCACAGCTGTTGTAAAGTCAGAGAACAGCGCAACCTCTACGCCATGATATGTTGTAGTACCTTTTTCCCTGGCTAGTTGGAGCGCAGTATCGTGATCACGATAATTCAGTAGTCTGGCGATTACGGGGCGCGGCAGAGCCCCGGGCACCAGCTTGGGCGCCAGGGATCTGTGTGCCCTCTCCACAACCAACATGAATGAAAAGTGTTCCGCACCCAACATTTCTTTTAGCATGGCTTCGACCTATAGCTCCATTTTACCTGTTTTGGTAGATTCAGGCACTCCTGTGATACGTAAATTGTTACGCCTTGACCTGGCTTCAAGTTCCTCATTCTTTGCCTGTATCACCGCCAGGAGTTTTGCCATTTGTACTCATGACGCACTAACGACCTCTACCTGGTCTTCCGTAGTGGAGATGCGTTGTTCCGCTTCAGTTACTCGCGAGACATGTTTGTCGAGCTTCATTGCCATATTGTCCATTCGAAGATTGAGGGTATCTATTTTACTGTCAATCGATTGCAAACTGTGTTGCATGGCAAGCATCATACGTTCTAATTTACTACTGGTTCCTGCCTCCTGCTCCGGTTCGGCATCCGATGCGACTTGCGTTTGGGATTTAGTAATACATCTGGATTCGAATGGGAGCTTGGACTGCTGCTTATCTGTTTTGCCCATGTTTCCTTGATTGGTGCGCAGACAGGCCTGCAGCTATGAGCACGAGGGGTGCTTGTCAGGTTATGTATAGCGTCCTTTTTAGCACACACCACAGCTAGTATAATGGCATACAAAATACACTCTGGAACAACAGCACGCACCGCCTTCCCTTAGCGCATGAGGATTTAAGGTAGCTCTTTATCTTTTTACCGCTGGCCAGCGTTATTAAAGTTCTGGTGGTTTTTTTGTGTGTTGTCCGCTTTTTCTGTTGTGTCCTTGCACAAGATAGGCAATTGCTATGTATCTTTTCTTCCTGGGCTATGCTATGTACCTTGCTACCAGAGTACTAGCGATGTGCTAGTGTTTTACAGTGTCTGCAATGTGAACATTTTATACCGCACAGTCTATGATGGTAACGGGCACTGTCCCATGCGCTTTAGACCAACAGTCCTGTGCTTTCACACTGGCGGCGCCATAAGTCTCCCCGTGAAGGTCGTGACACGTGTGCTCCATCCCAACTGCAAAAGCTGCACACTAATGCCTGTCATACCGCTCTTCAGCTCAAACATCAATGGCCTACAATGTACATCCCTGTTATGCACTTTATTCAGTAGCAGAGCGCCTTGACTTGAAGATACTACGTTCCGTAGTGTGCAGCTCCAGGCACGTATGCTCTACTTAATTTATAGAGAGTCACTTGATATTTCCTACAGCGACGCAGCCTCCACTGCAGCAGTACGTTAGGAAATTCGCCATGTATGCAGTCTTCATGGCACAACGCTGACATTTTGGTTGCGGTAGCAATCATCAGATTCAGCACATACAGGCGCTCGCAACTTTGGCCGCAATCGGGTTTATAGGCTTTGCCAGAGGACAGTGATCTGGCCGTCACGGCACCGTGCCACCTCGGGCCTCACAATCCACAAAAGCCAAAACGAGCCGTTTATGTGTGTCCACAGTATTGTGTTTGTAGCTCTACATGGTCCAATACAACTGTTTCAGACAGACAGTCTCATCGCTGCGTCATCCAGGCCTCCACCGCGCTCACAATCATACCAGGCCGTAAGCACGTCTCACAGGCGTCTGAGGCAGCAATCCGCCAGCTCCGTTAGCACAGCAGGCACATTAACATCCCCGATAGTTTCAGAGGGGCAGCACAGGAAGCGACAACTCTGCTTCACCATACCTCACGTATGTCGAGCTCGCAGCCGGCCGCGCACCTCTCGTTGGCTCCTGCTGTCAGCCGCTGGCTCTCCTGCAGTCGGGCGCACAGTAATGCGGGTCTCTCCCTCTTATCGCAGGCAACTGGGTCTACAGGCAGCACTCAACCCTTCCGCTGTCCTCCGCGCTCAGAGCACCTCACCTCTGCTGTTGCAGGCGTTCGTCAGTACCAACATATCAGCAGCAGCTGTGATGCAGTAACGGCTCACGGGAGCCGCCATGTTGTGCCTGTCCTGCTGTGATCGAAAAACAGACCTCAGAGAATACAGATGGCAGAGCTACGCTCAACAGCTCACACCTTGCATGCAGGGGAACCTATAGTTTGCCATTTTCTGGCTGGATGGCGGCAATAATGTAGGTTAATTGTCGGATTATAACCCTGACCAGCAGAGTAGCACTAATGTGCGGCCATCTGGCTTCGGGCTCTCTAGCCCTCCCCTTATTTTTAATATTAAATATATTTGTATTTTAATTTTTAACATATTTTATCTTTTTGATTTGTTTTGTTTTGTAATTCTTTTTGTTGTTGTTGATATTTTGTTTGTTTTTAATTTTGAACTGACTGGAGTGGGAATAGTAAATTGTATCCCTCCGCTATCCAACACTTTCCCTACTTTTTCACTCATTGGACTGGGAATAGTAATTTTTACCTCTCCGCTATCCAGCACTTTCCCTATTGTTGCACTCACTGGAGTAGGAATAGTCATTTTTACCCCTCCCCTATCCAACACTTTCCCTACTGTTGCACTGACTGGAGTGGGAATAGTAATTTTTACCCCTCCGCTATGCAGCACTTTCCCTACTGTTGCACTCATTGGAGTTGAAATAGTAATTTTTACCCCTCCGCTATCCAACACTTTCCCTACTGTTGCATTGACTGGAGTGGGAATAGTAAATGTTATCCCTCCGCTATCCAACACTTTCCCTACTGTTGCACTCATTGGAGTTGGAATATTAATTTTTACTCCTCTGCTATCCAAAACTTTCCCTACTGTTGCACTGACTGGAGTGGGACACTTACATTTAAAGATTTTAAATAGTTTAATGTTTTAATTTATATTAGAATGTTTTTTTAATAGATTTTATGTTATTGGTGTATATATTATCTACTGGCGGTCGCCAGTAGATAGTTATAGTTACAACCTATTATCCATAGGAAATCCGCGACATTCTATTTGAAATAACTCTCTTGCCGGTTGACGTATCTTCGCAAAATTTTCAAACTTTGTGGGGCGCTCCGGTCCGCTCCTACCCTGAAAGTCTCGGGGGATTCGTCAAGCGGGGGCCGAGAAAAAGGGGGGTCCCAAAACGCGTTTTCCCCATGCAATTTTCCATAGGAAACTTTAGACACGGCTACAGCCCGAACTGCTGAACGGAATTACACCAAATTTGGCAAAGAGGTAGTTCTTGGTTCAGAAAGAACCCTTTTGTTAAATGGTGTAAATCCGTTCAGTAGTTGCTGAGAAAATCAAAAGTAAAAAGATAGATATATCTGGGCGGAGCCTAACCACACATGTCATCGTGAGATCTGATTGGCTGTCAGCACTTCATCCTGGAATTGCTGGCAGCCATCTTGGGACCAATATAAATGATAGTACTCCATTGAAATGCATTGTAGTGAATCAAAGATTTTGAGGGTTACCAAAAGGAGAACTATAAAGGGTGATAACAGACTCTAGTTACATTAGAATTCATTTGTTGATGGTACCATACTAATTTCAGGAATTGTGGTGTGTTCTAAGGTGATTTTACCCTGTGAAAAACCTTCTGCTGGGATATCATGAATCATGTTTGAGAGAAAACTATTTTCACATGCTTGTCCCATAGAGTTTTGGAAGGTGCTCCAGAAGGTAAAATGAGAGCATATTTTCTGTAAATTCACATTATCTTTCTCAGTCATGTGAGAATGAAGTCTGACATTCTCAGTAAAACATGTACATCCAACAAGGGCAGAGACTGTCAGTTGATTCCTTTGTGTTCTACTGCAGCTTCCCAGAGTGTTCTAAAGAACAACTAGAGTGCTAACAGCCTTACTTATGACAAAAGTATGGCACACCTGAAGCCATCTTGATTGGAATAAACTGGTAACACTTAAAACATTTAATTTAAAAAGGAACAAAATGATGGGGTTCATTTTGTCATAGAAATTATGGTTAGTGCTGTAGAAAGAAAAATTAGGATTTCAAGTGTGATCTCAAATATCTTCCTGTTATATTTCAACAGGAGCAGCCTGCCAGTTGATGCCTTTGTGTTCTACTGCAGCTTCCCAGAGTGTTCTAAAGAACAACTAGAGTGCTAACAGCCTTACTTATGACAAAAGTATGGCACACCTGAAGCCATCTTGATTGGAATAAACTGGTAACACTTAAAACATTTAATTTAAAAAGGAACAAAATGATGGGGTTCATTTTGTCATAGAAATTATGGGTAGTGCTGTAGAAAGAAACATTAGGACATGTTTCAAGTGAGATCTCAAATATCTTCCTGTTATATTTCAACAGGAGCAGCCTGTCAGTTGATGCCTTTGTGTTCTACTGCAGCTTCCCAGAGTGTTCTAAAGAACAACTAGAGTGCTAACAGCCTTACTTATGACAAAAGTATGGCACACCTGAAGCCATCTTGATTGGAATAAACTGGTAACACTTAAAACATTTAATTTAAAAAGGAACAAAATGATGGGGTTCATTTTGTCATAGAAATTATGGGTAGTGCTGTAGAAAGAAAAATTAGGACATGTTTCAAGTGTGATCTCAAATATCTTCCTGTTATATTTCAACAGGAGCAGCCTGCCAGTTGATGCCTTTGTGTTCTACAGCAGCTTCCCAGAGAGTTCTAAAGAACAACTAGAGCGCTAACAGCCTTACTTATGACAAAAGTATGGCACACCTGAAGCCATCTTGATTGGAATAAACCGTTAATACTTAAAAAATTTAATTTAAAAAGGAACAAAATGAGGGGGTTCTTTTTGAAATAGAAATTATGGTTAGTGCTGCAGAAAGAAAAATGAGGGCATGTTTTAAGTGAGATCTCAAATCCTCTTCTACTTCATTAGAAAATTCTGACATGCAGACTGAAACAATCACTTTCAATACCAGCAGCAGACTTCCAGTTAACTCCCTAGTGAGCAGTAGCTTTACTACAGTGATCTAATGAGCAACTAGAGTGCTAACATTCTGAATTTATGGCAAATGTGAGACACATCTGAATGCCTTCTTGATGGAATCAAAGTAAAAAACTGAAAGCATTTCCTACTGAGGAGACTGCAGTAAATGAGGAAATTAGGAAACTTCATAACAAAGGTCTTCCAAGATGGCCACCAGAGAAAAAAGAGCCCAAATGTAGCACAAATATTACCCAGATGTAGCCCACATATAGCCCAATGACAAAAGTGTGCAAAACACTTTTTATTTTTAGTTTTTTTGCAGTTTTATGTAGTGCAGACTGGTCAGGTATTGGAGTGTTGCATCTTAAAACATGACCCCCTACACTACAAAAACACCACTGCACTACCCTAAACGCTAAAACACTACCCCCAGCACGACCTCCTACACTACACAAGCACCACTGCACTATCCTAAACACTAAAACACTACCCCCAGCATGACCCCCTACACTACACAAACACCACTGCACTACCCTAAACCCTAAAACACTACCCCCAGCACGACCCCCTACACTACCCAAACACCACTGCACTAACCTAAATCCTAAAACACTACCCCCAGCACGACCCCCTACATTACCCAAACATCACTGCACTACCCTAAAACATGACCCACTACACTACACAAACACCACTGCACTACCCTAAACCCTAAAACACTACCCCCAGCACGACCCCCTACACTACACAAGCACCACTGCACTACCCTAAACCCTAAAACACTACCCCCAGCACGACCCCCTACACTACACAAACACCACTGCACTACCCTAAACCCTAAAACACTACCCCCAGCACGATCCCCTACACTAACCAAACACCACTGCACTAACCTAAATCCTAAAACAATACCCCCAGCACGACCCCCTACACTACCCAAACACCACTGCACTAACCTAAAACATGACCCCCTACACTGCACAAACACCACTGCACTACCCTAAACCCTAAAACACTACCCCCAGCACGACCCCCTACACTACACAAGCACCAATGCACTACCCTAAACCCTAAAACACTACCCCCAGCACAACCCCCTACACTGCCCGAACACCACTGCACTGCCCTAAACCTTGAAACACCAGCCCCTGCACGACCCCCTACACTGTTCGAACACCACTGCAGTGCCCTAAACCCTGAAACACCACCCCCAGCACGACCCCCTACACTACACGAACACCACTGCACTGCCCTAAACACTGAAACATCACCCCCAGCAAGACCCCCTACACTGCCCGAACACCACTGCCCTAAACCCTGAAACACCACCCCCAACACGACCCCCTACACTGCCCGAGCACCACTGCACTGCCCTAAACCCTGAAACACCAGCCCCAGCATGACCCCCTACACTGCCCGAACACCACTGCACTACCCTAAACCCAGAAACACCACCCCAGCACGACCCCCTACACTGCCCGAGCACCACTGCACTGCCCTAAACCCTGAAACACCAGCCCCAGCACGACCCCCTACAATGCCCGAACACCACTGCACTGCCCTAAACCCTGAAACACCAGCCCCAGCACGACCACCTACACTGCCCGAACACCACTGCACTGCCCTAAACCCTGAAACACCAGCCCCAGCACGACCCCCTACACTGCCCGAACACCACTGCACTGCCCTAAACCATGAAACACCAGCCCCAGCACGACGCCCTACAATGCCCGAACACAACTGCACTGCCCTAAACCCTGAAACACCAGTCCCAGCACGACCCCCTACACTGCCCGAACACCACCGCACTGCCCTAAACCCTGAAACACCAGCCCCAGCACGACCCACTACACTGCCTGAACACCACTGCACTGCCCTAAACCCTGAAACACCACCCTGTGCACAACCACCTACACTGCCCCAAACTACTGCACTGCCCTAAACCCTGAAACACCATCCCCAGCACGACCCCCTACATTGCACGAACACCACTGCACTGCCCTAAACCCTGAAACACTACCCCCAGCAAGACCCCCTACACTGCCCAAACACCACTGCACTGCCCTAAACCCTGAAACTTCACCCCCAGCAAGACCCCCTACACTGCCTGAAAACCACTGCACTGCCCTAAACCCTGAAACACCAGCCCCAGCATGACCCCTACACTGCCCGAACACCACTGCACTGCCCTAAACCCTGAAACACCACCCCCAGCACGACACCCTACACTGCCCGAACACCACTGCACTGCCCTAAACCCTGAAACACCACCCCCTGCATGACCCCCTACACTGCCCGAAACTACTACACTGCCCTAAACCCTGAAACACCATCCCCAGCACGACCCCTACATTGCACGAACACCACTGCACTGCCCTAAACCCTGAAACACTACCCCCAGCAAGACCCCCTACACTGCCCAAACACCACTGCACTGCCCTAAACCCTGAAACACCACCCCCAGCACGACCGCCTACACTGCCTGAAACCACTGCACTGCCCTAAACCTTGAAACACCAGCCCCAGCATGACCCCTACACTGCCCGAACACCACTGCACTGCCCTAAACCCTGAAACTCAACCCCCAGCACGACCCCTACACTACCCGAACACCACTGCACTACCCTAAACCCTAAAATACTCCCCCAGCACGACCCCCTACACTACCCGAACACAACTGCACTGCCCTAAACCCTCAAACACTCCCCCAGCATGACCCCCTACACTACCCAAACACTACTGCACTGCCCTAAACTCTGAAACACTACCCCCGGATGACCCCCTACACTGCCCGAACACCACTGCACTGCCCTAAACCCTGAAACACCATCCCCAGCATGACCCCCTACACTGCCCGAACACCACTGCACTACCCTAAACCCTAAAACACGACCTCCTACACTACACAAACACCACTGCACTACCCTAAACCCTAAAACACTACCCCCAGCACGACCCCCTACACTACACAAACACCACTGCACTACCCTAAACCCTAAAACACTACCCCCTACACTACACAAACACCACTGCACTACCCTAAACCCTAAAACAATACCCCCAGCAGTACCCCCTACACTACCCAAACACCACTGCACTACCCTAAACCCTAAAACACTACCCCCAGCAGTACCCCCTACACTATCCAAACACCATTGCACTACCCTAAACCCTAAAACACTACCCCCAGCAGTACCCCCTACACTACCCAAACACCACTGCACTACCCTAAACCCTAAACCACTACCCCTAGCACGACCCCCTACACTACCCAAACACCACTGCACTACCCTAAACCCTAAAACACTATCCCCAGCACAACCCCCTACACTACCCAAACACCACTGCACTACCCTAAACCCTAAAACACTCCCCCAGCACGACTCCCTACACTACCTAAACACAACTGCACAATTTGTTACAGGCGTTGCAACGCAGGCCTGTGGTGCTTACTGGAAGTACCTGGTGGGCTAGTTGGGCCCCAGGGACCCTCAGGATTCAAGGTGACCTAATCCCCCAACTTAAAACGCGCCACGGGGCGCGTTTGCACAGTGGTGAAAGGAGGGGGCGGGGCCTCAGGTGACAGGAGGCAACTCAGTTACTGATGAGTAACCAACAGTCGCGGCTCGCCGAGGGAGTGCTGCGGGGTGGTGGGGCGAGGGAGGGGCAGGGTGGGGGTAGTAAACTCCGGCATACGGAGTTAAGGAAATAAATAAATAAATAAAACAATTTACATTGCGCGCGCTGCAACGCCAACTATTAGTATTGCATTGTGGGACATGTAGTATTTCCCCTTTATTTTGAAGCCTTACTCTGTTCTGCGCAGTTGCTCCCAAAGTGTAATTTATTGTTCTCTGCCCTCCAGTGGGCCTCTGCATGTCACCGCCAGTCCACAATTATTTCCTGCCCATCTGCTGCTCCGACAAAGAGGCTCGGAAGGTTCCATGCCCCTGCAGCTCTTCACATGTTAATGGGATGGTGCTGTCTTCACGGCAGGACGGCCGTGTCATTTATTTTCAACCAAAGATGCCCAAAGCATTAAGACGCACTCTGCAGCAGATCACAATTTATTGGCAAAACCGGCATAGTCACACAGCTTAATTTGTCATGCCTTACGTGTTTCAGACCTCCTGGTCCTTGGCCACAGGCAGGGATTCAACTTTGCAGTGCCACGTGATTAGCTAAGAACAATAAATTACACTTTGGGAGCAACTGCGCAGAACAGAGTAAGGCTTCAAAATAAAGGGGAAATACTACATGTCCCACAATGCAATACTAATTGTACTCACCTGTGAGGCCCCACTGGGAGGTAACAAAAAGAAGCTAATCACGTGGCACTGCAAAGTTGAATCCCAGCCTGTGACCAAGGACCAGGAGGTCTGAAACGCATAAGGCATGACAAATTAAGCTGTGTGACTATGCCGGTTTTGCCAATAAATTACGATCTGCTGCAGAGTGCGTCTTAATGCTTTGGGCATCTTTGGTTGAATATATATATACATATATATATTCACTGAAAAAACCGTAGGTTTCAGGCACGTTATAGTTAGAAATTAGCATTTAAAAAACCTTTGAAATTCACTGAAAAAACCATAGGTTTCAGACACGTTATAGTTACAAATTAGCATTTAAAAAACCTTTGAAATTCACTGAAAAAACCATAGGTTTCAGACACGTTATAGTTACAAATTAGCATTTAAAAAACCTTTGAAATTCACTGAAAAAACCATAGGTTTTAGGGACAGTTATAGTTACTTGGACATTGCACTCGTACAAAACCCGTGAAATTCCCCGTTATAGTTAGTTCAGCTAACTATAACTCGCGCCCCCGCAATGCACTGCTGATGACGTCACATATTACATCACTCATGACATGGTCAGTGACATCACTGATGACATCACTGATGACATCTCAAATGACATCACTGATGACATCATCCACTGACTGTGTGTTTCTGTAAAGTTTAAATATTTTTAATATATATAGGAAAAGACGTATTGAAGAATGAGTGGGTGTGTAAGTGTCTGTATGGATGATTTAGTAGGTGCGTGACTGACTCTATAAGTGAGTGATTTAACGTATCTTACTGAATGCATGGGTTAGTGACTAAACTGGGTGAATGTCTGTATCCGTCTGTCTGTTGCTGTGTAAGTGGCTGCATGTGTTTGTGAATAGCTACATGAGTGTCTATATGAGTTATTGAATGCTTGTCTGAGTATCTGTATGGGTGCCTGAGTGTTTGTGTGGGAGGGGTGTGTGCAACTCTGTGCATAGATGTGTGAGTGGGTGATTCACTGGGTGGATGGTTTCAAGAGTGCATCTGTGATAGACTGTATGGGTGGGTAAGTGTGTGTAAGAGTGTGTTAGTGAGTGAATGTATGTCCCAGTGGTACATGTGTGAGTAACTACATATGTGAAAGGCAGTATATATGTGTGTTGGAGTATATAAATAGCTATAAGCGAGAGTGAGTGATTGTGATAGTGGCTGTATGGATGAGTGTGTGCTTGTATCAGTGATTGTATAAGAGCGTAACAATGTGCTACTATTTGTATGAGTAAGTGAGCTGGTGTGTGTATAACTGTATAGGTGAGTAAATGGCAGTGTGTTTAATTATTTGCATGACTGACTAGGTGTGTGAGTATCTCTATGGATGAGTGGCGTTGTTTGAGTGTCTATATAGGAGTAAGAGTGCATATGATAGTCCTGTACTGAGTGACCGTAAGTATGAGTGACTGTACGGGTGAGTGAGTGGATGTGTGTGTGTAGACCTAAGAATCAGTGAGTGGGTATGTAGTTATTGGTGTTGGAGTGTCTATGGTTTTGCGAATGGCAGTCTGTAATTTAGAGTGGGTGTATCAAAGGTTATATTAGGGTGTGAGGAGGTGCATCAGATTATCACGTGGATGATGTCATCAGTGATGTCATTTGAGATGTCATCAGTGATGTCATCAGTGATGTCACTGACCATGTCATGAGTGATGTAATATGTGACGTCATCAGCAGTGCATTGCGGGGCGCGAGTTATAGTTAGCTGAACTAACTATAACGGGGGAATTTCACGGGTTTTGTACGAGTGCAATGTCCAAGTAACTATAACTGTCCCTAAAACCTATGGTTTTTTCAGTGAATTTCAAAGGTTTTTTAAATGCTAATTTGTAACTATAACGTGTCTGAAACCTATGGTTTTTTCAGTGAATATATATATATATATATATATATATATATATATATATATATATATATATATATATATATATATCAAAAGCAAAGCGGTCAAAACTGGCACGCTCATCTGCGGGTGCCCGCGTTGGAACTTGACCAATGTTCCCAAAATAGCAGTTACACAAAACTTTGTTTATGCTGCACTCCTGTGGGCTCCGAAACAAAAATTTATTGAATCAGCATATCTATTCCAGCAACGCGTTTCTGCCATTGCGACCTTGATCACGGTGGCAAGTCTGAAAACAGTTATGTGTTAATTGTGCTTCCTTTTATTCCTTAGTGGGAATGCTGGTACTTGTATTGTTAATCATTTCAACTTCGAAGCATTTGCTGGGTTTGTATTACAGTTCAATAAAAACACAGTTCATATTTGATTATAGTTGTTGTACGAGCATTGCTTCAAGTTATTTCATTTTGCATATATATATATATATATGTGATCAAGACCGCTTGTGCGGTTGAAACGCGTATTTTCTGCCTGAAGATTAAATACCTTGTAAAACTATTGGAGTGGCTCGTGTTTCCTCATTCCAAGCGTGAGGATCTCTCGTGTGAAATATAAATAAATACATATATATATCTATATATATATATATATATATATATATATATATATTCACTGAAAAAACCATAGGTTTTAGGGACAGTTATAGTTAGTTGGACATTGCACTCGTACAAAACCCGTGAAATTCCCCTGTTATAGTTAGTTCAGCTAACTATAACTCGCGCCTCGCAATGCACTGCTGATGACGTCACATATTACATCACTCATGACATGGTCAGTGACATCACTGATGACATCACTGATGACATCTCAAATGACATCACTGATGACATCACTGATGACATCATCCAGTGACTGTGTGTTTCTGTAAAGTTTAAATATGTTTAATATATATAGGGAAAGGCGTATTGAAGAATGAGTGGGTGTATAAGTGTCTGAATGGATGATTTAGTACGTGAGTGACTGACTCTACAAGTGAGTGATTAAACGTATCTTACTGAATGCATGGGTTAGTGACTAAACTGTGTGAATGTCTGTATCCATCTGTTTGTTGGTGTGTAAGTGGATGCATGGATTTGCGAATAGCTACATGAGTGTCTATATGGGTTATTGATTGGTTCTCTGAGTATCTGTATGGCTGCCTGAGTGTTTGTGTGGGTGGGGTGTGTGTGACTCTATACATAGATGTGTGAGTGGGTGATTCACTGGGTGCATGATTTCAAGAGTGCATCTGTGATGGACTGCTTGGGTGGGTGAGTGTGTGTATGGGTGTGTTAGTGAGTGAATGTATATCTCAGTGGTACATGTGCGAGTAACTACATATGTAAAAGGCAGTATATATGTGTGTTAGAGTATTTAAATGGCTATAAGTGAGAGTGTGTTATTGTGAGAGTGGCTGTATGGATGCGTGTGTGCTTGTATCAGTTATTGTATAAGAGCGTAAGAATGTGCTAGTATTTGTATGAGTAAGTGAGCTGGTGTGTGTATAACTGTATAGGTGAGTAAATGGGTGTGTGATTAATTTTTGCATGACTGACTAGGTGTGTGAGTACCTCTATGGATGAGTGGCGGTGTGTGAGTGTTTATATAGGTGTATGAGTGCATATGATAGTCCTGTACTGAGTGACTGTAAGTATGAGTGACTGTACAGGTGAGTGAGTGGATGTGTGTGTAGACCTAAGAATCAGTGAGTGGGTATGTAGTTTTTGGTGTTGGAGTGTCTATGGTTTTGAGAATGGCAGTCTGTAATTTAGAGTGGGTGTATCAAAAGTTATATTAGGGTGTGAGAAGATGCATGAAATTATCACATGGATGATGTCATCAGTGATGTCATTTGAGATGTCATCAGTGATGTCATCAGTGATGTCACTGACCATGTCATGAGTGATGTAATATGTGACGTCATCAGCAGTGCATTGCGGGGCGCGAGTTATAGTTAGCTGAACTAACTATAACAGGGAATTTCACGGGTTTTGTACGAGTGCAATGTCCAACTAACTATAACTGTCCCTAAAACCTATGGTTTTTTCAGTGAATTTCAAAGGTTTTTTAAATGCTACATTTCTAACTATAACGTGTCTGAAACCTATGGTTTTTCAGTGAATTTCAAAGGTTTTTTAAATGCTAATTTCTAACTATAACGTGCCTGAAACCTATGGTTTTTCAGTGAATTTCAAAGGTTTTTTAAATGCTAATTTCTAACTATAACGTGCCTGAAACCTATGGTTTTTCAGTGAATTTCAAAGGTTTTTAAATGCTAATTTCTAACTATAACGTGCCTGAAAACTATGATTTTTAAGTGAATTTCAAAGGTTTTTTAAATGCTAGTTTCTAACTATGCCAACAGAGGTAGGACATGTGAAGAAAGAAGAAAAACGCACAGAAAGAAGCAAAAGATGTGCAGAAAGAACCAACAGAGGAGCAGAAAGAGGCCTTGTTGCAAAATCATCCTGTGCCCACAACTTTTTCAGACGGGTACTGGTGGTAACTGACTCTGACTAACCAGAGCCAGTGCGCGTTTGCACAGTGGTGAAGGGAGGGGGCCTGAGGTGACATGTGTGCAAACGCGCCCCGTGGCACGTTTTAAGTTGCGGGATTAAGTCCCCTTGAATCCTGAGGGTCCCTGGGGCCCAACTAGCCCCCCAGGTACCTACAGTTAGGACCACAGAGCTGAGTTGCAGAGAGGCGTTCCGAGGCCACGCACCTTTTTTCACCTCTCTGCAACGCACCTCTGTTGTGCTTACTGAAGGTACCTGGTGGGCTAGTTGGCCCCCAGGATTCAAAGGGAATTAACTCCCCAACTTAAAACGCACCAC